>CM053501.1:79740805-80286647 GCA_028627145.1 Eidolon dupreanum
GCCTCCTTTGTCATATATTAAGGGAACATATAGGCATGGATTTATTTCTGGGTTCTCTATTCTGTTCCATTGATCAATGTATCTGTTTTTATGCTAGTACCATGCTATTTTGATTACTGTAGCCTTGTGGTTTGATATCAAGTAGTGTGATATGTCCAACTTTATTCTTCTCAAGATTGCTGTGGCTGTTCAGGGTCTTTTATGGTTCCATATAAATTTTAGGATTATTCTAGCTCTCTGAAAAATGCCTAAGGTATTTTGATAAGGATTGCATTGAATCTATAGATTGCTTGGGGTAGTATGGCCATTCTAATGATGTTGATTCTTCCTACCCATGAGTACAGTGTATGCTTCCATTTATTTATATCTTCTTCAATTTCTTTTTTCAATGACTTATAATTTTCTGAGGACAGGTCTTTTACCTCCTTGGTTACTTTGATTCCCAAGTATTTTATTGTTTGTGATGGAATTGTAAATGGGATTGTTTTCTTAATTTCTCTTTCCAAAATTTCATCATTGGTACATAAAAACACCACTAACTTCTGAAAATTTATTTTGTAACCTGCTACTTTACTGAATTCATTGATCAGTTCTAACATGTTTTGTGGACTCTTTAGGGTTCTCTCTATACAGTATCATGTCATTGGCAAATAACGAGAGTTTTACTTCTTCCTTTCCAATTCAGATACCTTTTATTTCTCTTTCTTGTCTTACTGCTGTGGCTAGGACTTCCTGTACAATATTGGAGTGCAGTGATGAAAGTGAGCACCCTTTCTTGTTCCTGATCTTAATGAAAATGCTTTAGCCTTTCCCCATTGAATATGATATTAGCTGTAGGTTTGTCATATGTGGCCTTTATTATGTTGAGGTATGTTTGTTCTATTCCCACTTTGCTGAGTTTTTATCATAAATGTATGCTGGATTTTGTCGAATGCTTTTTACATTTTTTGATATAATCATATGATTTTTGTCTTTCAATTTGTTAATGTGGTATATCGCATTAATTGATTTGTGGATATTGTCCCAACCTTGAGTCTTAGGAATAAATCCAACTTGATCATGGTGTATGATATTTTTAATATATTGCTGAATTTGGTTTGCTAATATTTTGTTGAGGATTTTTGCCTCGATGTCCATAAGAGATATCGGCATATAATTTTCTTTTTTTGTAATGCTTTTCTGGTTTTGGAACCAAGGTAATGGTCATATCATAAAAGGAGTTAGGGAGCCTTTCCTCTTCTTGAATTTTTTGGAATACTATGAGAAGAATAGGCATTAATTCTTCTTTGAATGTTTGGTAAAATTCAACTATGAGGCCATCTGGTCTAGGACTTTTGTTTCTGGGAGGTTTTTGATTACTGATTCAATTTCATTGGTGGTAATAGGTTGGTTTAGATTTTCTGTTTTTTTCTTGACTCAGTCTTGGGAGATTGTATGTTTCTAGAAATGTATCAATTTCTTCCAGATTGTCCAATTTGTTGGCGTATAATTGCTTATAGTAATTTCTTATGATCCTTTGTATTTCTGTGGAGTCTGTAGTTATTTCTCCTCTTTCATTTCTGATTTTATTTATTTGAGTCCTCTCTCTTTTTCTCATGATAAGTCTGGTTAAGGGGCTGTCGATTTTGTTTCTCCTTTCAAAGAACTAGCTCTTAGTTTCATTAATCTTTTGTATTTTTTTTTAGACTCTATTTTGTTTATTTCTGCTCTGATCTTTATTATGTCCTTCCTTCTATTAACTTTGGGCATTGTTTGCTATTCTTTTTCTAGTTCTTTTAAGTGTAAGGTTAGATTATTTGAGTTTTTCTTGTTTCTGAAGTAGGCCTGTATTGCTATGAATTTCCCTCTTAGGACTAGAGAGCATATGCATAGATCTTATTTTCTCATCCATTCGGCTACCCTATGTCTTTTGATTGGAGCATTTAATCCATTTACATTTAAAGTGATTACTGATAGGTACATAGTTACTGCCACTTTATTATTCATATTTGTTGTCTTTTTTCTTCTTTTATCCCCCCCCCTTTTTTTTATAAGAAGTCCCTTTAATATTTCTTGTAATGCTGGCTTGTTGGTGATGAATTTCTTAAGCTTTTCCCTGTTTGGGAAGTTCTTTATTTCACCTTTCATTTTAATTGAAAGCCTTGCTAGGTAGAATATTCGTGGTTGTAGATTCTTGTTTTGCATAACTTTAAATATTTTTTGCTATTCCCTTCTGGCCTGAAAAGTTTCCATTGAAAAATCAGCAGACATTCTTATGGGGGTACCCTTGTAAGTAACTAGCAGTCTTTCTCTTGCTGCTTTTAAGATTCTCTCTTTGTCATTGACTTTTGGAATTTTAATTATGATATGTCTTGGTGTGAGTCTGTTTGAATTCCTCTTGTTTGGGACTCTTTGTATTTCCTGAACTTGTATATCTAATTCCTTTGCCAGGTTAGGGATGTTTTCTGTCATTGTTTCTTCAAATAGATTCTCAATCCCTTGCTCGCTCTCTTCTCCTTTGGGTACTCCTATGATCCGGGTGTTGTTACACTTCACGTTGTCCCAGAGATCTCTTAAACTACCCTCGTTTTTTTTCTTTTTATTCTTTTTTTCTTTTTGTTGTTCTGATTGGGTGTATTCTGCTACCTTGTCTTTCAGTTCACTGATTTGATATTCTGCTTTGTCCAGTCTACTGTCTAATCCTTCTAGTGTATCCTTCATTTCTGTCTCGTTCTTTTTTTATGGTTTCTATGTCCTTTATTATGCTTCCTGTCTCTCTGTTGAGGTTCTCGTGCTCGTCCATTCTCCCCCTAAGTTCGTTGAGCACTGTTATAACCATTATTTTGAACTCTGTCTCTAGTAGGTTGCTTACTTCCATTTCATTTAGCTTATTTTCTCGAGTTTTCTCCTGTTGTTTCATTTTTCGCATATTTTTTTGTTTTCTCATTTTATTAGCCATCCTGTGTTTGTTTCTATGTGTTAGGAATATTTGTTTCATCTCCCAGCTTTGGCTAGATGACCTTATGTGAAAGGCGTCCTGTGTGGCCCAGTGACGCACTCTCCCTGATGCACTGTGCTGGGAGCTTTGGACATGATCTTTGTGTGGGTTGTGTGTGATCTTCTGTTGTCACCAAGCCTTTATTGTTGTTAGTACATCAGTGGGTAGGATTAACACTAAGGCTGACTAATTGTGGGAATTGGCTGTGCTCACAGAGTAAGAGTTACTGTGTGGGGCCTGACCCCACTGAGTGGGATTTGCCCTAGCAGGCTTTGTACTTGTTGCAACTACCCTTTGTGTGTACCACTTATACGACTAGTCAGGAGTTGTTCTGTTGTGATCTAGTCCAAGCCTCTGGGTATGTTGGTTTTGTGGCCCCTTGGGTGGGGGTCCCCATTAGGCCAAGGTCACTTGCTGCTTTGATTGCTCAGGGTTACCTGGTGAGAACTACAAAGTGATCTGTAGATAGTTGTTGCCTATGCTGGATCTACAGGTAAGCGGAAGAGACAATGCTGTAGGCAGCGGTCGGTTATCCCTCATCCCTGACCTAGGGCAGGTTAACAGAGGGACCAGCGCTTCTCAAGGCCTGTCAGTTGCCTGTAAGTCTCTGAAACTAGAAGAGCTTCCGAGTGATATGCATTTCGGATGGTACGGGGACCCTGGAAGTCTCCTGGGTCTATTGAGTAAATTTACCCCTGCCACTACGGTGTCAGTTTACATGCTAGCATTGTCTCTGTGGCTCCCTGTACAAGCTTCCAATCATAGCAAGGTCAGCTGCTGCCCACCTCAGGCCTGCAAACAGCTAAGTTCTGTTTAAGACTTACCGAAGCTCATAGGTATGAATTTGTGACCTGTCACCGAATGCTTCTGCTAGATGAATGGGCTTTGCATGGGCTGCTCAAAATGAGTGCTGTTGTTTGCTGTTAAATTTGTGACCCAGGAAAATCACAGAATGGGACTGGGTTGCCTGGAAGCTTGCTACAGGTAATTTGTAGGTTAGGTAGGGCCTTGTCTTGGTGAGGCACAGGGTTGTCAGGCCTATGCGTCACCAGATTTGCTGCCAGTTCTGGAACTGTGGGCTCCCACCAAAGTCAGATATCACTGTGCAGCCTCATGTCATTTGTGATGAGCCCAAAAAACCCCTGAGATTTGCACAAGGAAAACTGTATCTCATGTTGGAATGATCCCACAGACCCCTGTGATCCTCTGAATAGATACTGAAGCTTGTATAGGCAGTAGTGGTCTCCCCACAACTGTTTTCCCTGAAATGCACTCATTGAGCTAGCCAAGGTCTGTTGTCAGTGTAGAATGAGCAACCCTGGAGAAAAGCAGGGTAGGGGAGGCTGCCTATCAGTGGGCTGCAGGCACTTTGTGGCTTGGGTGGAGAGGAATCTCAGGGAGACAAGGGCCATCAAGCCCACATAGCCTCAGTTTTACTCCAACTTTTGTGCCCAAGTGTTCCTGCTATAGTCACAGATCACAGTGAGATCAGCTGCCACATGGGGCGGTCCCATAGACTCCTGAGATTTCCCCAATGTGATATTGTAGGTCTTGCAGGCAGCAGAGATCTGCCTGCAACGGATTCCCCTGCAGTGCCCACCCTGTGCTAGCCAAAGTTTATTGCCTGTGTGGATTGGGAGACCTGGGGGGAGGGGCAGGGTGGTTGTAGGTGACTGTCAGTGGGCCCCTGGGGCAAGTTGTGGGTTGAGTGGGGCCAGGTCTCAGGGAGACAATGACCATTAGATCAATACAGCCTCAGTCTTGCTGCAACTTTGTTTGCCGTTTACATGTTCCCATGAAAATCCCAGATCACAGCAAGGCCAGCTGCTGTCTGGGACTGGCCCACAGATCCTTGAGATCTGCTTAAGTTCCTGTTGGTAGCAGTGATCTGCCTGAAACTGTCTCCAAAATATGCTGGCTGCCAGCTGGGAATCTTTGGCTCCGAATCTCTGCAGGGCGTGGCAGCCAACCAGAAACAAAAGCCCCAGGCAATCTGCAGGTTAGGCAGGGCAGACCTCAGGCCTGTGCTTCCTAAGAGCCTCCTGGGAAGGGTCTGTACGGTCAAGCTGGCAAGGTATATAGATTGCCTTTTATGGGGGCCAGACTAAGGCACAATGGTGGCTGCCCATTCAGCCCTCTTTCTGGCACCAAATAATGTAGACTTTCCCAGTGTGAATCTCACATGAGTCTCTGACCCACACGTGGATGAGTGTCCACAGGTCAGAGAGCCTGTGTGTGGGCCCTTCAAAGGGGCATTTAGGGTTTCAGTCTCCTGTCTCACCCAGACGACCAGAATCCCCTCTGGGTTTTACAATCAGAGTTATTGAAAACTCCTCTTCCCTGGGCTAGAACTCTGGTGTGGGGAGCCCCCAAATGAGGCCAGGACCCCACTCTCCTTCAGGGGAGCCTCTGTAGCCTCACTCTCCCACCCAGTGTTCACCACTCACAGGTCTAGCCTGATTGGAGACTTTGCCCCTCCTACCAGCTTTGATGTGGCTCCTTTATGTTATCAGACATATGTATTATGATCGGCTGGACTTCAAGCAATTCTCCATGTTGGTTATATAATTTGATTGTAATTTCAATGCGGACCTGGGAGGAGGTAAACCCTGCTTTTACCTAGTCTGCCATCTTCCCTACTCAATCTGCCTTATTTTAAAAGAGCCTCAAATAAAATTGGGTGTTGTATTATTATAAAGTTGATAGTTTCAGCATCACCTGAAAAATAGAATGGACAAGATTAGTTCCCAGGATATTGGATTTTCCAGGAAATTTTAATATCTACAATATTCTTAGGGACTCTCTTTCCTAAAGTTTATTTTTTTAAAATTTTAATTTAGTTAACTACTTCTAAAAGCTCTTTGTCCAGTAAATAGTGCATATTCATTACATTATTATAGAAGAAGTTAAATGCCTCTTATTTTAGATTCTTGTTATTACTTTATATAATTTAGCCATTTTTAATTTTATAAGGTGCTGTTACATATTGAATGTTTTTAAACATTAGATTGTTTTAAACCTCAATACAACTCCATGATTGGTGGAAAAGTAGTTTAATTCCTATATACTACAAGTGGAAGGTGAGTCATACACTGATAACTGATTTGATAAAGTTTGCACAGCCAATTAGAGGCAGTGAGTACTGTAATCTTGGTACCTGTCCTCTAGTCCATTGATATTATGTCAAATTAAATGATCAAGGTTTTTTTTTTTTTTCATGAATACATAATAGGAACAGTTTTTAAATAGATATTTTATTTAAGAAGAAATTTAATGACTTTCTAAAAACCAAATTTGGTTAGAAATTATTTTAGTTTAAAAGGACCCAATTGGGGATTAACTCATAGCAAAGCTATTTTCCTAATGGATACATTTTTGCAGCAAATTCAAAAGTTCAGTATACTAAAAAGTACTTATTTGTTAATGTACTTTTTATTTAATCAGCTGTATAATTTTAATTACTTAGTAAAAAAATTTACTTTTTATTATTAAAATCTCTGGGCAGTTTAAAAAAAAAAAAGGCCTGAAAGACTAATCTCTTAAATCATGCATGAGCAACAATCTCATTATTTAATTTCACCTTATTGGTTCCTGGGCCAGTGATATCTATTTTTGTTGTAATGTTCCTATCTAAAATGTCAAAACACTCCTTGTTAAATATGGATTCCAAACAGAAAGAGGTCTCTGGTTTGTTTTGTGGGCCTGCCTCTTTTCAGTCCTCATCTGTACTTCACTTAGCTGTTTCTTTTCCTTTCTCATTCTTCTTCTCTGACACCCCTTCCCTATAACCAAGAACACCTTTTTCAGGATTGCCTGTAGGTTACCAAGTAGATTTGGCCAGTGGGAAGCACTGCTGGGCAGTGGAGAGCTAACTACCAAGGCATTTCTTGCTGTCTAGTTCTGCCTGAACCTCTGGCAGCTGCTGAGTACTCTCCCTGACTCCAGTTTCTCTCCCACAGTTCTAGTTTCTAACACGAATTTAAATTTCTGGGCTCTAATAACACTACCTCCTTCCCCTTTTCCTTTCAACCCTAGGAATGGAAATGGCTTCTTGAAGTTGCTGACCTTTTGATTGTTTCAACTTCTTCTGTTTGATTCCTCAGCTTTTTCATCATCTGTGTCAAGCACCCACTGTTTGTAAGTCCTAGAGAGGTTTTTGTTTGGGAACCAGCAGACATAGCATTGTATCTAACCACTTTGTATAAGCCGATGTAGCAGATTACTTTCTTTTTATCAGTTTCACCTTTTGCCTTCCTTAGTAATTGTTTTCCTGGTTCATGTCCCATTACTTTGTCTTTTTTTGCAGCTAAATCATCTCAGGCCTTATTTGGTTAGCAATGAGGTCATATAATAGGAAATGTCTTGTTTTCTATAGTATTCCCAGCCCCTGCCTTCATGGCTATAATATCAGTCCTATCAGCAATATTTACTACTACTATGTATTTTGGGAAGTCTTCAGGCTTGTTTCATATATATATAACATTGGTTTTATGATCACTTATTCTGCTTTTTATTCTCTAGCTAGGCAGTGCCTAGATTCTTGACCATAGAAATGTTGAACTGACAAATATATGTTGCTTTAAGCTGCTACATTTGTGATCATTGGTTTCACAGAAATATTAAATAATGCAGTTGCAGATATTTTCACTTGTCCACTAGACATGTTTCTATATATTTCCATAATTTATTCATGGATGTCTGGAAGCTATCCATGCACCTAATTACAAATGAAATGATTTTCTGTTTCTAAAATCTTCTCTTCTCATTTGATTGCCCAAACTTATTTAATATACAATTAAACATACAGCTATTCAAGCCAGGAATTTATATGCTTCCTTTGCCTCATTTCCAACAGGTCACCAAATATTGTGAATTCTACCCCAGAAGAATACTTTGACATTAATTCAGACTTTTTGCTATCTTGCTGAAATAATCACAAATTTTCCTTCATCTAATTTTGTTGAACTCTAGTCAGATCATCAGATTTTTATGCATTTGGTTTCTGGGAAAGACAAAATATCCATTTCCCCCAAATTATCCACTCCAAATCTCCCCCCAAAAGAAAGCAGAAACTAAAAAACAAACAAACAAAAAAGTAAGCAAGCAAGCAAAAAACTAAATCTGGTCATTCTTTAGATGGTTTTGCCTCATTGCAACATGATTGAATTCAAACATTTTGCCTGGACAAAGAAATAAGTTCAAATTTTAACCAAAACATTTTTTTTTACTATCTTATTTAATATTTCCCTGTTCTAACTCTGTGTTTCAGCCTTACCAAATTGTGCACTGTTATCTCAGCATTTATCATATTTTCTTCTTCACCTGGCAATTTGCCCATTTTTTTTTTAAATTCACTCATTCTTCTATTTATTTAATGTGCCAAGCCTTGTTCCTTAGTTCAGAACAAGACAGATGATGTGCTTGACTTTGTGAAGCTCACATTCCTATGGGGAAGTTGGATGATAAACAAGTAAACATAAATATAAATAAATAAACATGATATCAATGTATATTTTATGAAGAAAATAGAGTAGTGAACACAGGTACTATTTTTCAGAGGGGTGCACTGGAATGACTCCTCTCTGGAGGAATGATATAAGAAGAGGCTTCGATGTTGATACAGAGTAAGCCATGGGAGAAGCTAAGACAAGAGAACATCAGGCAGAGGAAAGAGCCCTTGTAAAGATGACATAGTATAAGCTTGGGATGTTTAAGCAGGAGCAAGAAGGCTAGTGTGACTACAGCACAAAGAGCAAAAGGAAGAGGAAGGGAATGAGAAGCAAAAGATAAGTTGTGCAGGTGATGATAAGGAGATGAATTTTATGTTGTTTCATAGGGAACCAGGAAAGTTATATGATCTGCTTTATAAAAATAACCTTTAGGAAAATATGAATAGAATTAGGGAGATGCATTAGATCAGAGATATATGATGATGGTCCAGGAGAAGTGGAAATACAGAGACATTTTATATTCAAGATATAGTTTAAAAGTGGCCCTGATACATAATTACTAAAGGATTAGAGGTGAAATTTGGAGTATAAAGAATATAGATGAATCAGTGTGTGAAGTGTGAATAATATTGAAGAAATAATTATGTGTTTGTTTTGTCTGAGGAACTGGAAGAAAGGAGTTATTTACTGAGATAGAGAAGGCTAGAACAGGGGAGAAGATTGGAGTGGAGAGGAGGAGTAAAATGTCCTGTTTTGGCCTTGTTAAGTTCTAGACACTGATGACACATTCATGAAGTGATATTAAGGAGTTGTATAAACCATATTTTTTAAGGAGGTTTCAGGGAAAAGCTTGGGGCATGAAATATATATTTTTCTTCATGTCATCTTTACAGTAAAGTCTTTTAGTTAGAATTGATCTGTGATTTTATAAACCCTTTTATGTACCTCAATTAAAAGTACTGCAGTTATTTTTGTATATCATCTCTCCAACTGGACTCTGTGTTCCTTGAAGCCAAAGATTACATTATGTTCATGCTTTATTTATTCCAGAAATATTATTAAACTCCCCCTCTACTCAGGTATTATTCTAGGCACTAAGATATCTTGCAGTAAGTTTATAATGTCTTCATTATGTTTCTATTTCAGTGGGAAATACATCTTTGTATCCATATGCTTTACCTCTGTTTGGCGCATAATAGTTAAAAATATGTTTGCCAAATGAATGAAATGAATGAATGAATGTCTTCCCTGCCTCCTCCTCTTCAGGTAGTACAGTGATTTTGTTACTTGGTATTGTATCCATAAAGGTATCAGAATAGGATGGTAGAATTTTAAAAGCATGTATATTAAGCCTGGGTTAGATCTGAATTTGAGTTACTCAGGAACTTAAGCTTAAGTTAGGTTGTGGGAGCCTGATATGTAAAGAGAGACCAATGTTACCCAGGATTAGGACTCAAAGAAAATATTCATTAATAGCCATCATTAGGATTTCAATGTTTTCTAAAAAAGAGGTTTTATTCCATGTCAAAGTTCATTTTTAAAATAAACTTTTAAATTTAGAATAGCTTTGGATTTACAGAAAAGATGCAATGTTAATAAAGAGAGATCCTCACAGAGTTAATAATATCTCCTATTGTTAACATCTCCCATTAATATGGTACATTTGTCATGTAATTAATGAACCAATACTGATATGTTATTATTAACAAAAGACCATGTATGAAACTACTATAAACATTTGCATGTTGATTTCTGTGTTGATTTACATGTGTAAATCATTTGGGTTAACATTTAAGAGTACAAGTGCTGGGTACTATGGTAAGACTATATTTAGCTTTGTAAGAAACTGCCAATGTTGTTCAAAGTGGTTGTACCATTTGCACAAGAAGTGAATGAGAGTTCCTGTTGCTCCATATGCTTATCAGAAGATGACATTGTCAGGTTTTGGATCATTACCATTTGAATAAGTAAATAATGATATTTCGTTTTAATTTGAATTTCCTCAATGGAAAATGATGCTGAGCATCTTTTCATATGCCTTTTTGTCATTTGTATTTCTTATTTGGAGAGGCGTCTGTTCAGGTCTTTTGCTTAATTTTTAATCATGTTGTTCATTTTCTTATTGTTGAATTCTTTGTATATTTTGGATAACTGCGTTTTATCACATATTTTTCAAATATTGTCTCCCAGTCTATAGTTTGTTTTGTCATTTAATTCTCCTGACAGAAATTTTATAATTTTACATTTTACAATAGGTCTGTGTTCCATTCTGAGTGAGTGAGTGAGTTCGTGTGTCTCAGTTATTTCATTCATTCATTCATTCATTCATTCATATAGACAGTTAGTTGTTTCAGCACCATTTATTGAAAAGACTATTCTTTATCCATTGAGTTGTCTTTGTACCTTTGTAAAAAAATCAGTTGAATATATTTGTGAGGGTTGATTTTTGGACTCTTTTGTTCCATTGACCTATGTGTTTTTAAAAAATTTTATTTATTATTATTATGATGATGATTATTTTTTTACCAATACCATTCTGTCTTGGTTACTATGGCTTGAAGTTGGGTAATGTGTGTCCTTTGACTTTATTCTTTTTCAATATTGACTGGGTTATTCTAAGACCTTTGTTTTTTCATATATATTTTAGAATCAGCTTGTTGATATCTATAAAATAGCTTGCTGGCATTTTGATTGGAATTACATTGAATTTGTAGATAGAGTTGAGAAGAATTAACAACTTAACAATATGTTAAATGTATAGACAAAGTGGAAAGAGTTGACATCTTAAAAATATTGAATCTCCCAATCCATGAACAGAATATCTCTCTATTTATATGTCTTCTTTTATTTCTTTCTTTAGTATTTTGCAGTTTTTTACTTATGGATTTTCTATTATTTTATTCAATTTACACTCAAGTATTTCATTTGGGGGTGCTTTTTATTTATAGTTTCTAGTTTTTCATAGGAAAACAGTTGACTTTTGTCTACTAGCCTGTATCCTGAGACCTTGCCATACATATTTATTAGTTTCAGAAGTTCCTTTTTTATAGATTGTTTCTATGTAGGCAATGACATCATATGAAGTAAAGACAGTTTCATTTCCTACTTTTTAATATGTATATCTTTTAATTTTTTTTGTCTTATTGCATCCCAGTACAATTAAATAGGAGTAACTAGGAATAAATAAGAGTAAACAGAGTATATCTTTGCCTTGCTGCCAATCTTAGATGGCAGGTATCCAGTGGTTTATTTTTAAGTATGATGTTAACTGTATGCATTTTTGTAGGTATTCTTTATTAAGTGGTGAAATGCCTCTATTATTAGCTTACTGAGAGTTTTCATCATGATTGAGTGTTAGAATTTATTTAATGATTTTTCTGCATTAATTTATATAAGCAAATGATTTTTGTTTTTTTATCTTGTTGTTGTGGTGGTTCACTTTGATTTTTAAATATCAAACCAGTCTTGCATACCTGGAATAAATCTCATGCGGTTGTGGTATATAATTCTTTTTACATGTTGTATTCAGTTTTCTAATATTTTAATATTAATCTATATTCATGAGAGATATTGATTTGTAGTTTCCCCTTTTGTAATGTGTTTGTCTACTTTTAATATTAGGGTAATATTGGCCTCATAGAATGAGTTGGAACATGTTCCCTTTGCTTGTATCTTTCGAAAGAGATTGTGAGGGAATTTGAGTAATCCTTAACTGTTTAGTAGAATTCAGTAGTAAAACTCCTGAGCCTGGTGCTTCCTTTTATGGAAGGTTATTAATTATTAATTTAATTTCTTTAATAGATATAGGTCTATTCATATTATTTGTTTCAGGTTTTATATGAAATATTTTTGGCATCTTGAGTCTTTCAGGGTATTTGACCATTTTATCTAAGCTATTAATTTTAGGGCAGAGTTATTCATATACTTCTTTTATTATCTTTTTTTGTAAAGTTAGATTTTATTTTTTAAAGTAGTTTTAGATTCACAGCAAAATTGATTGAAAATAGAATTCTCAAATACCTTTTGCCCCCAGATAGGCACAGCCTGCACCGCTATCAAAATTCCCCAGTAGATTGATACATTTGTTATAATCGATGAATCTACACTGGCACATCATTATCATACTAAGTCTGTAGTTTACATTAGTGTTCACTCTTGATGTATATTCTATGGGTTTTGACAAATGAATAATAAAATGTATTCACCATTATAGCATCATACAGAATAGTTTCACTGCCCTAAAAATCCCGTGTTCTGCATTTTCTTCTCTCCCTTCTCACCTAACTCCTGGCAATCACTGATCTTTTTTATTGTCTTTATGGTTTTGCCTTTTCCAGAATGTTATATAGTTGGAATAATGCAGTATGTAGTCTTTTCAGATTGGCTTCTTTCACTTAAATTTATGCACTTAAGTTTTTTAAATTTCTTTCTATGACTCGATAGCTCTTTTTTATTACTGAATAATATTCTGTTATCTAGCTATACTGTAGTTTATACATTTTCATACTGAAGGAAATGTTAGATCATTTGAAGTTTTGTGAAACAGTTACCATAAACATCCATGTACAATTTTTGGTGAGTATATGTTTTAATATGCTTATAAAGTAGGATGATTCCAATAATATCCAAATGACCTCATTACATAGATAGGCTAGGTAAATTGAACAATGTGTACCTTCTCTATTTGCCACATTGTTTTATTTTGATTGTGTCACTGGGAGTAATTATGTGGATATGTGCTAGTGCCCAGTCCCTGAAAATAATGCAGTTAAACATAAGAGGATGGATATTGCATCATCATCATGTAATAATTATCATAGACAATCTTATTGAGGACTTACTATGGTCAGGGGCTCTTCTTTCTTTCTCCCTTCTTTTCCCTTCTCTTCCCTCCCCTTCTTTTTCCTTTCCGTCCCCCCGCCCTCCCTGCCTGCCTTTCTTCCTTTCTTCTATCTCATTTATTCTTCCCAATATCAATATGGAGTATATATTTACTGTTATCTCTATTTTACTTAGAAAGGAGCTAGATCTTAGAAAATTTCAATGACCTATTCACAATATACAACTTGTAATAGTAGTGCCGGAATTAGGCAGATTAAATTCATAATATGGGCTTTTAACCCTTATGCTATGCTGCAGTACATTTTACAAAATAATATTATAACTCAGCACCATAGATTTGTTTCCAGCTGGTCATTTGCTTAACTCTAGCTGATGAATCATTATTTTGAAATATTGGCCAAGTCATTTGAAAAATGTTGAGGGTAGTTCAAATTTGCCGAATGATTATATTTTTGGATTGTTCTTCACTATTTTCTAATAAAACATTGAAAGATGCTGGCAATAAATCAAGATTATTTATTTTGTTTTTATGCAAACACTTAACATTAGATGATTGTTATATGAAAGGAACTATGTATTTATCATGAACACAACTGGTATGGTTGAAAAGTGACCCATTTAAACAAGATTATGTAAATTCTATAGTGACATTAATTTTCTTCTTTATTCATATATCAATTTCATAAATAACTCTGCCTATTTTATATATAACTGCAAAATGAGAAAGGAAATTACATCACAAATCATAATGATGAATCTTAGCTGGAATAATTCAAAGAACTTTAAGGTTTTTTTTAATCCTATGTTTTCTTCTCAACTTCATGAAAATCATATACCTAATATGTGTATGACTAAACACATGGAGTAAAAGCTTTTTTTTTTTTTTTTTTTGACAGGTATTCTAGGCCTTGAGAGTTCCTGGTGAAAGCACATTGCTTAATTTGGGTTGCATGTCTGCTTTCTTTCCTAGAAATCAGAGTCCATTAGCTTAGGGTCAGTGGGACCTCCCTAGCTAGCCATCACTCTCTCTTCCTCCTATTTCTTTTTCTTAATTAATTTAGCAGTTCTCCCAGTAGCTGTTTAGAAATTTCTTTTGAGGACCACTTAATCTTAGTTTCCTTTGTAATTATTTTCTAATGTATCTTATGAGGGTTACTATTGCTCACAGTTCCATTCTCTACTCCCTTCCCATTCTGACTTATTTTATTAAACTTGGCTCACTATTTTTACACTCTGGAACCAATTATCACTTACATACTGATAACTTTTGCTTCTACCTTTTGTCCAAATGTTTATTTACTAAGATTCACTCTGACAGAGTTATTTTTGCTTCACCATGTCAAAAACAAAACTCTTAATTTTTCTCTATAATCCACTTCTGTACCTGATTTTCCAATTTAATTCATGGTCTCAAATCCAAAAAAGTAAGTATCCTAAGTTAGAAACCTTGGTATCCTTCCTCCTCCTTTAGCCCAATGTCTAATTGTTTTATACAACCATTTATTAATCCTTCTTGACACGATTTGGCTCTAGCCTCTCTCCTTCCTACTCTGATGTCCCATACCTCCTAGAACCATTCCGCCCCCATGCGACCTATTTATCTCTTCCCTGTGTTCTGTTCATCTTTAGATCCCCAGATAAAAGCATGGTGCTAAATTGTGCAGGTAGGTCATGCTAGTTCATGTTCACTTGCTTTTACCTAAGGGTATCCTTTCACACTGTGATCTTCCTGAAGAACTCAAAATTGGCTTTAAGCTCAGTCAAGTTTCTTCAGATCTTGCAGGGCCAAGATTCATAGCTTTTCTTCCATTAAGCTGTGGGACCTTAAAGACTAGCTTATAATTCTATCTGGCTGTGAGTTAGGACAGGGAGGGAACCAGAACATACTTAATAAGTGTTCCATAAATGGAGAAATGAATTAAATACAGATAAATAAACAAAAGTACTCATGTTTCCTAGGAAGAAACACATTTAGTGCAAGTCTGGTACTTAATCTTTGTTGTATTCTCTCTCTTTTGTAATCATTAAGGCAGATGTTTTCATGACATTTATCCTTAGTTTTGATGCAGCCAGGTATACCTTGACCATATAAAATAAAAAAGATTAAAACTATTTTTTATAATTTTTTAAAATCTCAAATGAGCATAATTTAACAGGTCGTTATGAATAACAACCTTGTTAGTTGAATGAACTATCTGTCTGATTTAATTTTTCTCAAATGATATGCAAGTATGTTTTTATTGTATAATATTCAAACACTGTATGAGTATGTAAGTAAAATTTGAGAGTTTCTCCATTTGTTATCATCCAGGTCCCAATTATTTTAAGGTAATGGTTTGAGTTGTACTTTTTCTCTCTCTTTAAAATCTAACATGTACATAGTACTAGCATAATAGTGTGTGTATATCTGTATATTCGTGCTTTCATAATGTTTTCCCATGATTTTCCTTTACTATTTTTAATTAGCAATGTTTCTTATAGATATTTTCATGTTATATACAATTTTATTTTATATTCTGCACTTTTTAGAATTCCGAAGTATGAGTTAGACTTTTCTCTACTAATGGATATTTAGATTGTTTCCAACTTTTTTCTACTTCGACAAACAATGCTGCAGTATGCATCTTTTTATATACTTTGGAGATATTACTTGTAATGGAGTTGTTCTATCAAATGTTATGCATATTTAAGTTTTAATAGATTTTATATAATTGCTCTCCAAAAAAGAAAAAAGTCTTTATCACCTTACAAGCCCCCATACCCTTGCTAGCACTGGCTCTTATGCACCATTCTAATATGTGCTCATGTGCTGTGGAAAACAAAAACAAAAACAAAGGTAGCTCAACTTGATTCAGTTTGCACCCTTGATTTCTTCAGTACTGTTTTTTTCCCCCAGTTTTGGCTATTTGTATAGTTTTATGACATACATAATTATAATGTATTTCTCTATTGGATTATTTAAGATGTTTTATATTATTTTATTATATAGAAGTTTTAAATCATAAGTAGTTTAATCTCACACTTAGGCTTTCTGAATTACTTGGAGACTTCCATGGAAGGGGAGGGTTTAACTCCTCTAGTTATAACCATTTTTTTTTGGATGTAATCTCGTACTTATTGGGCTTCTCATTTTCCATTTTTAACTAGTTCATCTTAACAAGAAATTTTATGAAATAAATAAGGATATTATCATCATTCCTATTTTATCTTTGAGAAAATTGAAAATTCCCAGGTTAAAATAATACAAAGAAGCAATTAGAGATTCCAGTACATTTTAAGTACTCAGTAAATAGCTGTATAATGTTACTACTGTGAGGCAAACTTTTATTCCTTATTTCCTTGAGCAAGAGATTTTAGATTCTTTCTTAGCAAGTCCTGAGAAAATTCAAATCTGAGAGACTGAAGTAGAGTTCTGGATTGAAACTAATTGATAAACTCAGTGGGGACATACTCTGAAATTCCCTGCCCATGGTCAAATGTTGCACTTGAATCAGTTGAGGTAGAAGTTCAGGTCTGTCCCATTATAAATTCAAGTAACTAAGTGAGCCTTGCATGAGCCAGGACTCTGTGGTCTTTCTCATTTTACCTGAGTGGGTATCCAGGATTAACAACTTTTTGGCACATTTGCAATTTTAAAAAGTTAGATTTCATTAATTTTACTTCTGCAAACTTCTTATAGGTAATGCGAACTGCCTTTTAAGAAAAATTAAGTGGGTTGGCAAAATTTTGCAATTATTCTCATACTTGCATGTCCTTATAAGAAGTGAGTGCAGTCATGGCTTTTTCTGGGGACTAAAATGTGGGTGGAATTTTTCATTTTCTATGGGTCTGTATTATGAAATAATAGTTTTGGATATTAGCATTTGAATATGTACTTAAAATGCTGTACAATACTATTCTTTGGAACATATTCTGACTCATTTTGCTGGGTTACTAATTCTAAGCTCCAAGGTGAAATCAGGTGTTATAATGCACATGACAGCATTTAGAAAAATGTGATATTACGTATGTTTAAAAAGGCAGTATATGTTATTGTTGGTCTAATTTTTGAATATCTAGCTTTATATATATAGTTTCAAATATATAATTATATATAATTTGGTGAATAGATAAAAATTCTAGGAGTGTTAGATTTTTTTAAGTTTTTTTTCTTTTTAATTTCTGTGGTACCTGATTTAAGATAGTGTTCTCAACACAATTCAGCATCTTTAGAACTTTAGAATATCACAGTGTTGATTGGCACTCTTGTAATACTTATGTGATAAAAAGATACAGATTAGTCACTTCCATTTACATATATATATAAATTTGTAATTTTTTTTAAATTTTTTAAGTTTTCTTTAAGAGGATCATGCTGTTTCAGTATTTGCAATTAAAACTTTTGTGCTACAACTAAAGAAAGAACTCAAAGCTCCAATAAAAATACAAAATATGACTTGAAAAAAATACAAATGTGTTTTTTTGAGAGATTACCTACCTCTAGCAAATAAAAATAATATTTCTCTTAATCCAATAAATTTTAGTATAGACACGTGGGGGCAGTACATCTTCACTACCTACAATTCAAATTCAGGGAATTACTTATTTCTATTTAAAAATACTTAAAAATATGCTATAATCAGAGGAGGATTATAACAGGAACTCCTGGCTATCACTTTTCATTTAGAGAGGAGGCCATCAATTCATACACTTTGCACAAATAGCAGCAGTATTCCTGGTCTTCTTTATTTTGGTAGTAGTTTCCTGTTAAATTAAAGAAATGATTAATTTTTTTCTTGCCTGCATGTCTCTTCTTGCTGTTTATTACCTACACAATGTGTTGTCAAAGTAATAGTACATAGTTACATTGCATTTTGTATACTGAATGAAGCATTTGTAACTTTCAGTGAACTGAAATATCTACTGATTAATTTTTTATTGCCCTAGAATAGTTTACACTCATAGTAGGAGAATTATATGCATGTGCATATTTAATCAATCATATAACACCACTATCAGATACTTTTCTTCTTAATGTCATATCCACACCCTCACCCAATAATTCTTACCTTGACTTATGCAATTCAAAATGATTGAGGTCGGATTGATAAATCCATAAAGATACCAGAAATACATCTTTAATCCTCTTATCCCATTTGACCTGATTCAACATCCTCATGAAGAAAGGAGATTTGGATTTAGCATGGACTATTCTAAGTCTCAGAAAAATGTACCATAATAATCAGAGAAGGAAATTTTATTTTATTTTTTAAGCTTTATTGAGGTATAATTGAAAAAATATAAAATGTTTAAAGTATAGAATGTGTTGATTTAATATATGTATTATGAAATGATTTTTGCAGTCAAGTTAATAAACACATCTAGCCTGTATATGGTATAAGAGTTTCTTACAGACTATGGGGACCTAAATTTAGAGAGGCCAAATTTAGGCCAAATTTCATGGTAACTCATCTTTAGAGATGATTTATAAATATGTTGTTGCTGTTGAAAGAAAATTTTGCTTAGTCTCCATCAAGAAGAAGATCGAGTTATTTTCACAAGATGCTACGAACATAACATGTTAATGTAAAGAGGTTAGTCATTCATGTTTGTTGTAACCTTACTGACTTAAAGATGATCCAAGAGCAATATTGGGCCAGTGTCTCCAGCTCAGAAGAGATTCTGCCCTGTGAAAGGGAGAATCACAGTTCCTTTTCTAGGCAGAAGCCTATAAAGAAAAGGAAATATGAAGGTAGAGTAAGCAGATCAAACTGTATGCTAATATTATTCAGCTCTCTTTCCACTGATTCTGTATACATCAAGCTACCTTTTTTGCATTTGCATGTACATTTTCTTTTTGGGAGAGAATGTGCTGACCAGCTGTATTTCCTTCCTCTTGGCAGATCTATTTCTAATTATGAATTAATGAACTAGCCTTCTGGCTTATCATGAGTATCTTATGAGTTTCATTAGCATGAGTCAGTTCCCCTGAGTCAGATCAAGTCAGTGTTTAATGATGAGATTGAGTTTCTGGCCTTACAAAATTGAAAATCTAGTCTCTTACGACCCCCAACCCCACTAAGGTGTCACATACCTAAGGACCATGCTTGAATATCCAACTGGCCTTTTAACACATCTCTTGAAATGAAAAAAAGAAATATTTTAAAAAGCAGGCAATTCCTTTTTAAAAGCTCAAAAAAAAAAAAAAAAATCTTGTTACCTAAGAGGGTAGATAGGCAAATCCTAGGGGATAGGCTCTCTACATTCTATTTTGGTTCTCTCGCTTGCCCTGTCTGAAAGTGCAGAGTGAAGCACAAATTTAAGTATTTATCTACTGAATCTGATCAACTCAGATATTTAGATCTCAATCAAATCAGGTCACAAAACCTGCATGCCTACAACCACAAGAGAGTTAGGGTGGTCATTGCTTCCCTTATCAGACATTTGTAACTGTCCATCTTATCTGCCTAAATAGACAGAAACTTGTTTCTTCTTTGGTAGCTAGAGCTACATGTTTAAAAAATACAAGAGAAACTTTAGAAAATGGCCATCTGTTCTTTTTAATCCAGGTCAATGTGGAGACTCTTCAAATATCCAAGATGAAAAATCCGGCCAATTATATAAACCACTATTTAGAATATACACTGTCACATTAAAAATTTAAAGACAATACATTCTATATATGTGGAAACATACAAGGGAAACCTTATATAAGAGACTGAATGATTTTAAGAAATAAATATTTGTGTTGATATGATTATTCTATATCCATAATTAGCCCTATTTTAAAATGAAGAGCATAACAATACATTCTCTGGGATACTTAAAGATATTGCAAAGAAATGCTCTCATTATTTTTGGTGTTCTGGTTATATTCAGACTGTTTGTGATATCTATAGCATCTATGTGACATGATTAGAAAAGTATAAAAGTGATCAATGTGGACAGTTTTTCTTTTCTTGAATAGCTTAAACACCTATTACATGTCTGTTCAAAGGGCACTGACTATCAGCATGGTTAATATTGACAATGTGAGGATGAAAAGAAATGCTTATCTTAATTATTATTTACAAGAAGATGACAAGTATGTAATAATGCAATTTTTTCTTCTGTTTAATAAAAAATGTACAGCACTAAAACTAGTCAAAATATGATTTTCTCTTTCTTGAGTGACTAAGAAGGAATCCAAAGGCCAGTGTCATGAATATCCATTGTTACTCTAGGCAGTAGTGACCTAATAAGACCTTAGACAGTATGCTGTATTTTAAAATGTAGAGTTATCAGTTGGGGGAGAGAAGTGGAAAAGTCGTCATATTAGTAGATAGCTTAATGGCAAGTTCTAACACGTTCACAGGTGATTTATGGATTAGAATGGACTGAGAAACACTAATAAATCCCAAGACTTTTATTTCTGTCTCATAGAAATTATTTTATATTTAAAAAAATAAGAAAAGTCTCACTTTAGGAATTTGGTATACTTAGAGAAAATGAGGTGATTAAAATAAATTCAACCTTAATTTTGACTAGAATTTCTTTAATCAAGTAAAAATTTGGTAGAAATTTTTATTTAATATTTTATAGGAATGTATTTTGATAATAATTTGCCAGATTTTTTACCTTATATATTTTGCCACAAAAAAATTATAGTTACCTGAATCTAGATTTTTTAAACCATATAACAGAGTATTTTAGAAGATATGATTTTCATTCATTACACATTTTTTATAGATATAGGGTTAAAAGGTGAATTGTGCATTATATTTATATTCATTCTATGGACACTTTTATTAACTCAGGGATATTTGGAAGTTGCAAGCAAGCAATACTTCCCATAAGTTACCAGCTATCTATCCAGCTCTGGTGAGGAGGAGTAGTCAAAAACAGGGAAACTCAAGCAAAGGTTGTACCTGGAAGAGTTCACATTCCTACAACCCACATTGTGTTCAGTCAGGGGTACTCCCATACCTGCTGCCATATCCTCACCCTAGATCTGTGATAGCAGTGCCAAAATTGGTCCATCTCCGATATAAGAAGTTCCAGGTGTTTTGGGGAAAAGTCTTTTAGATAATAGAAGTGTTATGCTGAATATGTGTTTTTAAAAAGAGAGAATCGTGCAGCCTATAACTCTTTTTTGGTCTTCTGATTAACTGTAGAATCAGCAAAAAAAAAAAAAAAGTACATGAGGAAACTCAAATAGTTATGCTCTATTTTATATTACTTGTGTTCTTTACTTTCCACTCTCCAAACTCTTAGGTAAGAACACTTTCATGTAAATTTTGTCCTTATTCAGATAAAACATTTTTGAAAACCCTGACAAATGAGAAGTACAAGTTTAAAAAAAATCAATAATGGCAATAACGAATTAACTTTATGGTAGGGAATTTGTATAACTCTGTCACTATGTTTCTTGTTTTATGTGTTCTGAATTTAAGATGAGTTCTCACACCATACACATTTTTATCCAGGTCAAAGAGACAGTAACCTTTAAATAGAATATCTTCCTTTATTCTTCTTTCCTGACTAGAATTGGGCCCAGGTACACAAATCAGCCAACATTAATGATAATTAAACATTTTAAAAATCTGCTTGAAGAGTGAGAATACAGAGCTCCATGTTTGGGCTTAGTCTGAGTAGAGATGGTTTTATAAATTCGTACACAACATAGTTACTAACTCTGGGTACAAGGACACTATTTTTTCCCCCAGTGTTACAATTACAGTTTGAGAAGATTTTCCCCCCTAAATCTCATGTTTTATATTGTTTCTAATTTTGAAGAAAGACCAATAATTTTTATTGAGTAAAAAGTCTTTTAGTGCTCTTCCTCAAGCAAAAGGGAAAGTTCTTGATAACAGAATGGATTGCACCTAAAAAATGATACCTTGTTACAATGATGATGTTGCATTTCAGGGAGGGATGAAGAGAGGTGGGAGAGGGAAGGAGGGAGGGAGATGTAGATAGAGATAGAGGGAAAAGGAGAGGAACTGAAAAATGAGAGAATGAAAAATGCTAAGGTGGTGAGACTTGCTGCACTCAGAATTTTGAACTGGGCAGACAAACACATTAGAATCTAAAGCATTTTGTTCTGCTTATCTACTGCTGCTTAACAAACTGTCTCTCAAAGTCAGTGGCTTAAAATAATAGATCTGTTCTCCCATGGGATAGCTCATATATTTGCAGTCTTGGGAATTGGGCCTGGAATCATCTGATGGCTGGGCTGGACATCCAAAATGGCTTCTTAGTCACATGTCAATACTTATTTCATTTAGCATGCTAATCTTAAGATTCATCCATGTTGTCGTAAATTTCATCTTTTGTTATGGCTAATATTCCATTGTATATATGTACCACATCTGTATCCAGTCATCTATTGAAGGGCATTTTGGATGCCTCCATGTCTTAGCCATCATGAATAATGCTACAGTGTACATTGGGGTACATATTTTTTATAGATAAATGTTTTTCAAATTTTGAGGGTAGATATCCAGAAGAGGGATTGCTGGGTCATATGGTAATTTTATTCTTAATCTTTTGAGGAACCTCCACACTGTTGTCCATAGTGGCTATAACAGTTTACATTCCCACCAGCGGTGTATGAGGGGTTCCTTTTCCCCTCACAACCTCTCAGACACTTGTTATTACTTGTCCCGTTGATAATGTAGTCGTTTTTACAGGTTTGAGGTGGTATCTCATGTGGTTTTGATTTGCATCTTCCTAACAGATAGAGAAGTTGAGTATCTTTTTTTTTTATGTCTCTTGGGTATTTGTATGTCTTTTTGGGAGAAGTGTCTGTTTAGGTCTTCTGACTATTTTTCAATTGGATTGGTTCTTTCGTTGTTGTCCTTGTAATCATGACAGGTTTTATGTTCTTTGTGGCCTTAAATGTATATCTATGACTGTCTCTTTCAGATGGTTTAATTTTGGAAAGATAAATAAATGTGTTTGAGCAAACTTTTGAAAGTAAGAACTGTAGCCACAGTAAATGAAGGAAAGGACTTCTCAGAATGAGTCTATATATATTTGACTGTAAGATTAGATTTAGAGTTGAGAAGTGGACTGCCACCTACTTAAGCTGTGATTCATGCTGACCAAACAGCTCACAAAGACTCTCGGTTGCAATTGTTTCCTTCATCTTGGCTCTTAGTCTGCTTTTGAGACTGTTACTTAATGCTGCTGTTTAATAATAATATTTTTGTACAAGTCAAAAGTAGTACATTTACCTTTTTTTTTTTTTTCAGGTAAAAGTCACCAGCAACAGCAGCACAAGTCTGGCTGTGTGGATTGTGTTGCCTTGGCCACAGTCCTGCCTCACCTAGTAGCAGCATTTTTTAATGTTAGGGCCTATGTTTTTAATAATCAAAGGTGCTGTGATAATTATGAAAACATAGAATGTCATAGCAAAACTATTTAAACACTTCGCTGTAATCTTTGATTGGCTTAATTAGCACATACCAGTGCATTGCTCAGTATAATAGGAAGACCTTGTGAAGGAAGTCAAAGGCTGACTGATTTACTAGCAAGCATTAAATAGATCCAAGGAAGCAGTATCTAGGTATGGCTTTTTGGATACTTATTACATAGTACCTGGCACAAAGTAAATGCCCCATTAATGACAACTGGGTGAGTAAGTAAACAATGGAATGAATTAATACGTAAATGAGTGAATGAATGAGTTACTTGCTGCTAGATTATTGCAAGGAATAAACCATGAGACTGCTCTTTTATTGGAGCAGCATTGGCCAAATGTCATACTCTATCTGGGAGACAAGGGTAGGTTTGAGGCTTTGAACTGATATCAGTTTTTGGGTATCAGAACAGAAGATGATAAAAGCCAAATTGGATGAAATATCAGAGTCTGAGTTGGGAACATAAGCCAAAAGCAGTAAGCAGCAGAGGTGTTGAAACTTTCCAGGAGGAACTCAGGAAGCAGATGTGGGGCCACAAAATAGAATTCTGAAAAACAGTGTCTTGCTCATATGTGACCTCTTTTAAAAGGCAATGTTTAGGTCTTTCTGAAAGCTTTCCTTGCATCTGCCATTGAGCAGGTAAAACTTTGAAGCAAGTGGTATTCCATAATTTTATATTTAGATCATCATTTGAAAATAGCTTTCCTGATAATTTCCATTGTTGGTCTTACTCTAGCAAATCTATTCTGTCATACTGACAATATATCTAAAATTCAACACTGGAAAAATCAGTCTCATTCAAAGCAACACTGTAGCAATTAAGTTCTCTGAGATAAACAGGATCATAAGAATTGCCCTATTCTGGAAGGAGGTTGACATTTATTTTCCTACTCATCTGACAAAGCTGCTCAAACCTAGTAGACACTAATTCTTGAATGCACGGTATAATGGTAATGTTAAAAGGTTAATTAGTTCCAACTATTCAAAAACTTGGAATTTCCGAGAACTATCCTATGGAATCCTACTGTTTTAAATCTGGGTACACTTTTTTTTTTTAAAGGATATAAATGTTCTTTGGTTCTGCATCTACCTTTATATATACCCTCATAATTTTTACTTGAGCCCAATTAATTACTCAATTATTATTTTTAAAACATAGCTCACATACTTTCACATAGATGCTCTTACCTTTCAGTCTGGTTCTTTACAGACTAAAATTTATTTTCTTGCTGGATAAAATGCTGACACAGTATTAAAATCTACTTTACCTGAATCTTTTGTGCAGATTGCTCATCTATGTTCCTGATGCCAAACATACTCCCATTCTTTATTTTCATATTTCCTGATGTTGTAAGTACTTCTGTGGGTTTTGAAAAATGTCCTCACCATTATAGTATCATATAGAATAATTTCACTGCCTTGAAATTCCTCTGTGCTCTGCCTATTCATCCTTCCCTCCCCTTTCCACACAACTCCTGGTAACCACTAATCTTTTAACTGTCTCCGTAGTTTTGCCGTTTCTAGAATATCATATAGTTTGAATCATACAGTATGCAGTCCTTTCACACTGGCTTCTTTTGCTTAGTAATACGCGTTTAAGGTTCTTTTACCTTAAGAACCTTATTTCTTTTCATGACTTGATAACTCATTTCTTTTTAACACTGAATAATATTCTATATCCTGGATGTACCATAGTTTATTTTTCCATTCACCCACTAAACAACTCCTTGGTTGCTTCCAAGTTTTCACTATTATGAATAGAGCTTCTATAAACTTCCCTGTGTAGGTTTTATGTGGACATGTTTTCACCTCAGTTGTGTAAATACCAAGGACTGTGATTGCTGGATCTTATAAGATGTTTAGTTTAGCATGTTTAGTTTTGTAAGAAACTGCCAAACTGCCCTTCAAAGTAGCTGAACCATTTTGCATTCCCACTAGTAATGAATAAGAGTTCCTATTTATTTACATGCTCACCTGCATTTGGTGGTGTCAGTGTTTTGGATTTTGGCCATTCTGATAAGTGCGTAGTGGTATCCCACTGTTTTAATTGGTAATTCTCTAAAGATGTATGATGTCGATTATCTTTTTATATACTTATTTGCCATCTGTATATCTTCTCTGATGAAATGTCTGTTCAGGTGTTTTGCCTGTTTCTTAATCATGCTGTTTATCTTCTTATTGTTGAGTTTAAGGTTTCTTTCTATATTTTAGATAACAGTCCTTTATTAGTTATGTCTTTTGCAAATATTTTCTCCCCATTCTATGGCTTATTTTCTCATTCTCTTGACAGACTGACTTTTTTTCTTTATCTTTGAAATTGTCCCTATACTATTTTTGTCTTCTCGTAACTTGACTGCTTGAATTAACTACTATCTTGCTCTGCCATTGTGTGACAGGATGAGTAGTGTCTTTCAACAAGATCCATATGTCCAGCTTCAGCTAGTTTGTCTGCTTCTGTTTCCAGAGAGCTCAGTCAGAGTTCTTACCGTGCTTGTCTCTTAGACAGCTTTCCCAGCCTTGTTGTGGAATTACCTCTTGTCCTAAGCCTGGGAGCAAATTCCCTAATGTAAAAAAAAAAAAAAAAAAAAAAAAAAAAAAAAAAATCAAGGAAATATATGATCTCTTTCTAATACCTGTGCACACAATTACCCTTCCTTAACCTGGCATCAGCTTTCAGAAATGTATGAACATAACAATTATTGCCTTTTGTACTCCTTTCAAAAGAATAATATTTGATGCATATCAAAGGGTGTATGGAACAGATTTGTAAATTATGAAGCATGAAATTAATATAACCACCTGGGCATCCACCTTCCAATTTAAGATTAATTTCATTGGCAATGACATTGACATTACCTATGCGCTCTGTAATTTCCTTAGGTAACTACAAATTTAAATTTTGTTTTATTATTCTCTTTCTTTTAAAAAATAGTTTTACTATAGATGTATAGTTCCAACAATATATTATTTAGGTGTGATTGTTCTTAGTGTTTTAACTTGTAATGTACCCTGCAATCTTTGGCAACTTACTTTGTTTTTCTCACCCTGTTTCCTAAGATTCATCAATATGGGTATTGAATAAAGCTTTGGCTATCCCCTAAGAAGTCAATCCTCATTTCTGTTTCCTTTCCTTATCAATAACATCCCAGAATCCTCATGCCATTTCTCATTAAAGTTATATTCTTTTTAAAAAAACAAATATATTGAGGTATCTTTGATTTATAAAAAATTTGTAGATTTAAGGTATACCACTTGATGTTTTAATATATTTACACATTGTGAAAGGAACCACAATCAAGCTAAATAACTTATTCATCACCTTTAAATAGTTGTCTTTGTGTATGTGCATGTATGAATGTTGAGAAGATTTAAAATCTATATTCTTAGCAAATTTCAAATATTATTATTAACTGTAGTCACCATGCTGTACATTAGATCTCCAGAACTCATTCATCCTGCATAACTGAAACTTTGTACCCTTTGACCAATATCTCCTCATTTTGGCTCCCCTGCCTGGCATCCACCATTCTGCTCTCTGCTTCTATGACTTCAGCTATTTTAGCTTCCACATATAAGTGAGATCATGTAGTATTTCCCTTTCTGGGTCTGGCATGTATCACTTAGCATAATATCCTCCAGGTTCATCCATGATGTTGCAAATGGCAGGATTTCTCTTTGTAAAGGCCAGATAATACTTTTATAATATGTATACTGCATTTTCTTCATCCATTCATCCATCGATTGACACTTAGGTTTCTATATTATGGTTATTTTGAAGAATGTCACAATGAACATGGGAGTTCAGATATCTCTTTGAGATATAGATTTCATATGTTTTGGATATGTACCCAAAAGTGAGATTGCTGGATTATATGGTACTTCTATTTTTAATTTTTGAGCAACTTCATACTGTTTCCTGTACTGGCTGTGCCAATTTACATTTCCATCAACAGAGTACAAGAGTTCCCATTTTCCACGTCCTCTCCAATGGTTGTTATCTTTTGACATTTTTATAATAACCATTCTAATGTGAAACTCTCTTATTTTGAAGGATATTTGCCTAGCAATTTCTCAAAGTATTACTCTTTCCACGTAGGTTTTAATTCTAATAGAATCAAAACCATGAGCTGAAAGATTATAAACTCTTGTACAGGAAGTATAGGTACCAATAAACATGTAGAGATTGATTTGAGGAAATAATAGTCATTTCAATGATGTTGAAATTGCAACAAGAAAACCTTTTTTGTTGTTTCCAGCCGCATATAAGTTCAATCTTTCCTTATAATAAGGAACTTATTCTTACAATGTCAGCTTTTGATATGCTAATTAAGTTTATTTATGGGATAACTGGGTTACTAAACAGAAATGAAAAGAATTTTAGTGACAGATTGAGTTATGAATAAATGGTCTAATCCCATGACAATGAAGAAATATATACTATGAATTATACTCAGATTTAATTTTACTCTATTTTATATTAGAATGTCTTAGTAGAACTAAGAAATGTGTATTTATAGAAGATATTTTTAATTTTTCTAGAGTTGGTTTATCTACTGGGTAATATAATTTCATGTGTATTAACTTGTTTGGATTAAAATAATCTTTGGGAATTCAGCAACAAATGTTATTTGTTTCCAATTCCTGTTGCCTTTATGATCGTTACCTTTAAAATATTTTTCTTATTTTCTCATCAACACGCTAACATCCAAAGTGAACATATGCCTTTATAAGTAAATATAAATTTAATTCTCCACAAAAGTCTGAGTTAAAGCTAAATATAATCTTGCTTTTCTACCATCAGATGTTTGACATCTGCACTGATTTTACACTAACGAACTGAATATTTCTTGGAAAATTCCCACCTAAGAAAGTGCTACATTTGAGGAAATTTTAAGTTTCTAGTGTTTAGGAGAAAAAAAAACACAGCTTAATATATGACAAGTTTCTGTTTTTTGACCACTCATCCTGTTCTTTTTCAGCTGTTTTTTTTCTTATTTGCAAGCTATACTTTTCTTATTTGCAAGAACCATTTTTAATAAACAGATATTATATATCTATTATGTTCAATTCTCAGCCCTGGTTTTGAGGTATTTTTTTTCTCCTTTAATGTTAATACTCTAATCCACTTTGACAATTGCATCAGTTTTTGTTTTAATATTACTCCTGTAACAGGTAGTAGTTTTTCAGTAATCACTTTTAACAACCCAAGAAATTAGCTAACTAATTGGTATACAAAACAAGTAAATAATGGAGTCAGCACAGTTTCTAATTCCAAATATACAGCTTCTATTTTCCATTGGGAGTTACTCTTAGCTACGAAGCATATTATCAAATGAAAGAAAAAAAGGAGGAACAAATTTATTCTGAAAAATTCTTTCAATGCCCTTTAAAGAAAATATACTCCTTTTTGTGCCTTTTTTCTTTACTACATTTATCTACTCTTTTAGCTCAATCAGTAAACTTGGCCAGCTTTCCTGGATTAGAGTTCAAGTCTTCTTTCCTCATTTTTCCCCCATGAATGCTTTCTGTGCTTCTCAAACTTTAGCATGAATATATTTTCAAAATCCAGGATGTGTATATTTTTGACATTTTAATATTTCTGACATCTAAAATGTACCTACAATTGATTCAAATGTTTAATTTGCTAGATTTTGTTATTCTTTTAAGCTAGATATTGTATTATTTTATTTACTGAACATCCTTAACTTCCTTATGAGTGGCCTTTTTTCTTTTGAAAAACTGCTTCATATGATGACATTTTACATAGTCCTAAATTTCTTTTTGAAATGCAGCTGGAGCTCATTAAAGAGTGAGATGAAAATGAGACTATGAGACACATACACACACACAGAATGAGAGAGAAAGAAACTGCTAGTGGCATTTGATTTTTCAAATTAAAATATATTTAACATAGAGCATTATGTAAATTTAAGGTGTACATGCTGATTTGATACATTTATATATTGTAATATGATTGCCATTGTAGTGATAGCACCTCCATTAGATGTTGTTTAAGGGTGCAGACTTGGAACTAGTAGTAAATAAGTCCTGGAGAACCAAAGAACAGTACAATGAATATAAACGGTACTATATTATAACATCAAACCTGTGAAGAGACTAGACCTTAGTAATTCTAATCACACACAAAAAATGATAATTACGAGCCTTGTTTTCTATTTTCCCTAAGCCTTACTTAAATGGACCCCCTCTGCAATTCCCTTGGTTTGATGCTTCAACCTTTACTTTCTTTACATAAGATCCCACAGTGCACTTTTGATAAACTCCCTTTTTTATATATGAAAGACATAAAAAGTCCTGACTAATACAAGCTATTATTAATTGTGTATTTTATAATCAATGTTCTTGTGGAATGAAAGAAATCTGCATTTTTTTCTTTTATTTTTTTACTTGTAGTTTGAGGAAGTCTTTGCCTATAGTAGTATTGACTGGTCAGCAAGCATTTAGAAATCACTATTCTATCTCACGACAGATCTGTTTTGAATTTTATTTGTTACTATTTCATGTCTGTTAATCTTGTCTCCTTTTCTGAGTTGTAACTTCTTGGGTTCAGAAACCATCCAAAAATGTTTAGTATTACCAAAATTATATTTTCCCGCAAAGTTTGGGAAATTTCCAGTGATAGAGATATGAAGAGAATATAGAGCCTTTGTAATTGATTAAATGATTTTTGAAAGCAAGAGTGGATTTCCTGTATTAAATTTATCAATTTCTAACCTGATCATTTTCAGTCCAACCACTGTCAATCAAAATCCTAGTTATCACATGATCATGGGCTACATAACTGACAATAAAGTGAATCTCCATTGCTAAACAACTCTTTGTAGGTAAATGCTGACTCTTTAATGACTCCCTCAGATCTTGCCTTGGGATTGAATAAAATTAATATTAATATGACACTTGTTTCTTAAAGCTATTTTGGCTTTCAAACTTCCTAGAGGTTTTTTCCCTTTAGCATTTTATATTTACCACATCATAACCAGTATAATTATAAAATCTTCTATCATTTACTCTTAGATTATCATTTGCAGCAAAAAAAAAGCTTTAATTTTTCTCCTTTTTTATTCTTAAGGAGATGAAACTACATTTGAGATGAATGGAATTCTAATTACCGGAATCTTCAACCAGCTGCTTATAGCTGCTTCAGTGTCACAGAGGAGAGGTGTGAGTAGAAGACAAAGGTAAATTACCAGATTACTAGCTAGAGATATGGCTTCAAATCTCTATGTGGTAAACTGATTTCTCTTTTCATTCTAAGTCTTAATCCTATATGAAATACAAGATGAGAGATCCATTTTTAGTTTCTCTACACTCAGACCCTAATCACACTTGATAATAACAATCAGAAGAGCCAAGTTGAAAGGAAGCTGAATATGTGTACCAAGAGAAAAGGAAAATAAATTTGTACCTAAGGTCTAGTGAGGAGCTCGTCTAATCTGTCACTCGTATCTTCTTTTATCCACCCAGAATTTTTTACATTAACCTACATTCTATGCATTTTAGTGTGACCTTTGATTATCTGGGAAGTTTAATATTAATTTGGAGACTCGGAAATATTTATAAGATACCAAGTAAAAATGGTCTAAGTATTACCCTCAAGGAAACCTGTTGTTTACAGATGCCTAGGAGGACTTTCCATTTATCCTTTTTCTGCTTCCTTTTTCTAAGCTAGAAAATAACGCCTTTTTACACATTCCTGTCACATTATTATTTTTTTTTGATTAATCCATCAGATATTAGAAATAAAATACTAAAGTAAATACATTACAAATACTGGTTTATCCATATATGCATTTTCATTTTCCCCCTCATTGGGTATTTCAAGATAAGTTAGCCATGAGGTCCTCCACACTCCTTGCCCTCCCCTACCCCTGCCACCAAACACAATTCATGTCGGTATATTGGTATTTTGCTATGAAATTTGTCAGCTTGCCCACATCAAGGTGAGTTTATTTTCAGCATCTTCTTTGGATGATTTTTATGTGTAGAGCTAATTCCACGCTGTTTTTCTCTAATACCATGGTTATTCTGAACAGCAAGATTTACATTTCCTCTTTGAGTTCCTTTGTCATCCTTGAGTGAATACAATGCGAGTTCAATGATATTTTTATACATAGTGTCAGTTGTCCCCAGCTGAGCCGTGATCTTAAATTTGTTTTGTAGCCACAGTGAGTGCTATTACTTTTTAGTAAGGGTTGCTTGTTTTTCTTTCTACATTTTAAATGACAGTTGCATTGGGGAACAGCTAGTTTTGTAAAACAGATTTTTAAGTAGAATTCTTATTTCGGTTAAACTTATTGATTTTTAAAATGGATATCTAATGAGAATTATTCCAGTGATAAATGGCAAGTTGAAAGTATATGCTTATAGAAAATTTTAATTAAATTTATTTTCATTATTTCAGGAAAAGCATAATGATAAATTTCTACCAAAAATATTATTGAAAGAATATACCTAATGGGTTTGTAAATAGGTATTATTATTGTTTTTAAAGATTCTTTGTACTGTATTGTTTTTTTTTTAAATTTTTGCTTCTTTATTGGATGCTTTGTAGATGTCACTCAATGCTATACTTTTTACTCAAATAATTATTTCATTCTAATTTTATAAAAGTATTTTTTGGGTGGCATAACCATGGCAAATATAGCACCTAATTATAAATGCTATGATAAAGAATTATTTATCTAAAGTTTTTTTTTTTTTAAACCATGGTTATTCTTAAAAAATTTAGTTAAAATTACTTATTACAGGCTAGTTTACTTTTATAACCTCACTAGGCCAACAACTCACACAGATTTTTTTTTCACTATAGAGTTTCTTTCTCTTTTTCTGTCTCTCTGTCTCTATCTCTTTCTCACTTAGCAACTGAAGTGTTCATCAGCAGATGAATGGACAAAGAAGTGGTACATATACACCATAAATTATTACTCAGCCATAAAAAATGAATGAAATCTTGCCAGCTGCAACAGCATGGATGGACCTAAAGGGTATTATGCTAAGTGAAATAAGTCAACCACCTGTGAATTTCTAATTTTTTTTCAAAATAAAAAATTTAAAGTGTATAATGGATTTAACATCCCATTAATAATAGCAACTGTATTAATTTGGATTGTACACAGAAACAAAACCAATAGAGTATCTATATATCTATATCTGCTTCTATATCTATATCTATATTTCTCTGTAAAAAGCTTTATAATAAGGAATTGGCTCATGTAATTATGGAAGCTGACAAGTCCAGAATCTGCAAAATTGATGTCCCAGTTCCAATCTGAAAGGTGGAAGCTGCTGTAGAAGCAGGAGGAGGTGATGTGCCAGTTTGAAGGTCATCAGGCATCAAGAATTCTCTCTTACTTAAGGAAGGTCAACCTATTGGTGGAGTTGGGCCTTTAACTTATTGGGTGAGGCCCACCCACATTATGGAGGGCCATCTGCTTTACTCAGTTTACCAATTTAAATGTTAATCTCATCCCAAAACACTCTCACAGAAGCACCCAGAATAATGTTTGGCAAGTATCTAGGCACCCTGTTGCCCCGTCAAATTGACACATAAAATTAACCTTTATAGCAACTTAGGCAAATATTGAAGAATAAAAAGAATAAAATGTAAATATAAAGTAATATATTTGACTTACTCACCAATTTAGCATTTTCTCTTTTGGGCATAATAATTTACGCCAAGGATATTGCCAATATATTCTTTTAAATTCTATTTCACTGGTAGTACATCTTTTTAGATATTCTAAGTGTAGCAGAGCTTAATCCACTGAGGATAGCTGTTGGTTTTTAAAATAATTAAAATTTATCCTAAGTTAATTTTGGTGAATACAGTAGTTTAATAAGCTATATAATGTTATTTGTTTTAAAAGGCAAATATACATTTAAACTAGTCAAACTTGTTTCTTTGATTAACCTTTCATAAGGCAAGGTCCAAAAGAAAAAAATCAAGAATATTTTGTTAGTAGCAAAATCAACAGAATAAATATATATTCTTACACATACCAATTTTAAAGAACGGGAACTTTTGATTTTTTTTTTTTAAATACTAGGTATTTGTTAAAAATCAGACTCATTTTACAGCTATGTTTTATAGTTCATACTCTTTAAAGTTTTGAAAGTTATCTTTAATACTGTCATGTCCAACTTGTAATATTGAAAACACTGAGGCTAAAAGAAGTTTAGGAGACTTGTCCAAAGTCATAGCTAGTTAGTGGCAGAAGCAGGACTAAAATCCAGATGGTTGGAAATTTTTTCAGTAATAAACTGGAAAACATCACATAAGAGTTACTCTCTCACTTTCTCTTTCTGTGTACTGTTAATGAATGTTTTCACTTTATCTTTTAAATAGCAGTAAGATTCCAGTTTTAGGTAGTAGAATGTTTTTGAAAAGTGAATAGAAAAGAGGAGCTGTTTTTAACCATGTTGTTCTCACTCAAGAAAAACAATTTTTATCTTAGCTTCTTTTGCTTAAGGATTTTAAAATTAGTCATTGTTTTATTACATTTGTCTTCTTTTCAAAAAAACCTAGAATATAATAATTCAGTAGTGTCCTCTAGTATTGTGGAAGTGGAGTTTTGCTTCAAATAGGAGTATTTTTTTCTGTAACTTTCCATTGCTAATCTTTACTTTTCATTACTACTCTTTATTATTATTTTTAAAGGCTGGGGTAGATAAATTCATGCATAAGGCTATATAGAGAAATTTAAATAGAAATTCTAGATAATTATTTGAGTAATCCAAATCAAAATGGGTTACCCTGTTAAAAGAAGCTAATCAAGGGCAACATACATTTCTATTTGGTTTTACCCTGAATTCATCAGAAAATAATACATTTTCCATTTCAGTTAGCTTCTTATTGAGCTTCCAATTAATCATAAACTTTATTGAACACTCTGATGTTTATATGAATATGATTTTAAAAAAGTCTTATCTCTTTCCTAACAGTAAGGAAAAGAGAATTTTTTCCCACTAAGGAGAACTCTGCATCTGTGTGTTTGATTCTCAGGTGTTTTTTTTTTTTTTTTTTTTTTTTTTTTTTGAGGGGGGTGGTGGTGGTGGTAGAGGGGGTTGTAGCAGATTAGATTAGAGATGAACAGAGAAGCACCTAAAGAGCTGCTTTATTTGTTCTGGAAAGGACAATGATTTGCAGGTAGAAGAGAAAAGTTATTTTGTTTATTTTGTTTTAATTAGTTTCTTTATATAACTAACTTTTCATAAGGCAAAATCTAAAAGAAAAAATCAAGAGTATTTTGTGTAGTAGCAAAATCAACAGAATAAGTATATGTTCTTTCATATACCAATATTAAGGAACAGGAAAATTTGATTTTTTTAACTCTTTTGAACTTATAGATTTTTAGCCCATTTGCATGCCTCTCATTTCCTCTTGGTTCTCTTTACCATTTTCATGCCCTTGGACTTCCTGTGTGCTTTGACACCAACCACTGGGACTCTGTGGAGGGTTGGCTTTAGGTTAATGGAAACTAGTTTGCTTGTACTTATAGAGGACAGAATATCTGGCAATTGATATCCTCCCTACTTAGCCTTTAACTATTGACCATGCAGCCTATAAATACTCCAGCTTTCTCATCTCAGATCTACACTGTCTGTAGAGGTCATGTGGGATTAAGCCAAAATGGCTCCATGGAATCTTGTCTGGGATTGTGCCCTTCCTTGGCCTTCTCTTCCCAGAGCAATTCCAACTCTCCCATGCTGAAGATTCTTCCTAATAAATTACTTTCATGAATATCTTTTTCTCAGACTCTCACTGAGGACTCTGAACTAGTGAGGAAGGGCAGATCACAAAGACAAATGTCTCAGTGGGTGGGAATAGGGAATGGAGGAATTTGGAGTTAAGGAAGAGAGACTAGAGGGGTTGAGGGTGCCTCTTGGAGTGTAAGATCTCCATTTATAAAGGGAAAGAAAATTTGAGAGGTTTTATTGTAGATTATGAATGGAATACTACTGTCTTAGATTGAGTTCCCTGAAAACAGACTTTGCGACAGACTATTGCATAAAGAGATTGCATATAGTTTTTTTCTGGTAGTTAATGCCTGTGGGAATACCTATGAATATAGAAAACTGCAGGTAAAACTGCTGCATCACAATATAATGCTATCCCCAAGGTGTAGTTAATTGTTCTTAACATTGTGTTAAACAGAGTCAAACACAGTAGTCTGTTTAATTGGTTCGTGGTTAAACATCCAGTGCAAACTTGACTAATGTGACTTTTCTGCAGAATATTTGGATATGGGATTTGTAGTGTAAGATGTCTCAATGGGTGGCCAATGAAAAGGAAAAAAAAAAAAAAGAAAACCTTTGAGCAGTTGTGGTTTTGTTTTCTCCCATGAGAACTGTGGAGAAGAATCCAATCTGAGCAGGTGAACAGTGTGAAACACACGTGAAGAAAGAAGCAGAAGAGACAGAGATAGAATCTCTACATAACTCAGTTCTCTGGTTGAATTTATTCGCAAGAACAAGATGTAAACCTACCATTGAAATGGGTGAGTATTGAACTCATTTTTCAATTTCATGAGTTTATCTTTAGAGAGATGAAAATTAAAATTAAGGAAAGATGTATGCCTCAAATGACCTCAATCATTACTAAATTTGAGTCAATATAAGAAAAATAGATTTAAAAAAGCAGTGAATAAATTTAACCTAGATCTAGTAAATATTCAGGGGAGATGATCTCATAACTGTAGGGTAAATTTTTTTTCCTTTTTTTGGTGAATTAAAAAAAAAAAAACTACATAAAAAGCACTACATTTGTTACCCATGTATAAAATCCAAAAGAAGGTAAGTACTATCATTGCTAATTAGAGGAATTGGTGAGTTTTTGTATACAAAATCAGTGTTCAAAAATTAATTCCATTTGTGACAGTTAAAAAATAAAATGTAATGAGAACTAGATATTTTAAATGTATCAACACAAGTGATACATTTAGGTGAAAACAAAAAAATGATAAAATTTTAGGTGTACGCAGTGTATAAAATTTCAATGGACATTAAAAACACCTAAATGGAGAGATATAATCATATTCATGTATTAAAAGTCTCAATATTGAAAATGTGAAAACTTCTCTATACAGTTTTATTACAGTTTTATTATTTATTATTCATTACAATTCAAATGAATATACATTATTTTTTTTCTGGCAAGACAGTGATACAGAAAGAGCATAAGAAAAAATTATATCTAATTATTTCATTAAATTGAAAATGGACAAATATTTCAAAATCGATTATAATATAGGTGGTTAAATATGTATATGTAGATATATTAAAATAGATATTTCTCTATTTCGTCTATATTCTAAATATATGCACACTAAATCTGGACAAAAATTTACTTTTGGAAAATAGGGACTCACTTTGTGACTGCCTTGTATTTGGGCATACATGGGGGAAAATGTTTTTGGTGTTTTTTTATGAGCAGTACAGTTCAAATTTACTTTTTATGGCTGGGTATTTTTTGGGTGTAAATGCTCTGATTAATACTTTAGCTAGAATATGGGATGTAATTCTCTCCTCTTGACTTGATTTTCTCTATCCTGCCCAGAGCTCTGTTTTCTCTCTTCCAAGCCCTCCTCCCACCCATCAGACCCATTCTATGTGATGATTAGCTAGTGCCGGGCTATTCTGTAGTGGGTTGGGTCTCTCCTATGAGGCTGTCTCAAACCTTTTCCTTTTGCCAATTTCTTTGGCGATTTTTAGCATCCATTTTTAGTCTCTTATCTAATATTTCACCACTCCTCTTCCCTTCGCTCTTTAAAGGTCTTTTTCAAACCTCTGCTGTTTTATTTTTACCTTTGGGTTACATAGTGAATCTCATGCTTTGCCCTTTGGTTCTAAAACTAGACATCAAAATCTTATGTGATTTATACCAGTCTAGGGAACTTGGCTTCTCTCCCTGCTTTCTGGGTCTACCTTATTGCAGGGAGAGGTTTCCCTTAAGCGTATCTGAAATTTATGAACATTTCAATAAAAGACTGATTCAATTCTTTGTAACTTTTCTCTCAAAAAAGTTTTAAGGGAATTGTTTCTACTTAAATTTGCTTAAATAACATATTGGGATGTTTTTCTTCCTTTTATTATTTTATACTTTTTCTAATTTATTTCTAGTATTAATTCTGATGCTATTTTCCCAACATATTATAAAGTTCTTGAGACAAGGGACAGTTTCTTCTCTTTCTGTCTTTATTGAAAGCCAAAATGAAGTATGCAGAGTATTGCAAGCAGAAAATAAAAATTAAATGCTTCAAGAAAGTAAATAACATCAATTTCAATTTACTCATTTCAATGGAGAAGACATTTCATTTCAATGAAAAAGTAGTATATCCCAAACACTGCAGAATACATATGCATTTTTTTGAGCTCTTACACTAGAAATAGTACCAATTAGAAAAAGAATCCCTGAAAAGAGGACAAATGAACTGAAATTTTAAAGATGAAAATTAGCCATCATTTCAATGAGCTGGGGAAGGATACCAGGTAGAGACAGCAGCAAGTGCATCTGGCCAGAGAAAGCTTTATATAGTAAAAGAGCAAAAGAATAAGTGTGACTGGAACTTAAGGAAAGAAGCCTAATCAGATGTAGATTGAGACAGAGGCAGGAGATAGATCATGCACAGTGGTAAAGGTATGAGAATAAGTTTTCATTCTGAAACTAAGCAAACAATTAGAGAGGTAGGATTGAATAGTGCTGAAAAGCATGATTCAAATCCCAACTTTTCCAGGTATGAATTCTGTATCCTTGGGCCAGTTACTAAATATCTCTGTTTTGATTTATTCATAGTTAATATGGAAAGGAGAATAATTTCTGCCCTTGTGTTTGTTGAAAAGATTAACTAAAATGTCATATAAAACATTGAAATTTGTCTGCATGGAATAAGACATCAGTAAGTGATAGCTACTACCATTGTGGGAGGGCTTTAAGTAAGAAATTAATATTTAAAATAAAGATCACTCAGGCTGCTGCACTGAGCATAGACTGAATGAGTAGAGAGAGTGTAGGATCAGAGAAACTTAAGTGTGCACTGCATTTCAGGTTGGTGGCAGAAAAGACACAGCAAAATGAATCGAGAGGTCTTATTTTGAACTTAGTAAGTTTGAGAGGCTTTGAGGATTATTACTTGATATAAAGACATCAAATGAGCAATTAAACATGTCCAAACTCAGGAAAGAGATGTGGCTAGATGTCACACATTTGGAAGCCAATTAGAACAATGAAATGGGATGTGTTCACCTAGAGAGAGATATGGGGAGGAGTTAGTTTCCCATGGAGTGAACATTGGCCAATGGGAACCAAGACAAAAAAGGAGCTCTGTAGGTAAATTTCCTTTTTATCTCTCCAATAGGCCTCTGCAAGTCGTTCTCAAGAATGTCATAGGTATGTCTTTATTGGGAGGCAAGATATGTGGTTTTCTTGAAACGATATTAGCAACCATTGATTTTTTAATGCCTAGTTCCAGTAAGTCAACAGGAGTTGCAAAAATGCTAACATGTTATTATTTTTTCTTTATTTTCAGGAATATTCTATAAAGAGGAATTTTACTTCATTATCATTTGTTTACCCAGTGGTACAGTTTATATATGAAAGGGTTAGTAAGTGTTTGATTATTTACCTTTATTACCTGTTCTTAAAATAAATAGTTTTCTATTATTGTCCAAAGTTGATCAACTAGTTGTTTTGTGAATAAAATTATTAAAAATCAAGGATCTATGCATATTTGACATTTTGTTCTGCTGCAGGCATTATCTATAGGATGAATTTATCAATTCATCCTATCTTTGGCCAGTGAAAATCCCTTTAAATTGTCTCTTTCTTTTGACATGCCCCATCTTAGTTGTGGGTTTTTCTAGTTTTTCAGAATTCATATAGGAGTTTGCTTTTAACTTTTCTGTAGACATCTTTTAGTCATCTCCTACTGTATTTTGAAAATCCCTCCTAGTTTTAGCTGTTGTTCTCAAATGACCTGTTGAGCTATCAATATTTTTGAGTTTTTAGGCATATGAGACAACTGAATAATTCCTTTCCTTTCTGCTCTAGCACATTTTTCTGGGCCCGTGGATGCTATAGAGTCTGAGTTTCTCCATGGGGAGAAACAAGTGACATAGGGTAAGGAAGAAGAGGGGAAAACATGACTATTAGTTAAAATATTACCTTTATACACGTAAGATATTTCAGATATTTTTTCCTATTGCCATTCTGCACTACATATAAGTCATACATCAACCTTGTAAAAAGTATTAGGGATTGTATTTGACCATGAGTGACTAAAAACTAAGATAAATAGTGGATTAAACAAATTAATTTTCTCATATAAGACAAAAACTGTAGTAGGTAGTTCGTGGTTGATATAGCCCCTCAACTATAATGTTGGGCTTCTTCTATCTTTCTTCTCAGCCATTCTTAGCAAATGAATTTTGTTATACTTTGGCTACTTATTTCTCATTGGTGGCTCACAGCTGAAAAGCTGGTAGTTTTGTTGTCGCTGTTGTTGATGATGATGATGTTGTTTTCCTTTAGCTAGGGATGTTCCACCTTTCCAAACAAATATGGAGTTTTATTAATAAGGAAGAAGGGAATATTTATTTGCCAATTTACAGTTCTGCCATCCCATTTAATATGAGACAATTGTATCATAGAAAAATTAGATAACTTTGTAGATGTTCACAAACCTAGGAAACAGTAAAGCTGTAAATTATTATTACTAGCTAAAAAGCTGATTCTCACTTCATACCAGTGTAAATAGGCAGAATTCAATTTTAATGATTTTTTTCCCTTTCCCCTTTGCAATTTTCCCACTTGTCAGGAACCCAGTTCCTTTAAGGCTTACTCTTCCTGTTCAAATTAGAAATAGTTTTATTTAAAAAATTATATTTTTAGTATTTAAAGTTTTAAAGTGATTTTAAATATTCTAATTGGTTTCTTATATTAAGTTATGCATTAGAAAGGTCAAAAGGTTCTATTCTCATTGTTGTGGTTAAGAAATTAAAATTATGCTTTTAAATGACTTATCCAAAGTCACAGAACTAGGTAATGGTGAATTCAGAGCTGAAATACAGACCCTCTGATTCCTATAATAATTATCATATGTTCTACTACATGATCTTGAGACAGTCTTTTACCTTTGGCAGGTGTACCCCAAATTTAATAGTGAGGAGTTCTTTATGTTGTCAAAAATCATGCCTGCTCCTTGGGATAGTTTTACTTTTCATGTAAATTGATTATTAATATTTGAAATAGAATAATTAACACTTACTACATATTCTGCAATATAAATATTTTAAAATATTTTCATAGTAGGATCTATATTCACTAAATAAAAATTGATACATAACGTTTAATAATTTTATCATTCTCGTGTACTTTCTGTGTTCCAGAGAGTCTTATTTATTTTCATTATTTATTAAATATGCAAAAAGTTTTTATTTCAAAGGATCACATGTCTAAAGTTACATCCTAAGTAATATTGGAGCTGGAATTCCAGACTAAGCCTGTTTGCAAAGCCGATTAGCTTCATGTGTTCATGTATGTGTGAGATACCATATTTATTGAGTATATACAAAGCGCTTAGTTCATAAATATTTGAGCTCATTGCTGTATATTGACATCATCTCCAGTAGGTCACAAATTGAGTCTAAGGGGTTACTGGCTTAATGACTTGGTATTATTAATATTTTATCTTCAGGAAATGATGCTTAACTCAAAATAATGAAAAATTTACATGCCTTTCATGAAATGATGCTTAACATAAAGGTGTGAGTTTTATGTATTGAAAAGAATAGTGTTAGCTTAGGCAGTTAGGCAGATCTTTCCAAACATGCTTCTAAGATCCTACATAAAAAGAAATGCTTTACTAGGAAATCTAAGGAACTGAGGTGAAGAATAGAGCATGCTTGCATTATTAAGTCAGAGTAATGTACTTTCCAAGATCTAATTGTCTTTAATTTTAGGATTAACATAGAAAAATCAATGTCATTCCTTTAAAGTTACACCTCATTTCTCCAAACAGCAACTCAGTGGCTTTGAGTTATTAATTATGTCACGATTTGAGGAAAACGTGTTTTGTGAAATGTAACTTTGCTCCTTCAAATGTTTTTCTGTTTTCTGAATCTACTGGGGAGACTACTTACAATAGCTATCCTTTGTGAACTAGTATGTAAATAATTAAATAATTAATCTGAAAAGGTTATGTCAGTTTACTTGTACAGGGTCAGAACCTGAGAATGGAATGAGATTACTTGAACAATATTGTTGTTAGACCATATCAAATCTCTATTAACAAGGACATCGTTATTTACATAAAATTTGAACCTCTGTACACTTAAATTTGAGCACAGTTTAACCATGAAGCATGCAAATTAAAAAGATCATCAAGTGAACAGCTGATTATAGACGCACAGAAAGAAATGAGCTCGTTAAAGTATACGTGGATACGTGTCTGCTTAGTCACCAGCAGCACCAATACCAGTTTACATCTTGATTAAAAATGTTACCTGTGTGTAAAACCCAGACAAATCATTAATGGGCTGATTGCTGCCAATGATATTGTAGCGCAGAATTTTGTATATATAAAGTTACATCTAAGTTTAAGCTATTGGAAAGTTAAACTAAACTCTACCTTAGCAGAGTTCTGTAGGGAGTGAAGCTAATCAAAATTTGTCACCTGGAATAACTCATCCAGAAAGATCTTACGAATATATTTTCACGAAACATATGTGTTAATAGGAAAAGAAGACTAAATAGTGTATACCTACATATATTGCTTGTGTGTTTAAAACATTTGCCACTCTATTCTTTCTTTAGTTTCAAAGAGCCTGCAATGTGCAGTACTTTTCGAATGTTTTCCATATCCTGAGTCTAACAGTTATACCTTGTACTCAGGTTTTTCTTTTTATAAGCCCCTATATGTCATGCGAAACACAATTTGTTAAAATCATATTGTAATGAGTGGCCTCTTTCAAACAGGCTTCTTTGGAATGGATTGTGGACCCACAAAAAAATTATAAGGGAGAAAATTCTTCATCGCTTGAGAGTAGCCATGTGGCTTATAATACCATTATTTACCTTGAAGATAGTCAACATGTGACTTCTACTCCTCCCACCTTCTAACACCTGTACAAATTTCTTTTTTAAACTACATCAGAAAAATAATTTTGCTTTATTAGAAATTATTCTTAAAGGAAATGACATGACAGTTGTCTAATTTTCCAGAGACTTAAGCCTGTTTTTTTTCCATACTAAATTGTAGTTGTAGAAAAAATTACCTTATTTTATTAGTTCAATCTCTTTACAACTGTTATTAAAAACAAGATCCAATAACAACTTGCTGCTCCAAGATTTGCTTTTGGAAATTAACAATCTTATAAGATAGCCATAGAAGTAAAAAATCTTATTTCATTTATATAACATGTATATTTTTATTATCCAAGCCTAAGGGAAATTATTATTATGGTCAGAAATATTTCATAATAATTATATTGGTAATGCTGCTTACAGAATTGAAGGAAAGAAAATTTTTAGTCTTTGAGGATAACAAATTTGAGCTTGTTAAGTCCTTGGGCAGAAGGAGAGGCTGTCTTGTGCATTATAGAATGTTTGACAGCATTCATGATCTTTGCCCTCTAGATGCCAACAGCGCTCCCCCGAATCTCACAAGCAAAATTTTTCCAAACATTGCCAAAGGTCCCCTAAGAAAGAGATACAAAATCATTCCTAGTTGAGATGTAAAAATATTCAAATTCTTCGATCATCAAGCTCCAGCTCAAACTGTCCTATCCATCTGATTTGCTTTTTGTATTGCAACAGCATGGTCAGTAAGTTACAATATTTAAAATGTTGGACTTCTGAGGTTCTGGAGAGAGCACTTTTCTCCAATTTCAGAGAAATTGTTCTACAACTTAATATTTGATGATAGTTTTCTTGCCCATGTGTAGTTAATTATAGAAATGCCAGAATGTTAGTTAGATATAGATGTAAGTATAGAGATCGGCTAAAACTAGTTTCTCATATAGTATGTAATATAATAGATATTCATAGAGTTTATTTGACTCATTTGTAGTCATATATTCAGTGGCAGAGCTGGGCTTCCCATTCTGTTGCCCTTTAGATTACATTGAGATAAAGATTTTACCCACAATTTATAACATAAATTAGTTTAACAATAAGTCCTATTGAAATAGATATGATACCAAATAAATAGTTGAGAAAGGGAGAGTAGAATTGGTTTCAGAAGAGTTAAATTGTTTCTAGCATTTATAGGTGTTGATTTATATAAACAGGTACTCTTGAAATAAGCCCTCAGTTCAGAAATATCTAGTAAATATTTGTTCCCCCAAAGGATCTAAACCTAAAATGTTAAATATCACAAGAGTTGAAATATTATTCCCATTTTAGAAAAAGCAATTACAGAAACTCATAGACATTTTCACTCTTTTGATATGAACTTATAATTATTTAGGGTTTGATCATCTTGTGTCTGAAATGTGAAAAGTCCTTAGTCTCCTGATGTTCTGTTTTTTTCTCATTTTGTTAATCATTAGCACCTGTCCTAGGGAGAGAGCAAGAGCTAGGAAAAGAAATGAAACTCCAGGCAGTCAGTGTTTTTACTTGTTAATAATAATCAGAAAAGGAGAAGAGGAAACATAGAAATAGATTTTATTGTCTTCCATATATTTAGATGTGACTCACTGAAAAGGACAGAGAAAACAAGGAACAGTGCTTCACAAATCCTTAACCAAGGATAATATTTGATTGGTAGATAAAATAGCTCATTATCTCTTTACCTCATTAATCATAAATAAAATATACATTTACTGTGTTTTGCAAATTACAATTAACTTCTGCCTTTCACTATTTATACTGTTGTATTACCTGAAAGGTAATCAGACAAATATTAGTATCTCCTTTTGTACAGATATAAAAAAAGGTTGTTTTTTTCAAGGTCACATGCCTGAAAAATAATCAAACTGTGTATGAGATTGCGGTCATCTGGCTCTTCAACTAAACTAGGACTTTTTAATGTTCTAATCAGTCAATTCATTTAAAATATAGTAGGAAATGAATCAATTGATTTATGTTTTTTGTGGAACAAATTTTTATAAACAATTATTCTAGTAACTACAATGCAAGTATTCATATGTGCATAACTTAATATATCCTTAGAGAATAAAAATTTATTTTTGGAGGTTCAAATATATATTTTTGTTTTAGATTGTTAGGTTATTTGTTTAATATTTTATTTAATGTAGATTTATGGTAAAGACTGCATAGGGGACCCACCATGAATATTTCAACCACTTCCATTTAAATCTTTCTTCAGATTGTAAAGTCTTAGAGAACAGTGTCTCTCTACAACAATTTTTAACAAAGAATAATAGTTCGAAAAATACCAACAATCTTACTAATGCAGATAATAATCCTTCCTCACTAACCTGCTAAAATTGAACTAACCAATCAATAGGCTGAAAGTTTTGTTTTTTTATTATAGCTGTGTTCCAATTTCTGACTAAATAGCTGTGCTAGCTCTTCTTTGAGTCACAGTGGTACTTTCCTACTCTTTTTTTTCTTGGAATACATATATTCACTTTTGCAATCCGTCTTGTAGGTTTAAATATTCTGTCAGGGTCTTATTCTCACCTCATGCTGTAAAACCTTGAACAGAGTGGATATCCAGTATGTTTGCTGAATAAGGAATGACTGAAAAGAACAGGGCAGTGCACAAGACAGCATTAGGTAAATGGTTAAAGAATACTTAAGACACTTTTTGAATATGACTTTTGCACTTTCAGAGATAAATGAAAACAGAAAACTTGAGCTTGAAGAGATTGGAAAAATCATTCGGCTCAACTTTATCATTGTAACCTAAACAATGTGGATCTCAGAGTATTTGATCTAACTTAAAAGAGCAAATTAGTAAGAAAAATACTCCAATGCTGGTCTCTTTTTCCCCAGTGTATTACTCTTTTCATTTAATTAAATCTCATTGATTTTTGTATTATTTTGTATATAGTATCCCATTTGTCTTCATTGCTGGAGCTGAGAAAATTGAAGTTCTGGTACATAGTGAGATGTAATAAAGTAAAGCAGTTATTCTCATACTTAAGGGACATTAAAATCACCAGAGGGCTTGTTAAAACACAGACTTCTGGAACCCACCTTCAGAGAGTCTGATTTATAAAATTTGGGGAGGAGTCCACAAATCTCCATTTTTATCACATTCTCAGATCCTGCTATGCATCCAGGAACAATGCCTTGCAGAAAAACTTAGGATAACTATTATTTTGTTCGGCTGATGGAGTGGAAGGGAGAAGAGATACTACCTTCTAGGTGAAAAAGAGAACTGTTCGTGTGACATTTTTTGTTTCTCTTTTTAATCCCTTAAGCCCCTCCGGAGGTGGAGTTACTTATCTAAGGGATGAATGTGGGGAGGTGGGTTCAACAGGACTCTTAGGGCTGCTGAGCTCTTGGAGGAGCTCTGTCCTCCCTGGGAATACCTCCTTCTCTCATTGACATGGTTGAATGGGAAAGTAAGCTTTGTTCATGTATTAACAAGTCAAATTGGCTAAAATAAGTAGAACACATCCTACTTCTTCACCTCTCAAGAATAAGGATCATGTCTTGATCTCTGTATCGACTCTTGGTTTTATTTATTAATAAAAGAGAATTAAGAAGAGAAAGAAAGTTTAATTTATTTGGAGCCTCCTCAGGAGATCCTTGTGCTTTGATGCAGAGAAATCTGTTATAAACTACCCAAGTATTTCAGACTATTACATTCACATATATATTCTCTAAACATTTTTAAGTAACTGGAACATCATAATAGCTGTTTTTAGATATTTAATCATGTCCCAACAAACTTAGACTTTCAATGTTTTATTCTATTAAAGAGTCCAGGATCATATTGTCTGGAAGTAATTGAGCTCTCTTTTCAGAAGAAATCAATGTAATCTGGAGTCCAATTCTTGCTTGCCAGGTTAAAAAAAAAAGTAATGAATATCTCACATTATTTGGCATAAGTCAAACCTGGAGTATGATATATTTTTTCCTGTATCCTGTAATATAAACAGCCTGCATGGATTTATATTAAGAAGTTTTTTCCAAGTTTACATTTTATTATTAATATTTTAAAATAAATGAATCAAAAGTATATGAGTGCATTCTTACTATGAAAAGAAAGTACCCCTCCCAAAAATGTCACCTTTTCTGAATCTATTCTCTTTTCCAGAGGTAAAAACTGTTATAAGTTTGTTGTGACTGTTCTCCAATTTTTTTATTATGCATTAAAATGCATAATTTTATTTTGTATTTTTATTTCAGTGATGATGCATATATTGTTTTATTTCTGGATTTTTAAATTTTAATATTTAATACATAAATTGTAATATAAAAATGTATTTAAATGTTTGGTAAATTATGAAGCATAATAATACAACACTTGTAAAAGAGTCACATCTAAAGTTAGAATATTATTAGTACCACTGAATCTACTGATAAATACCACTCATTTTTGTGCTAGTTTCTCCTCAGCCATTCTAAATTTTTTTTTAATCCTGGGTTTGAAAAATTTTTTATTTTACATATCCTTAAACAGTATACATAATAAACAATAAACTAAATAAACAATGTTTAGATAAGATCGGAAGTTTGTAAAAGTGATGTCATAGTAATAGAAGACTTCTGTATACTTATTCTTTATACTCAACATTCTGTTTCTGTGATTTGTTCATATTGTTAATATAGTTATGTTTCATTGATTTTTACTGCTCTATCTATAGAGAGCTATGCAATATATTTATGAATTCTCCTGTTGAACAATATGTAGGTTATTAATAATTTTGATTTATAATGAACTATGCCACCATGAATATTTATGTATGTCTCTGGTTCACATGTGACTGAGTTTACATAGGAAACAAAATTAAGAGTGCAGTGTCTAAATTGTGGGGAATGTGTATCTTCAGCTTTCCCCAAATAACATTGTTTTCCAGAGCAGGTATGCCAGGTCCTGTGAACACTAGCTGAAAGTTCCCAGTGCTCCACAGTCTCGTCGAGGTTTGATCTTCAGGAGCCGTTCTGACATAAATCAAGTTTCTGGGCTCACTGTTCTATTAAGTTCTACTAATTGGTTTTTCCTCCTATAAATTTCAGCCCCCTCTCCTAGTTGCTATAGCTTTATCGTAAGTCTTGATACAAGGTAGAGCAATTTCACCTGACACGTTTTTGTCATTTTGATTATACTTGTGTCTTTGCTCTTTTATATACAATTAGGATTCAGCTTGTAAACTCTCAGATATTCTTTTTGGACTTTTTTGCTTATTATTTTGAATCTAAAGATCACTTAAGAGAGAATTTATATTTTAACTACTTGAACTTTCCATCTATAAACATACAATATCTGTCTGTACAATATAATGCTCTCTCTGATTCCTCTTCCTCAAACTAGACTTCAAGACACAATGTATAAAAATCTGTATGCAAGAAAAAGTCATTCTCTTACCACTTCAATTTCCCAAATTCTTCTTATTTTTTTGCAGTGAATGACTAACCCTGGTGTCATTATTACAGATATGATGATCAGCTAACACCTGAATGAGTATCAGTGCTGTATGATCCTTGGAACAGAAAGTAGCATATCCTTACAAATAGTTATTAACTACAGCAGTTGTAGGGAAGAAGTGACCAGCTAGGAAAAGAAAGGACAGAGCTGAGGACTCAGAAAGAATCATAGTGTTCTGCTTGTCCTCAGATAGCCCAGAGAAATAAGGATAAGAGAGCAAAACATCTAAAGTAATGACAAATCTAAGACAAGGAACAACATAACTGTAAAAAGGTAGAATCTTGCTTTCTTATAGCTGAATAGAACTACTTATTATGACTTTCAATATGAAAAGTGAGAATTTAGAGGTCTGAATTATGCAGGTGATTAGACTACATCAACATCACATCTCACCATCCTGACACATGTCCTGGCTAACTACCAGGAAATCCTTGTCCTAAAAGTACAGATAGTAGATTTCAGATGAACCAGTAGACAATATGTCAGTGACTATCAGTGTGACTTCTCCTTGCCCTGGACTTTCACAGCATTGGCTGGGTCTAACCTACTTTATACATTTTTTATAACTTAAATATTTTTTTCTTCACTTAAAAATAGTAAAATGTAATTGCTAAATTATCACGATAATTTCTTTCTATTTTTAAAGTCTAGGAAGAAGTCTTTTAATTATTCTCTTCCTCAAATCTCAAACGAGGGTTATTGAACGTTCAGTTCCCAATGAGTATCATTCAGAAAAATTAGTTCTACATTACCTGTGCTGGCCCTAAATCTTATGATTTCCTTCTCAAAACTGTTATTTTTTTGTGCATAAAATATGACTGTAAAAAAATACGGCACTGGCCTTCTTTCCTTCCTTCCTTCCTTCCTTCCTTCCTTCCTTCCTTCCTTCCTTCCTTCCTTCCTTCCTTCCTTCCTTCCTTCCTTCCTTCCTTTGTTAATTGAGAGTTTCTGATGCCCACGGGGGAAAACTAATCAGTAACATTTGCTACTGGTCCTCTGATGTTCCATTTCAGCTTACTAGCTCTACATAAATAACCCCAGATGGATACTTTTCAGACTTGAGACACCTTGGGACATCTTGCTGAGCTCACTCCTGGCTTTTGGAAGACTTCTTTGACTGGATTTGAGGCACTGATCCATCTAGCTAAAAATCTTTCTAAGGAAGATATTCTCTGATTTTTATGCCTTTCTGCTTGATTAGCATACTTTCAAGTTCTGCATCTGGAGACAATTAATATACCTTTTTGCAAAAATTTAAGAAGCATTTGCTAAAGAAACTAAAAAGAAGGGGAGCGTAGAGAAAATTCTATAGATATTATCTAGACATAAGGCCTTTCTATTCTTAGTATTATTTCCTCACCTTTGCATTTCCTTAACAGTAGTTCTGCAAATTAAAGGCATATATCTGAGGTCAATATGAGATCATATCATACACTCCAGTTCCTTTAAAATAATTGCATTTTATTAGCTTGTTACTACCATTTGAGGATTTAAGTTAGTAGGGATTTGATGCAAGTGTATTGAATCGATTAACTGAAATGTTTCTCATCTTATCTTTTATTCAATGATTATGACTTGCCCTAGAGTATCCCTTTTGTCAAATATGACAAATATTATTTATAAATGTAACAGATAATAAGAGAAAAGTGCTAATAGGCCAAAAATTCTAATTTTTAAATGGAATTAAAAAATTTTTTTAATTATTACAAACTTGTCAGTCACAAATATTCACATAAACACAGATTCACACATTAGGAGACATATTCTAGTTATTATTTTTGGCCATAGAGGCTATCCCAAGTTATGGCTGAGTTATGCAAGAGGTTAGAAAAGAGAAACTGGGAAGGAGAGAAAGGGAAAGAAGACAGAAGGGATTTACAGACTATTAAGCAGGAAAACAACAACAATAACAATAACACAACAAGATACTTGAGAAACAGGTGGAGAAAAGTGATAAAGACAGAATAGATATACAGATGTGGTGTAGAACATGGGCATAGTAGGTTTGGGCATGAGTAAATTAAAACGGTTACTTTCAACTTGCACTCTGCTCTCCTTGTGAAACATGCCAGTGTTCAGGCTTTGTTACTTAGTGTCATGCATTTTTCTACATACTGTTGTTGGAGCCATTTAATGTCCGCCTATAGCATGAACCCTGATTTATATTCTGAGATTCTTATTGTGGTTTTATGAAAACTCCTTAGTGGATCACTCCGTAAAAGTAATGGCTGGAAATTTAGGCATTCATCTGTTTTGTTTTTAACAGACAGTGTAAAGACATTTTATACATAATTTGCATATTTTATACTAATTGGTTTAAAAATAATCTGTACTCAAATCTGGTTTCCAAATTTAAAAACTTGCAGATCATAAGAAATAACTTTTTTATGATATCTTTTAATAGATTTTTGTAGTTTAATATAAAGGACTGTAGGATCACAGGCCAGCCGCTAGAATCATGGTCATGTAATTGACATAATTTGTTGATAAACACTCCAGGCAAATGGTTGATAACTCAAATAGAAATTAGATTACTTTTGTGCATATCTGGGTTTTAGTACTTTCTGGACATGAGATCTTTAAAAATAATTTAGCCTTTCTGACCTTCATGTGTTGAAAAGAATGCTAACATTGCCTACTTTCAAGAGTTGAAACAGTAAATACACAAGATTAAGGTGAAACTAAGCTCGTTCCCTCTTGGAACATTTGTGTAGGTGGTTCCTACTGCCTGGCCACTATCTCCTCCCTCCCCTCAGGTCTTTTCATGGCTCAATCCCTTATTTCATTGAGGTCTCTTATCACTGAACGCTCATTCTGAAAGTAACTATCCTTTTCCTTGTACTCTCTACCTTTGTCCCATGTATTTTTCTTCTGAATCTGAATTACAATAACATAATATGTTTGTCTGCCTTTCTTACTGTAGAAAATTTATCTATCTTGTTTATCACTATATCCTTGGCATATAGTTGTTCCAACAAACATTTATTAAATGACTAAACGAATTGAGAAAATTCATATAAAACACTCAGCAAAGGAAACTACCATTAACTTTAACCATTAAGTTTGTGCTAACATAATAAAGATGCATTCTTGCATTCTCTTTGTGTTAAAAAACCCCCCACACATATTAGGTAAATTTCACTTTGACCTTGATATTATAAAGTTATATAGTTTTATTGGTAAATAATTGTCAATAGTATTCTCGAATTATACTTTGGATGTTTAAGCAGCTAATTGACATTTCAGTACATTAAAATATATGGACTGACCGACTTTGAGGTTTTATAATTCTAGAATGTATATTTTTGTTAAAAAATAAACAAACTTGTCTTTTCATGTGTGAAATATATATATAAGAAAATTATACAAAAATATAAATTTTCAATTTTTGAAGTTTTTGATTAAAAACATGAATCAAAAAGAATGGTTTTCTTTTCATAAATTAAGAATAAATTTTTTCTAAGCTTAAAATAAAGAAGGTTAAAGATATTATTAGTATAAAATAAAAATTAAACTTTATTGAATTTGTTAAATTAATTAAGTTATTCATCCTAAGTGAATTTTCTGGATGATTAGGGCTTATGTTTATTCTGTTAAGCATCTACACACACACACACACACACACACAGGCACACACACACGCACATGCACACACACGCAAACACACATATACAGAATTGACTCCCCTCTCTTTAAAAAGAATACACACTACTTAGCAGAATTAGACTCAGTTAGCTCTGATCTGGGTTAAACAAGGACGTCCTTGCATGAGTTGAGAGACAGGCAAAAATCCCAACAGCAAGCAAATGGAAGTAGAGGAGAGTGTAGTGTCCAGGAGGTCCTGGCGGAAGTAATAGGTCCATGAGTAGAGGGGAGTAGTAATTGCGAGTCAATAGTAAACAAGAGTTAGATAAGTGGTTCTGTAGTGTAGCGGTTAGCACATCTGCTTTACATGCAGAAGCTCTGGGGTTCATGCTCCAGTGGAGCCACTGTCCATGGTCTACGGCCATGCCACCCTGAACAAGCCTGATGTCTGTTCTTGGAAGCTAAGCAGGGTCAGGCCTGGTTAGTACTTGGATGGGAGACCATCTAATAAGACCAGGGCCTGTAGGCATAAAAAGTAATAAAAAAAAAAGAGTTAGATGAACTAGCTGGTTGCAAGATTATAGAAAATCTAATTGCAACAGAGACAGCCAGAAACTTAGTGTCATTATACAAGTATTGCAGAGTCAGACAGTAGACCCTGAGGAATGGGGTGAGATAGAGATCTTTACACAAGGATATGGAAAGAAAAATCATAATTATAATAGCTACAACTTATTGAACACTTATACAAGATATAATTCTAAGTGTTTTATAAACCCATATGAGATGTGTTCTATTATTATACCAGTTATTAAGATGAGAACATTGACACACAGAGACCAGTAATTTACTCAAGGTTATAGAACTAATAAACAAGAGAGTACATGATTTAAACCCAGGCAGTCTGGCACTAGAAGACACATCCTAAGTCAATATTCTTTACTGTCTCTTTTCTTAATTCAATAACAAAGACAACTAATGACTACTGTTTACTGTGTATCAGGTACTATTCTATGTATTTCACATATGTTAACCTAATGAATCTTCAGCCTATCCCAAATGCTACTAATCTGCAGTTTGCAGAAGAGGAAACTAAGTCTCAGGAAGTCTAAGTGTGCCATATCAGGGTCATGCAGCTAGAAAGGTACCCATTTTATGTGATGCAAAAAGGGAGAAGGCCAACTACTCTATTGGAACTGGGCTAACAGGTTAGAGGGACCAGCAGTAAAGCTGACGTGTTGAGTTACTAGGCTAGCAGTTCTTAACATTTTTAGACACAGACCTCTTCTCTTCTCTTAAAAGTTACTGAGATGCCAAAGTGCTTTTGTTTATATGGGTTATATAAATTGATATTTAGTATATTAGAAATAAAATTGAAATATTAAAATATAATAAATTCACTGCATATTAATATACATACATTTTTACAAAAATAACTATATTTTACAAAACAAATAAATAATAGTGAGAAGAGTGACAATGTTTTTATCTTTATGCAGTAAAAAAAATCTCTGACTCAAGAAGGCAGCAGATTCTCATATCTGCTTCTGCATTCAATCTGTTGCACTAGAGTGTTTGGTTGATATAGATAATGAATATTCAGACACACCAGAGAAGTAGTTGGAAAAGGTATAACAACCTTTTCTAAACATTTTAGATACTGTATTTGCATAATGTAACCAACTCAATAAGTGCTTGTTTCTTAAAGAAGAGTTGCAATGTGGAATCTGAAGCCTTATTTGTGAACATTTCTTAATTACATTAAAATCTATTAATCTATGTATGTCACATTTTGAAAGAGTCACTTACCATTGCTAGATTTTGTAATATGCATTAGTTATTTGAGAAATAATAGTTTACTGAGTTTTGCACATCTTCCAAATGTTGACATATTTTATTAGACAATGGAAAAAATTTCACATTTATTAATATCCCAACTGATCTCTCTAGAAATTAATTGAGAAGCTGCCAAGTTCATGGTGGCAGTTAAAAGTTTTCCCAAATTCTAACTTTTGCTTAAAAGCTCAAATTTCATCATTGGCCAAAAAAAAAAAAAAATAGTTTTTTTCTGTGAGAATCTCACTTTGTTCATTATATGTGAAAAAGACCAGCTACGTACCCAACTGTGAATAACTGTAGATTGTCTGTCATTCATTCTTACAAATAAAAATGGTTCGTATAAGTGGTTAGTTTAGCTTACAATTTAAACAATTGCATATGTGTAATTCTTTGAGATAACCATCATGCTTCATAATGGAACAGAAGTGCTTTACACATGCTTCCTATTTTGTCACATGGAATAATAAAAAAACACTAAAAACAGCTGTACTCATCTGTTTTTGAGAGTGAATAATATAAATATTTTCTACATCAGATATTTTAAGAAACTGGCATGTTTTCAAATATAAGTGTGTGAAGTTGATGAATTCAGTAACTACTGAAAATTTTTCTTTGGTCAAGAACTATTTCTTCTGCATTTTCAGCCATATTTATGAAATTTCAGATTAGATTTCATATAAGAAATATTACTTTTATTTATTATATATCAGAAACTATATGAGACACTGAAACTACATAGTAAAAAAAAAAAAAAAAAAAAAAAAACAGCCGTGATACCTGTTCTAAATAGTCAAGCCTTGGATTCAAGCATATAAATAATTAACTTTAATATAATGAGACTTGTGATCTAATGGTGGCATTTATAAACTGATTTGTGCAAACAGAAAAAGGGTAATTAATTCTTTGTCTAGAGCTAAGCTTGTGGTGGTCAAGTAAACTAAAAGGGTGCATTTGGTTGAAAGGTCAGTGTTGTTTATTATAGCTGGAGCTACTGTAAAATATAGAGCAGATTAATCAGTATCATTGTAGGAATGAGTAATATCAGTAAACTTGTCTGTGTTGTGTTTTAAAGGGCTGAAGTTTCCTGAAGTAATGACCTTATATTAGTTATTAAAAGACAATAGCAATGACAACTGTTTGAGATTCACATGTATATGTGACAAACTAACGTATACTTCACGGAGAATAAAAGAGAACTCCAAAACTGAACTCAATTTACATTCCCATCATCAGTATACAAATGATTCCTTTTCTACACATCTATTTATGTCTTTTTTTACATTTCTTTCATCAATGTTTTATAGTTTTCAGTGTACAGGTCTTTCACTTCTTTGGTTATATTTATTCATAAATATTTTATTGTTTTAATGCCTTTGTAAATGGGATTTTCTTTACTTCTTTTTCAGATAGTTTGATGTTAGTGTAGAGAAATGCTGTTTTTCTGTGTGTTGATTTTGTATCCTGCAACTTTTCTGAATTCATTTATTAGTTTTAGCAGTCTTTAAAATTTTCCATATATAAGGTCATGTCATCTGAAGAGACAGACATTTCTACTTTTTTCTTTCTGAATGTTTTTTATTTCTTTTTCTTCATTCTGTTAATGTGGTATATCACATTTATTCATTTGCACATGCTGAACCATCCTTGCATTTCAGGGATAAATTTTGATCATGTTGTATGATTCTTTTCAAGTGTTGTTGATTTGGTTTCCTAGTATTTTGTTGAGGATTTTTACATGTGTGTTTATCAGGGATATTGTTTTGTAATTTTCTTTTCCTGCAGTGTCCTTGTCTGGCTTTGGTACCTGGCTAATGCTGGCTTTGTAAAATAATTTGAGAATATTTTCTTCTCTTCAGTTTTTTGGAAGAGTTTGAGAAGGAGTGGCATTAAGTCTTTAAATGTTTGGCAAAATTCACCAAACCCATCTAGTCCTGAACTTTTCTGTGTTGATTACTGGAGCAATTTCCTTACTCATTATTCATCTGTTTCAATTTTTTATTTCTTCACGATTCAGTCTTGGTAAGTTGTATGCTTCTAGAAAGGTATCCATTTCTTTCAGGTTATCCAATTTGTTGGTGTATATTGCTCATAGTAATTTCTTATGAGCCTTCATATTTCTGTTGTATCAGTCATAATGTCTCCTCTTTCATTTCTAATTTATTTAATTCCTCTTATTTTTCCTAGTTAGCTGAAGGTTTGTCAATTTCATTTATCTTATCAAAACATCAGTTCTTAGTTTTGTTGATATTTCCTATTGTGTTTATAGTTTCTATTTCATTTACTTGTGCTCTGGTTTTTGTTATTTCTTTTTTCTAATAACTTTAGGATTAGTTTGTTCTTCTCTTTCCAGTTCCTTGATGTATAAAGTTAGATAATTTAATTATAATTGTTATATCCTCTTGATGAATTAACCCCTGAATTATTATATAATTATTTTAACAGTTTTTGAGTTAAAGTCTTATTTTTCTGATATTAAGATAGCTACTCCTGCTACCTTTGGTTTCCATTTCTATGGAATATCTTTTTGTATCTTTTCACTTTTAGCCTATATGTGTCCTTAAAGCTAGATGAGTTTAAACTTATTTTTAATATCAATGGGCTCCTATATCTTTTTAGTATATCAGATTTCCTGTCTTATTTCATCTGGTAATTTCTTGTATTGAATTTCCTGTTCTTTAATTAGTTATTCTTGCACTGGAGTTATATCTTGCCCTCAACACTTCTAGTGCCTGAGGTAGTATGATATAGGAAAAAATGAATATAATTAAAGACAAGGAACCTGAGGTTGAACTTTGGCTTACAGACTTTACTGATTGTTGGTCTTAGGAACAACATTTAGCTTTTATCATCCCTAGTTTTCACACAATCTGACTTGCAAAATCTCTTATATCATTTAGGGAAAATATTATGAAGAAAATTTATTGACGCAAATTAGTAATTAAATATTTATTGAACATATAATCTGGAATTTTCACTCTTTTCCAGGGGAAAGGTTTATTATTATTATCAAGATTTCATTAAATGACACCTATGATCTGCATCAAGAATTTATATATGCATGCCATTTGAAATACTTTTCATTTTAAAAAAACAAACTGTTTACAAAGTATTTATTGTTAATTTAATATACAATAAAAATTACAATGCATTAAATGAATTGCCCTTTAATCAAAAGTATCAAAAATGACATAAACAAGTGATATCTTGGAGAGGATGCCTGTTTCAAATAAAAACTTGGCTTCACCTACTGTTCTAATCTATGTACTGAGTACAGCATCAATCACCATCTGTTGTTCTCCTCTCATTTATTTAACTCGCTTCAACATATATTTGTGTGTGTGTTTTTGGGGGGTGGATATAGGGTGGGGTTGTTATACTTTCTGCCAAAGTTTCTTTTTTAAATGTGGCCAAATGTCAACTACTAATTTTTCTTTTATTTTTAATATTTAATCAACTTTTTGTGTATAAAAGTAAAAAATAAAATTATAGAATAAAGAGATTTGTTCACTTTTCTAAAATAATACAGAATTTTATGCAAAATGCAAGTTACTTCATTATTAATAAATAAGATTAATTTTCTTTTAAATAACTTTTTTCTGATTAAAAATCAATACAAATTTATTACTGAAAATTTGGAAACAAGAGAGAATACTAAAAAAAGAATAAAAATGACCTGTGATCCCCATATCTACAGATAATATTTATTTTAATATTAACATATATATACATATATACAAATATTAAATGAAGGTTTAAATCTTATTTTTGCTTTAGGTTTTGTCCAGCTACCTGTTTTGTTATTATTGTCTGTTCAGTTTATTTACATTTCTCTAACTGTATCTGCTCTACTATGAGTAATTATTTACTTTGTTTACCAAGAAAACAAACATTGAAAGTCAACATTTGTAACCATTTCACTACTTCACTGAATAGATTTTAAATGAGCCTTGGTCTATCTTTGAACCAGAAAATTATTTACTTATTAAGTATTGGAGAGGATTTTTAACTTACCAAATTTAGATATATATTTATAAAATTATAGGCTTTCGAAAATTGAATTTATGCTTTGATCATGAGGAGGAAATTCGAGTCATTACATACACTCAAAGTTAGAGTAACTCCTCTAACAATTATAGTACAGTGGAGACATATGTCCTTTGTTCACCAAGTAGAATTTATGTAAGATATGTTGACTTTAGTTCCCATATGAGAGAGGAGGCTTTTACTGTAAAAATACTAATGTTTTTTCAAAGGTAGATTTAGCCATAGCAAACTTCAAGAACAGTGTTTTTTCTTGATACATCAAGCACTTATTTGATGATTTTCTTCAAAAATTCCAGTATGTGCAAGGGTATATCATCCCCTGGTCTTCAGTAGTATTCCATCATCCATGAGGCTTCTCACAGTTTCTCAGGCAATAACACTGGTTTGATGACTGTCATTTTTGTGTAGTGCTGTCAAAGTACTTAATTGACTTTTCAAAATAATAAACATTCACATATATGCTTCAGTGTACTGAGCTGAAAAGTGTTTCTGTAAGGACATTTAAGGCTGAAAGTAGACTAAGTAATTTAATGCAGGAGTTGAAAATATGGGGTCGTGTCAGTGTGACTTATTTTTACCACTTTAAACTTGCCAAAACTATTTTATAAGTGGTACTTGTTCTGAATTAATTAAGAAGTAAATGGGGCGGGGGGAGGGAACGGAATATAGTAGAATTGATTAGATAAAGGTATAAAGGTTTGTTATGCTCCACATCCAACTCCTGTCTCATTGTGCTTTTCCCTTCTCTCTCCTTCAGACTTCTTACTAATAAACTACATTTTCCTCATTTTAATGGAAATGGCTTCAGCTAGTTGTTGTTCTAGGAAAGGAGGGTAGTAAAATAAAAAATCTAAATGCTCAGATATTAACTGATAATAGCTGATGGGATTACATTCTTTGCCTCCTTTACCCTTAGCAGTTAATTTATATTTTTAGGCTACTAACCTACATAATGCTAAAAAGTTTTAAGGTGACCAAAAATGATCACAGTTAAAATGCTTTTTTAAATGCAATATTTCATGAAAAATCAGGCTTTGAATGGAAAAGAACATATGTATGATAAGCACAGGAAAGATTCTCATGGAAAGGGAAGGCTCACTAACAGTCTAAAGATGGAGAAAAAAAGAATGAGATTCATATCTTTGAAGATCTCATAACAAAACACTATTGTCTGTTTTTTTTATAATTTGTGATTGAATGGTATAACACAGATACCTCCAAACCATAGAGTCATTTGATGTCATCCTGTATGTTAATAAATGAGTAATATGGCTTCATTCCATCCCATAAAATGTGATACCAATCTTGCTTCCAGTATTTCCACAGATTTCTGAAAGTTTATATTATTATTACTTTATGATAAATGTCTTCATAGCTGATATCTATATTAATATTCTTATCTAAGCATCAAATTTTAGAGTGTGATATGCATACCTCTGCTTCTCTTCTCTTGATTTGCCAATGTTGACTGTGTGTAGCAGAAATTTACAAAGGTATACTAAAGGTTTGGGGAAAACAGAGAATAATTGCATCACACATAAAATAAACTGCTTTATATCTGATTCCAGATGCCATTCTTCCTAGAATTGCATTAGTTATTTCCTTCTCAAGAGAAATTCTAATGGCAGTGTTCCTCTAATGATACCTTGCTGTGAGAATTCATCTCTTTCCATCATATTTTTTTCTTTCTATTTTCTGGGGCCCTTACAGTATCTCTCACATTTACAGTGGACAAATCCTGAACACCAATAACTCTCTAACTCAGAATATTATGCATTTATCTTTGTTTTTCTCTCCATTTTTAGACAATTGGTAAGAGAAAAACTTTGTTTTTTACATCCAAGAGGGTCACCTAGATATTTTACTAGATTTTACTACTAAAATTCTCTTGAATTTTATTTCTTCTTTAGAAGATATTTGTGGTTATGATTAACATTTGTTTTGAAAGTAATTATTTCCCTCCATTATATTAACTAGTCAAGTTAAGAGGTTACATAAATAACCCAATCTATGTACCAAGTTACACAAAAATTTCTTTGGAAATGTTTAAGATAGTTTTCCAAATGACATTAATATAAGGAACAGATAATATACTACTTGGGTGATTATGCCAAGTTACCTATTCCAAGAAAAAAACGTACAGAATGATAAAGACAGAGGACAACTGTAAAATATACTAAAAATACTCTGATGGTCCTATGTTCATCTGAGCTGGAAAGTATAAGTTTATAGCAGTATTCCTTAGCTATTTTGATCATGAAATATGTAGTATTTTTGAATTTTACATATTAAACACTTAGGTTTTTTCTTTATGACTATGACAAGGAGAGAGTCCAAATCTATTTAAAAATATTTGACATTAAATCTTCAAATAAGGATTTTCTAATTAAGCAAAGATTATTCTCTACATTTATAACAGAAAACATATTTAATTCAGCATTGTAATTTCAACTGTGCTCTTCTTTAATATCATCAGTATTTAATAAGCAGAAGACAATTATGAAGTATTTCAAATATTTTATCAGTGTTCTTTAGAAATTATTTTCTGTTTCTCAGCGCTTTTGAGAATGGATAGAATGAGGAAGAAATTATACAGTGGGTATTAAAAGCTTATGTTATCCAACAACTTCATTTAAATAAGCTTAGGAATTAGGGATAGTTGTTAAAATTGAAAATCAAAGACATGTAAACTGATAAATAAAGCAAATTCTTTTGCTTAATATTTTTTCCATATAAAGTATAGGAAGAAATAGATTTGTTCTGTATTTTTTCATTTTTGAAGTGATCTTGAGAAAAACTACATTTTTTTCCTTTGGCGTCACATATTATTCACTTTCGAATAGCTAGAAATTTCTAACATAGGGTTTTTGCAATGCGGAGGATAGAAACAATTCCATATAGACACACAAATTTATAAATACTTAAGAAAATATAATTTCTGACTTAATTTCTGACTAATAATGGCAGTTTTTTCATTTTTATATAATTTTATTGACCAATGTCACCCCAATATATTTAATAATGGCAATTTTTAAGAAATTAAGACATTTATATTAGGAGGTCTTTCCTTAAAGCATTAACTTATACAACCTTAGAAATTGCCTGGAAGGAACAAATATAGGTTTCTTATGACCTCAGAGAAATGGTCTTAGAAATCTTGAATTTCTGTTTTTCTCTAGAGTTCAGGCCACACAAACAGTCACAGGCTTGAATAGCACTTGCTGTAGAATCTGTCCCTATGTTCTCATGTAATTTCCTTATCTAGAATTTTCTTTCTTTCACATAGATTCCAAGCAAGTAATAACATACTCCTCAGTCACCACAAGAATTTTCTGATCCTTAAAATCTATGTTATATTGCACCATGCTGTTTCCTTGGCTGCCAGTTTTCTCTCCTTATTTATCTGTCTATGAATCTCATCAGCGCTCTGCTTCATACTTGTTTCAGGCACTAGCTTTGCTCAGGTTGGAGATCAATTGTCTAATCTACCTCCTGAATGACCACCATTTTCCATTCAGTGTGTGTTCTCTGACCTCTAAATGATTATAGCTCTTGAAATAGCTGTAAAGAAGACTTGCTCTTTCATTCACTTTTATATATCTCCCCATAAAGGAACTTAGAAAGTCAGAGGACACCATAAGGATACCACCAAATAAATGTCCTCATTCCATTCTGAGAACTAGTTGGGCACGGTAGATATATATAATATATTTGTGTGAGTGTGTATTTACACATATACTTCAATAAGAATTTCACACATTATGTATATATATATATAATTTTATTCAGAGTTAACATTTAAAAAATAGGTTATAAAGAAGTAACTTGTCCAAACTTGTAAAACTGGTGTCTTACAAAAGAAGATTCAAATCCGTAACTCTTTCATTCAAAACCCCATGCTTTTACCATGCTGCCATGCTGCGTCTTGAACCAGGTATTTTTATTGACTTGACTAACCAACCAACTTAAACAGTTGAACCTTATATCCCTATGCACGTCTTTTCCATTCATTCCACTGCCATGAATCCCTGAAAGTTTAATAAATGAGATATGTTAATTAGCATCTATTTTATAAGTGGAATGGAAATTTTCATAGCCAAGCTTCTTACCCGTGGAAATAAAAGGCCCTTTTTATGTGAAGCTCAGGGCCTGATGAGTAATCACAGCACACCTGTCAACAATATGAAAACACTCTTTTGAAAGTTGTGATTTTTTTTTCAAAAGACTGTCATAAAAAGAATCTATCTTTTTAAACTTCATGTGGTGATGCCTCACTGCGATGACTCAGCAGGTATTCTTATGACTCCCTAGGCATTAGGTAGTTTTGAAATGATTGCGTCAGATCTTCAGATTCACTAATCTTCTAAAGAAAGTTATTTTAAAGGGGTTTACTTATGTTATTAAATAGATTTGAGAGGTCAGGTTTGGCCTGAACAAAATCATACAGTAGATAATGTTTGTCTCTGTTTTGTTAATTTTATTATATTTTTCCATGATTTTTTCTCTTATTCTATGTTTTTATACTTCTCCAAGTTTCTCCTATAACAGAAAATTGAAATATATATAAAGATGTGCATAACTAACAAAATGACGCACTCAAAATTTTAGTTTTTAAACCCAAAGAATGAATCTTCTCTGGTAAAAATATCAGTACTGGAGACTTTTATAATTGACAGGATACGTTCTGGCTTCCTCACCCCATCTCATGCATGTGACTATTTTTTCTATCTTCAGTAGTTGAGTGTAGTAGAGATCTTTACTTGATGATACAGAGCCCTTTCTTTCTCATTCACAGTCACTGCTACTCTAAAGACTAAAAGTCAAAATTTTCATATTCATCTTGAATCAAATTAAACATCATTCTTGTCAAAACTGAAAATATGATTTATTATAGAGTTGCTGTTTATGAAGTTATAAAAAAGGATGGTCGATTGTTTTGTATATTTTTATAATATAGGGTTATATAAATTATTGAAGAACACTAATTTAGTTTTATTACCTTATTCACATTTTCCTGGTTCATATTCTACATTTCTACTTTACCGTTGTTTAATTAAGCCATTGAAAGTCACAACTCTATAGTAAAGTGAGAAGGGGATATGGCTTATTATTAAAAAAAAATTTCAAGAGTTAGATTCCATTCACTGGGAGAAGTAATAATAAAACTCACATCTGGCTCAAACTATTAAAAGAGAAATGTCTAACATCTACCTAGGGCATTGGAATTTTTCTTCTTACTATACTCATGTTTGTCTCAGCTCACCGGAGAAGATGGCTTTCTGTAGTTATCTTTAATCTCTCTGATTCCCATCATGTGAACTAGCCCTACTTATTTCTTATCTCTTCTACCAGACACCTTTTATCCCATGCTTTAAGATCCTCAGAACATTAGGCTTGCTTCTAAGATTCCCAACTGTTTCCTTATCTGCCTCATTCTCTAACAATTTATATTTTTAAAATTATAACATTAATAATATATCTTTATTATAAATATTATTTCTTAAAAAATAATGTTCAGTTATTTTAAAATTTTATTTAAATTTTTTATAATTTTTTTTTCAAAATTATGAGTGCTTCAGGAAGGAAATCTTTGCCCATAAACTTTTGAGCATACATCTTAATAATTATTTAGTTTAATTTATTATAAGTAAAATTAATGGCTTATTAAGCTTTTTAAAAAATTTTTTTAAATATGAATTATATTGTTTTTTCTTCTGTGATTTCTCTATTAAAAAGAGCAACTTTAAAGTAATGGCTTTATAAGCAAACCCTTACCAAGGATTTCATATTTATACCCTTGAGCCATGTTCCAAATCTCTCACATTGGGAGAGAGAAAAAAGGGACTTGAAACAGAAAGGCTCTTCTTTGTACGATTAAAACAAACAAACAGGACAGATCACAGTAGGCTAAAAAGAAAGTCACACACATGGGTGCTATTTATTATGTTTTCTGTCTTATAAAGTTAAAAAAACAAACAAACAGTACTTTCCCTAACCAACCTGCAGTTTCAGTTGTAGTAAAAACAGCCACAGACACAAAAGAGAATATGGTCTTCATTTCCTATTAATCCGCGAAGAGTTTTGCTGTTGTTCTCAGACTTCTTTACTGAGACCTTATTTCTTATTGCTTTAATTCTAAGGATTCTTCTCATTAAAAAGTTGAAGTCCTCTAATTGATGACTTATATGTTATCTTTCCTTTTTATCCATGAGTCTTTTCTAAATCCTGTTTTTGAGCCCACTAATCAGGAAAATCTTTTCATCTCCTTTAGCCCTCACAGGATAACAAAATATTGGCATACAAAAAAGTGAATTTAGATACTCGCCTTACACCAAACACAAAATTTAACTCGAAATTGGCTCTAATTCTAAGAGACCAAATTATAAAACTTTGTCAGCTGGTAAATGGATAAACAACAGGTGGTATATCTATACAATTAAATACTATTCAGTAATATAACTAATCCTGATACATAATATAACATAGATTAACCTCAAAAATATTATTCAAAGTGGAAGAAGCCGGACCTAAAAGGCTTCACAATATGATTCCATTCATAAAAGGCATAGAGACAGAAACCAAGTTACTGGTTGCTAAGATTGGAGGTGAGAATGTGGATTGACAGAACTTTTTGGAATCATGGAAATAAGCTACCACTGGATAATTGTGATGATGGCACAATGGAAATTAACTGAATTTTTAATATTTAAGAATAACTGAGTTTTGCACTTAAAATAAATTTTATATTTAATATACTTTAATAAAGTGTAAAAATTTGTCTACTGCATACTTATGTTGATATATTTGTGGTGCAAGTGAATACAACTTGAATTATAGCTTTTTTTCCTACTCATTAAAATTCTCAAATTCAGAGACACTTATCTTCAGTTCAGCTCTAAGTTCCTTTATACATTGTCTACTCACGATAGGCATTTAATAAATATCGCAACCAGTCAACTCACTCTCCACAGGAATTATGAAGCCTTAGTTTATTCTGTTTATTGGTTATTCTCTTTGGTACTTTGTGCTGGAATTTTTAATGAGATATTTATGTATGATAACATATAATTCTCATAATAATGCTGTAGTGGATGATTTTTGCCACTTTAAAAATGAAAATATATGACATAGATTAAGCAATTCATCATAAGTAGGGGTTGGTCAAGTGAAGACGTGGAGGCAGAGTCTATGCATTTAATGATTGTTGTTATATCCTTAACTGTTTTTGTTTACTGCTGTACCCTCATGCCTGGAACAATGTCTGGCAAAAGGAAAGGTCTCAAGAAATATTTATTGAATCAATCAATCAATTAATTAATATATCTGAGAAACACACTTTGAGTTTTCTATATTATCATTTCCCCATTAATTATTATGTACTATATAAGCATATACCAAAAAAATAAAATGCTTACTTATCTTTTTCCAATTCCTTGCTGCAATTATCTTCTGAAAACATAATGTTTCAACTCCCCCACAAAATGTGTAAAAGCTTTGAAAGCAGGTGGACATTGACAGTGTATCCCCCTTGTTTCATGATGATTTGATTCAATGTGCAAATGATGTAGTTAATCACATCACAAAGTAATCCCTAAAGCCTGCCTGTGATTGCACAGTAAAAGACTTATACTGCTTTATATATTCAGATTTTTACTATAGGACTGTACTTGCTGCTACTAGGATTCCTAAATAGAAAATATGTTCTATCGTAAATATTTTTGAATATATTAGAATCATAGTATCTTGCTAAACATCAAAAACCATACCTATGGTCAACTAATACCATGGATAATATATTTCTAAATCTTTGTGTAAATTTATAACTCTTTGACTTTTTGAATACCAATGCTTATTTAATAATCTTATTTAATTGCTTTCAGAAGGTATCTCTGAATAGATATTCAATGAAATGCTTTTACCATGCAAATGAAAACTTAGTTAATAATATTTTCAATTCAGTTTCCCAGGATGAATGAAGTCTCTTAATCACCCATAGTCATAGAAAGAAATGACAATAATAAAATATAAATGAGTTAAAGAGTTGAAAATGGTGATTACAAATTTGTTTATAATTGATTTTAAAAATTCTGAAAAGGGTTCTCTATAGGAAAGGATACACCATTTATTAATTGGCTGATTATTTTTTACATGGATTGATAAACATGTATTGTGGCTATTCATTTCCATAAATTGAATGCCATAGTTATGAAGTCATTAATATTTAATTGTTGATATTTTTGAATATAAGAAAAAATGATTATGTCATATGTAATATTTAATAATTGCAGTGATGCTGTGGTGAGTTGCCCAGCTTTCCGCTTCAGAAGTGAGGTGCTCCCTGCTGCTGATATGTTTCAACTAAATCCCTTTTTGTTCTTAACCGAAGAGGTTAGCCTTGCCAAATTAACACCCCTTTCATGGTGGGCAGTCAGTAACCAATGACTGGTAGATACTGCTTGTAGAGGGCCAGCCCACCTGGGCACAAGATTCAGTACCGTGAAACAACCATTCCAATTTCACTGCTCCCTGTGGGATCAACTGAGGCCTCTGTTGTGGCTATTAAATTTCATAGTGTTTCTTAGAAAATCTGATATTAGACAGTTGATGCCAAGTGTGGTTTAAGGAATCTGAATCTAAAATAGATTTGAAGCTGGACTAGCCCACTAGCTGACTTTAGGAGCCCTGCCATCACTGTAGGTTGAAAAGTGATACCTCTGGCATGCGATCAGGTGAAGTAACAGCGTTCACTGGGATGAAATACCAGAGGATGGAAATATAGTTATTGGCATGATATCTCAGATTTTTGAGATGTTTAGAGTATGAAGTCATTATAAGGATGAGGAAACTGAATGGCTCTTACTGAGTACTATTTGCCCTCCTGAGAAAGACAACGAAAATCTGAGGCAAAGTGTGAATATGGAAGGGCTTTTTCAACAGCATATAAAGCATCAGTGATTTCTTATAACTGGAGGGCAGAAAAAAAAACTCAGAATCATGCCTAGGACTTAATTATAAGAGTAGCTGACCTGCAGAGAATGTTAACTTTTTAGCCCTGGTAACCCAAAGACATGAAATCCAGGTCCCTAAAGTACAAGTAAGAATAAGAAATGTGAGAGAGTGGAAAGATTACGGTGAAAGGATAATAAGTTGCACAAAATGAGTGACAGATAGAATATGCTGAAAAGAAAGACTTAGTAAGTTTGACCTTCTAATCTATTTTGGAAGGTAAAAATGACCCCATAAGTAAGCAAACGTACATTATGTACACAGTTTAATACTTAATGTGGAAGTGGTTTTGAGATAAAGGCAGACTTTTTCTTTACCAGTGAGTTTTTACAATATTAAGCAGAAAGCAAAGTGGTTAGATATAAAACAGGTTTATATGGTTCAAATCAATATAAGATGCTAGACATTTGTCATAAGCATTTTATATTTTATTTCATATAATAGGAACTGTAGAAAAACTAAGCCCCTGACTACTTGCTTTGAGAGCATTTAACTGGAAAATTAGGAAATATTAAGCCTCTGTTCCTTTGGAACTGAAACCAACATACATTCTTGTGCCTATGCTAAAAAATTCTGGGATGAAACATACTTTCCTTTTTTTTTTTTTTTTTTTGTGCTAAACAGTACAAGGACTGGACAAAAATAAATTGAACTACTTGCTCAAAGAAATATTTGCTTCTGGAAAATAAGAACAACTAACTTTGGTTGGCAGAATTCTAAGGTGAACCTCAGTGACCCATGCTATTGCTTAATCCTCTCCCCTTAGTGTGAGTGGTATTTATAAATGGCGTCTATGCAATATAATATAGTGAGACAGTAATATCACTCCTGTAATTGTGATATATTATATGGCAAAAGTGAAGGTCCTGAATAGTTGACTTTGAGATAATTAAAAGGGAAGCTATTTTGAGCAGACTTGCCCTAATTAGATGAGTCCTTTAAAAAAGGCACTGGTATACCCTCCTGAGGTCAAAGAGATTCTCTTATCTTTGAAAAAGTAAGCCATCATTCTCAGAGATGGTCTATAAGAGATCTGCATGGCAAGGGACAATGAAGGTCTCTAGGAGCTGAGAGAGGTGCCACATAGCAGGCATCAAGAAAGCAGGAAACTCATTCTTACCACCACAAGGAACTGAGTTCTGCCAGCAGCCATGTGTGCTTGGAAGAAGATGCCCACCTCGAAAAAGGAAAGCAGTCTGGCCGATATCTAGATTGCAGACATATGAGACCTTGGACAGAGAACCCAGCTAAGCTGTGCCCTGACCCAAGGAAATTGTGAGATGATAATTGTTGTTTTAAGCCACTAAGATTATGGTGATTTGCTATGCAGCAATAGTAAACTAATATACTAAATTAAATATCAGCATATTTATCAAATATCACACTTTTCTCAATACTTGCATTAACATCCTTGCCTTGTTTCTCATAATGTCAAAGCTATTGTATCAGAAATTCTGCCCAACCTAACCAATTTTCTTCTTTATAAGACCTGTCTTAAAAACACCTAGCTCAAGCCGTAGAACTTCATAAACACCTTTCCCTGAATTCTCTTTTTTGAGATATCAACAAGACTGTCAAGCTGGTATTCTCTCTTATGCAGTAGGTCTGATAAAGTGAGTTTCGCTTGAGCACCAGGGTTTCTGGTATTCTTTTGGAGAGTCAATATTAATGCAGCCTCTAATATTTTAAGTAGTGTCGATTAACAAAATAATTAGATGAATCCGATAGAAGAATGGAAAATTTAAATGTGTACTCAAGATATATATACTTAAATATAAAGTGAATTAATATATATATTTTTCTAAACAGTTTTAGAATGTTTCAAGTTATGGCTCATTATAGGTAGGTGGTAAAGCATTACAATCTGGAAATATGTTATAAGTAACTCCCTCATGTTCACTTCTATGGAGCTAATGTATTGAATAAGGATTCATTTACCACAGACGTCAAAATAGAAAATGTTCCAAGCTGCTTGTATATTCCCAACTGGTTTTTAGGGCAGAATGAAATTCACAGTTGTCTGTACAGAACTCAATGTTCCAATGTACAGAAACAAATCATTTACCTTGTGCTGCTTTCCAAGGATGCAATTCTAAAATAAGAAAAAAATAAAACAATCAAACAAGTAAAATATATTTGAATTTAAATTGTTGCAGTAGTTATTTCATGAGTGTCTTCACAGGCAAAAGTTGAAAACATTATTTTTAAAGTTTAAATACATAATCAATAGAAACTATTATATGTTTACAAATAGCCCAGCCCTTATCAATATAATTCTTTCCAAATAGGTGATAGATGTGGATGAAGATGAGTTCGAATTACCTTAGTCTTAATTGACTTCCCGAGTCCATGGTAAGTAGTTTGCTTCTTTTTACTAATATATGCTTCAGAGTATACTTCTGTTTCCTCACTAGTAGATAGCAGCCATCTTCACTAATACACAAATTAGAGGATATACTTCTACTTACATAAACTATGTTAAATCAGTGTGTCATCTTCAGAAATGATATTTCTTGATTGCTTACTCTGTAGATGGGCCTATACTTAGCACAGTGGTAAAGATCAGGGGCCAGCAAACTGGCCTATGGACTAAGCAGAGCCCACTACTTATTTTTCTATAGTCCGTGATGTAAGGATATTTTTACATTTTTTAAAAGGTTCGATAATAGTAATAATAGCATTTCTCAACACATGAAAATTATATGAAATTCAAATTTCAGAGTCCACAAATGAACTTTTACTGGGGTCATGTCAACATTCATTCATTTACATGCTGTAAATGACTATCTTCGTGCTATGTCAGAGTTGGGTAACTGGGGCAGAGACCATCGGTGGTGCTCTGCTCATAACTGTGCCCTGCCACTGAGTGTACTTCAAAATCTCAGGGATGTGGTTATAGCTCAGAGATGTTTCAAGTGCCATGTGTTATTGCCATAGCTCATTATTTTGTTTAATGTATGTATTTATGTATGCCCAGTGAATATTTTTTATGTCAAAACAAGAAGAGAAAAGTGGACTTTGAACTCTGTTCTTTTGAGACAGAGTGGAGTTGGATTAGTTGTTATCTAATTACATGGCAAAGGACTGTGTACATTAAGCATTGATGTTATAACTGGGTTAAAAGAGCTTTTTACCAGACTAAGCTCCCATCATAATCTTCTTAATTCATAGGAAAACAATGATCAAAATAATTAGAAAATTTAAAATGGAATATCTAATTAGGGCAGAATTTTTCTAAGAAATAAAAAAAAAGAGAAAGAAAATGAGGCTATAACCAGTTTCCATATAGTTCCTTTGCTAATCAAGCAAAGTAAGCCATTTACCAATAGTGAGTTAATTAGATCATAGTTGATTTCAGGAGCTGAAGAAATTTGTCTTCAGCTTGTTTAAATCTATTAGCCATTAAGCAAGAATAGTTTTCTGAGTGGTTGAGAACATTGGGAGAACATCAAAAGGAAAACAAGGCAAATTATTTTTAGTAATTGTCCTCAGTTCATGATGAGTTGCCCAGTGTTACCAATGCTGTCACTTTTTTTTTTTTCCATTCAAGAACGTAATGTAGTTTGATTTGACTGAAGCATTAGCCTCTATGAAGAGTCTGAGAATATTTTCAAAGCTGTAATTCAGTACATAATTAAGTGGAATTCCTCAAGATTTTTAACACTGTTCATGTTAAAAATATGTGTGAGGTAGAAAAAGACATAGTTGAACAAATTTACAAAGCTTATGAAAAATGTAAAGAGTGTAAAACCTATGATTTTTTATTATATTATTAACAGGTACTTTATGGAAAATACTTAAATGTATTATGTGTTATTGAACCAGCAGTGGCAATGATGAACTTTTTATGGACTTGAATATCTTGACTTACTCCACCAGAGAACAGTTAGATGGCTTAGCTGTGTGCTTTTTTCTTTATGTGTGAAGTTTTTAGCTCAAGGACAAGATGGAATTTTCCTGAAGGAGAAGAATCACCCTCAAATACTAATATCAAATACCAGATGGCTTTGGAAATTAGTTTTTGCTTCAGATTTGATAATATTAATGAATTTAACCAAATTTTAAGACAAAACAATGCTTATATGCAACACTCACACCATAGAAAAGTCATTTTGACAACTAATATTTTTAAATCACAAGTAATGTTTTGCTGCTTTATACACTGTCCTGTGCTGTCAAAAGTTAAAATGAGGAGCAAGATCTTCTTTCCCATGCAAATTATAGTAAATGTACTCGCTCAAACCACAGTTCCATTAACATTTTTCAAACTTCAACTCAAATGCAAAAGAAATGTGTGTATATTTAAAAATTTATTTAACTCTGCAGTTGAGGCGCCTCCACCAAATTTTCAGAGGGATTAATCTACACTGCTATGACATACTAAAAGGCAAATATCAAGAAAAGAGCCTAATAGAATTATATAAATGCCTTTTAAGTGATGACTAAAACTTAATTAAAATCACATGCTAGTGAATTGATATCAGTATCATCAGTATTTGACAATATCTGTCAGTATGAAAAGACATTTTTAAAGATGAAATACATAAAATTTTATTGTAGATCAGCATTAATAAATGAATATTTGTTATCAATTCTGATGATAGGGAACATTAACTTTGAATCCCAAAGGAGCAAAATGGTAGCCTCCCCTGCAAACAATGATATTCTTCTCATGAATAGATCTGTATTACAAAAAAAAAATGTTTTTAATTATTGTTATTATATTTAAATTTCATCAAAAATTTCAAAAAAAGTTTCTATGTTATGACTACTCACGTGTAATAGCAAAGATTTTGACTCTTGGTCCATAAAGCCTCAAATATTTATTATTTGTCTCTTTACAGAAAAGTGGTCTGAACTCAGAGCTGAAAGATCACAGAACTTAAATATAGAAGGATAAATAACAATATCGGTTAAGGTTTTTAATGTGCCACATGAGAGACATTGATAATAAAAAATGTTGACATAAATGAATGAAGACCTCTCAGGGTAAATATTAATTTAAGTTGTGCCTTAAAGGCTAAGTAGGAAGGAGACAGAAGAAGAAAGCATGGAAGAAGTTGTACCATACAGGGGACATGATGTACACAGAAGACGAAATGACAGAAACACATGAATTATGTTTAAGAAACAATGAGATGGGCCTTTTGACTAGACAAGAAATTTTATTTAGGTTACAAGAAGTGACAGTCTGCAGACTAGAAGAGGGCCCTTACCAGAACCAAACAAATCTGGGCATCAGACCTTGGACCTCCAGCCTTCAGAACTGTGAGAAAAAAATTTCTGTTGTTTGTAAGCCACCCAATCTATGATATTTTTGTTATTGCAGCTCAAGCTGACTAAGACACCAGGCTGGAGAGCACAGAGTTTATTTTGTGGCACTTTGGAGATTTATAATAATGAATGGATTACTGTATATAAATTTTTCTGTTTATTCTTGATAACTTTAAGTAGCATCTTCTCCTTGATGTTTCCCCCAACTCCTAGGATTGCAGCATGGCTGAAAGAACATAGTTAAAGAATATTTGGCAGTGATTCATTCATTCTGGTGTTATATAGCTCAAGGCAGCTATAAATATTGTGGACTCTAAATTATGATATGTTGTCAAGAACATTATACATTTTATGGTTTCAGAGAAAGAAGTGAAATATTTGATTTTTAAAAATTTATTGGGTAGCAAATATATGCCAAACATGCCATACCATTGATGTCACTTATGTTTAACCAGGTCACTTTTATTGATTCCTGACTACAATTAAGACAGTCCAAATCCAAGCATTTGTCCTCAGATTGTGGTAGAAAAAAAAATGAAAAAGAAAGAGTGTTGAGATTGATAATACATTTGTACATTTGCTTTCTAATGCCTCACTTATTATCATTATCATCTAAAGGCAGGTTGGAGATTCACTTCTGAGTAGCTATCTCTGTGAAGGATGAGAAGATGTGTTTAGCCCTTTCTCCATAACCAGTTGTCTTTATCTTGGAGAGAAGATTTATTAAAAGCAATTTCAAAAACTGCAACATGTGTGTCCTAGTCCATGAACAAATGCTTTGCTATAATCTATCCCATCTAATTATTAATTGAAATGATTGATTTTTTATAATTTTAATGCAGAAGAAAGGATATCTAGGTGATGTAGAATTTTACTTTAAAACTAACTTTTGCTTAAATTTATTCACTTAAATATACTGTAAATGAAAACATTACTTGTCATTTTTTAACATAGCATTTGCTTTAAAATAAATCTGTTTTATTATATCTTGAATTGATAATGCATATGAGTATATAGAAGTGGGATCTGGGCTTAAAAACATTTCACTACCCCTCTAACTGAAGAAAATATTTTTTTAATGAAGATAGGAAATGGGAAAATGTTGTGCTGTTATTGCTATATAAGTCTTTATGTAATTGGACTATCCGTGGCTCCAAAGTTCTACCTCCAGTCTTGTTCAGCTCCATGAGGGGGCTTACATAGTGTAATGTGAGATGTTCTTACATCTTAGTTTGTGTAGAGCTATTTTACTTATGTGAAATTATCCAGTGTATAATTTAAATTTAAATGATGTTATCATATTCCTCTTTCCCTTTTCCTGTGAGAAGGATATTGAGTAGAAGACCAAGTTTATCAGTTATTTTGTTGATAGGGCAGAGAAAAAATGATCTGTTTCCTAGAGCCATAGTTACTAAGAAAATGAAGAAAACATTCAGATTTGTGAATTGAGGCAGTAGAAATCAGTAAGATAGAATGGGCATCAAAACAAGAGAATTCAGAAGACTGACTTTGAAAAAAGGACTATGGAGCCAGAAAATTGGGGGCCAGATAGTCAAGTGTATAAGGACACAGAGGCTTGTTGATCTCAGACAAGTAAATACTTGAAAGTCCAAACTTTCTTCTTTTTCTCTTTTTTTTCCCCCAAACTTTCTTGACACTAACTTTTATTGTATTTCCTAGTCATACTTGGTTCCTGGGTAGGGAGAGGATGGACATATTTGAATAAAGGTTGAATATCTGAGGTAAAAGAAATAAAAATGAAGTGTATAGGTTATCTGGTGAAAGGAAAAAAGGAAAAGGACTAGTCTATAATGTATGAACTAGATGAGCCTGTGTCTAAGAGACACACAGTGTCTCTCAGAGTATTACTTAAGGACATTTATATTTGTTTGTGTGTATATTTATATACATATAAACACACACACGAATACACATACCCTTTCTGTGCTCAAGCGGTACTTTCTAAATGTATTTCGCCAAACTTTTTTTAATGGAGTATTTTTTGTGTGAACACCATTTTCTAAAACAAACTTTGAAATTTAGACACCAAGTTTCATTTCATGATGGCAATAGAATCCTTCAGCTAGCAATTTAATCTTCTGTATTTCTCTATTCCCAATGCCTGGCATTTGGTGGATAGTCAATGACATTTGTCGACCCTCATTGCTTGGCCTGATAAACTTAGCAAGCTTGTATTCATATACCTTTACAAGTGAGAAAACTGAAGGAGAAAGAAGCTGTAGTTTGTGTCCCCAAGGATCAGGGGGATTAAATGCAGATCTGTTTGCCTCATCCAGGGATACACTGTTTTGCTACTCCAAGGAGAACCTATCCACATAGATTATAATGTGTGTGGCGCCCTCAAACACAGCTCTAAAAAACATCATTATCATCATGAGCTCCCCAATCATCACATTTGCCCTTGCAAAAGCTATGTACTTTCTATTCTTTTTGTTGGTGAAAGGTGCCCTCTCCTCTCTATCCTTTCACAACTGCCCATCTCTAGCAGAAGTACATGGGTCTAAGGGAATCTCTGTGGGTACTTGTCCTGGTTTGGGCAACCATGAAGGATTTAGTCCTGGATATGGGACTTTTAGGAAGCATGCTTATTTCTGGGACACCCTAGGATTTCTGTTCAGTTTGCATCATCTCTAAGGAACACAGGAATGTGGCTTAGCTGGTACATTTCGGCATCTTCCAGAACGATGGTTCTCCAACTTTAATATGTGTATAAATTACCTGAGTGTCTTGTAAATGCAGATTCTGATTCAGTCAGTCTGGAATGTGGCTGATATTCTGTATTTCTCATAAACTCCAAGATGATGTCTGTGCTGCTGGTCCACATACCATTTGGAGTAGTAAAGCCCTGGAATGTATTGAAAATCCAGAGGCAGGTACTTCCCCCCATTTGAAATTTAGAATTTTTTGATAATCTTACTATAATAAGTGAGACCAAAATTTTCTTCTTGAATTGTAGAATCCTATAGTGAGCAACACCTGCTTTCCTGAGGTTATCACAAACTCAGTTGCCCCAGAGTTGTGAGGTGGCAGAGACTTTTTGTAAAGTTTCTACCTGGTTGTCATTGTGACATTAGAGCCTGGTTTTCAAATAACATAGAATTCTTTGGTAAACAATTAGAGGAAACTTTGGTATGAATAAAGTATTTGAGAAATGTATTAGATTAGTCACATTCCAAACTAAAAAAATATAGATTTATTCAGTTCAATGGCATTTGATCACCTATTATTTTGGAGATCAAGTATTCAAAGGTGACTAAGATAACTCTGTTCTTATGCAGGCTGCTACCTAATAGAGATAAAAGATAAATAAAAATAGAATTATAAGACAGTTCAGTAACTATAAAACAATATTGCTACATACAAAATACTATGGAAAAATACTATGAAAAAAGAATGTGCAACTAATTCTAGGTGGGGCGGTTAGGGAGGACTCCAAAGGGGCAGAACGGAGGAGAAGGTGACGGCAACCTGAAGAGCATAGTCGGCAACACAGAGAGTAAAAGTGCACTGTATTTGGAGTATTATATCTCATGATATGTGTACAAAGCTCCAGCTTGAAATAGTGATAGTGGGAAGACGGGTAAAGATGAGTTTGGCAAGGGAATATAGGACCATGTGTGGGAGGGCTTTGTGTATTATGCTAAGGGATAATAACTTTATCCAAATGACAAGATAGAGCCATTAGCAGTTATTAATTATGAGAGGCCACAATGAAATATGTGTAATAGAAAGTAATCCTGGTGGAAAAAAACAGGGGAGAGACTGGCAATTTTGGTGTGCAGGATTGGAAAGAGAGACTGGACTCAGAGAAATGAGTTTAAAAAAATTATTATAATAAGGATGATGAGGCATGAACTAAGGCAGAGAACATCTAGAAGATGGAAAGGAAAAAAGAAAACAGATTTCAATTCAGAGAATGAGGACCGAGTGATAAAATGAGACATTTTAGTCATTTGGTAGGAATGATATTCTGTAGAGTTGGAAGTTACTATAAAGATCATTTGGTTAATATGATTGGGTTCTCTGTATTACAGCACATTTTAAAAACACGTAGTTGTTTTTTAAATTTAAGTTAAGTCTTTTTTTCTGTGACCAAGAACACAAATGCAGATTCAGTAGTCTTTTCAGCTCTCCCACACAGTCAATGGCTGTGTTCAGGGACACCGGGTGGGTTACAGTGACAAAAGGATGAACTGTCCTAGACATTGAGGGAGGCAATCCATCTCAGGACAGAGCTGATATCAGCTTGTCTATAATCAGCCTACATGAATTCATTTTTTCTGCTTGTGATATATCTTGAACAATCAAAAGGCAGATCTCTCTTTCACACAAGTTCTCTAACCACATATACTTCTATTTTCCTCGGCCTCTTCCTACCTATAAAGTCAGCCATGGTGATCAATATCAAGGAAGGTTTCTTTGTGTTCTTCCCCAAGAAAGAAGGCAGAAACAAGTTGATTCACAAATTGAGGTTTACATAAACTAAACTTTATGGTATCTCCCATTGGGTTCATTAAACTAAAAGTACTGGATTATGTGTTATCTGTTTGATAGAAAGACCCTTGAAACTATAAGATAGATCATTATTCTATTATATCATTTGTTTGACTTAATAAACACTCCCTTTTGTTAGAAAATGATTTTTGGAAACCTCATAGGTACAAAATTAATGTACACAATCTGAGAAAGTTGAATACGTTATGACAAAACCCAGGGAAAATAAACTGTTTCTCTATTTTATATATAAATGTTGTACAAACTATTCAATGCAAAAAATTTTCATTGAAGATTTCTCAATGGTCCTATAGGGTTGAATGGAGAGAGAGAGAGAGAGAGAGAGAGAGAGAGAGAGAGAGAGAGAGAGACAGAGAGAGAAATTGATTTATCCAAATATTGGCATGATATGTGAATGCCATATGAATGCAGATAGATTTAATGAGAGCCAATGAATTGCCTTTGATGAATATTCCAGAATAAGGTGGGTAGGAAAGGGGCTTTGTAGAGTCAGGACTCTTCAGTCCTCTATCTTATTTTATAATGTTTTTGAAATAATTTCTCCATCAACCCCAGAATAATTTAAAATATATTTTAAATAACCACTCGCAAGCATATTTCTTACATACCTTTTCTATCCACTCAGTTTTTCTTTTTGCCTCTCCACTTCTTTTAGGTTGCACATTTGAATGGACTCCTTTGAGGAAGGCCTCATTTTATAGGGCTCATGCCCCTTCATCATCAGAAGCTTCCACTTCACCAGTGCGGCCCTCCTCAGACCAAGTTTGAGTCAGCTCACTTTCACAAACCATTAGACTGCAGGCTCGTGAGAATGGGAATTATCTCTGTTAACCACTGATTTCCTGGCTTTTCAGGAAGCTGTGCTTAGGATTTACTCTTTATTAACTATAATACTAAATGCATTGATCCTTTAGAATGTGAAGTAAATATTTGTTTTATTTAAAGTTGGCTAAATAATTTCCTTTAAAAAATATCAGTGCCTGTTAACCAAGCTCTCTGTTGCACTTGGGAGTACCGAGAGAGCCTATGTGTGACTTTCAGAAGAGATTTTTCATAGTGCCTAGCATAGCACACCATGAAAAACATTCATAGATGCTTTTGAAAATAATGGTGCTCATAATGACAAAAGACTTTTTTTCTATAACAAATGTTATGGTATTCTTATAAATGAAGAAACTAAGATAAATAATTTAAAACTTACTGGGCCTACACAGTAGAAAGCAGTAAAAATACCTTGCTGCTTGGTGCTGTGTCAGAACACCAATGCATATTTATGACTTCGTTTCTTATTAAACAGCAGCATTTTCAAAACATCAGCATTGCTAAGCATTTCCTAGCCCAAATATTATTTTTATTTGCCTGCATAAAGATTTATCTTCTCCTGTGGAACAGCAGTTAGCATAGCATTCTTTCATTTCTCAGTAGAAAACTTAGGCTTTCTGCTTTAAACTCTATTTTCTTTTACAAAAACTAGTGTTCTGAGTAAGTTTTTATCAAGTTTCACAAGGTCTAGAAAATTTTATTTGTCTTCCATTTGCCCTGTTAACTGATACTTAAAAGAATCTTTCTACTTCACAGTCATGAGTTTCTTGAATTTCTCACTCTTCTCTTACCAGTGCCAAGACTTCTAGAATAACTAAACTATCTTTATGTAAATAGAAACATGCCCCACAGTGTTCTGCAGCTGCTGTCAAGATGAAAATACCAGTCTTTTAACCTCACTCCGCTTACATCCAACTCAGCAGTATCTGTAGTCTAACCTCTTTTGACTCCAAACAATGATTTGGTCCATCTTCATAGGGAAAAATATTTACTTTTTACACATTTCCAGAGTTGTGTAAAGTATTAGCAGGATCAGATATTAAGAAATCATTTTATGCAGTCTTCAAGGAATCCTTCCAAATATGAACACATTAGCTGTTGTACAGTATAATTGCACTTGGCCATTTTTGAAATCTTTGAATGGAAGATATTATTGGACATATTCCTAATCCAATCCTAGGAAGATGCCTTGGGTTGCTATTTAGCCAAATTATTCTAATTGCTTTATGAAAGTGAAAGAGGTAAAAGCTCTAGGCCATTGCCATGGGAACTAGGACTCTTGTCCCAGTTGAGAATTGTAGTTTGCTAATAGCCATCTAAAATATAAAATTCCAGCGTTATTTCAGAATACAGCTGGTATAAATTTTTAGAGAAAGAACATACTATTAGAGCTGAGAATACTAATTAAAGTGTAACCAGTTATGTAAAGTTTTAAAGTCTAGAATGAGTTTACTATCTTTGGTAGACTTTTTTCTTTAATTTAAAACTATATACATGACTTCACTTGAAGTACCTGAATGTCAGCTGAAACAAATTACTTCACAGTTAAAAAGATTAGGATAAAAATGAATATGACTCAGAGTTGGGAGTGGGAAGTGTGAGAGCAATAGTTTGAAGGCAAGAAGCGAGTTTGTGAAAGTGTCTTATATAATAGTCATAATAAAAAATACAGAGTGATACAAGTATTAATCTTTATAGCTATTATTTTTAACATATGTGAACAATTTGTATCATTTTGAATTAACATTTATATAATTTTTTTCTGAGTAAAGCACTGTGCTGGACCTTCTTTTTTCTTCTTATCATGGATATTATGCATCAGTAATACATAAGCTCTTTCTCAAGGCAGAAATTCTGAAAATGAGCTAGGGGTGAAATGGTCCAAGTGAAGGATTAAACCTAGCAGTTATACAGTTGGACCTTAGACTTAGTCTTGAATTCTTCTTAATTAAAAAAAAAAGTCTGTACATATTGGCTCATGAAATAAACAATAATTATCACACACAATAATGGACTGTTTTATTTCCCCCCAAATTAAAAAAAAAAGTAATTTAAAAGATATACTTGTGAAAATAAGATTTTAGGTTTTATTTGTTGATAATTTTCAAAATCTGTCATTTTTCCACTCATTATGACAGGCAGAATTCCAAGATGACCCCTCAAATTTTCCACTCTTGGTATATGGATCCTCTTTGATCTCCAGGAATGTAACTGATAGATTTTTTTTCTGTGATTAGGTTACATTATAGGTCATCATTAACATCAAGATATTGAGATCATCTGGATTATGCCAGACTTAATCACATGAGCCACTTAAAAGCAGAAAGTTTTTCTCTGCGTGTTCTCAGAAAGGTAGCCAGAGAAATTCAAAGGATCAGAGGGATTTCATACAAAAGCTATTCTCTGTTGCTAGAAAGGATAAGGACACTTGGCAGGGACCTGAGAACAACCTTTAGGGCCTAAGAGTTGACTCCATTCACAGCTAGCAAATAATGGGGACCTCATTTCTACAGCTGAGGGGGATGAATTCTGTCAACAATTTGAATAAGCCTGAAAGCAGATTCCTTGTCAGTTTGCAAAAATGGATGTAGCCCAGCTGACACTTGTTTTTAGCCTGTGGACCTTGAGCGGAGAACTCGGCCCCACTGTGCCTGAACTCCTGACCTATAAAACTGTGAGGTAATATGTGGATGCTGTTTAAGGCCACTGAGTTTGTCATAATTTGATATATGGAAATAGAAAACAAATACACTGACTTTTCCTAACATGATTGTTTTGTTCTTACATAGTCATAGAATCTCAAAGCTAGACAAAAGCAAAATGATGACAGTAGGGGCATATATGACTCTCTGATATCATATTTTATATGTTTGGAGAGAGAATCAAGTGTGTATTGTCTACATAAAATGTTTCAGATTACTTTTTTCTTTAATAAACTGGAAATTTCATTGTATGAGCCAGTGCTCTCTAATAGTGTGTATGAATATATATATATGTATATATATATAACATATATACATATTACATAGTATATATATGTAAGGATTTGATTCAATGATTATTTGATTCAACTGAGAAGTTCCAAGATACTCAGCTGGCAAGGTGGATATGCAGGAGAACCAGTGGGGTAGTTGCAGTCTGAAGGCCAGCAGGCCCTAGACACAGGAAAAACCAATGTTTCAGTTGAAGTCTGAAGGCAGGAAAAAACTGATGTCCCAGCTAGAAGGCAGTCAAACAGGAGGAATTTTCTTTTACTCACAGGACATATACCTTCAACTGATTGGATGGGGCCCACCCACATTAGGGAGAGCAGCCTACCGACTCAAAAATGTTAATCTGATCCAGAAATACCTTCATGGGTACATCCAAAAATATGTTTTACAAGGTGTCCAAGCATCCTGTGGTTCAGTAGCCTTGACATGTAAAATTAACCATCACATCTGTCAAGAATTATAATTTTATAATTAATGCTTACATGTACTTCAGTGTGTAATTTTCATATTCTAATGTTTGGGAAAAAACAATGATAGAAAAAAAAGGGAGAGAGAAAGAGAGAGAGAGAGAATGAGAATTCAGAGATACCAGGAAGCCAAAAATCTTTGTCTAACAATGTGAAATGGATGCTTCTCATGGCTGGCAGTGAAGCAGTAGTTCTGCATATGTTGTTCAACCTCCTTCATGTCACATTTCTCCTCTTCAAGTCCTGTCATAAAACTATTCACATTTCTCTTCCTCTCTGTCAGTTAAATAAACACAGATTCTATAACCATGGGCCCAAGAAAAGCTAGACTGACCTTTGATTGTTAATATTAAGTATTACTAAATTGTTATTGGCTTTATATTAAGTTAATTCCATACCATTTGTTAAAGATTACAGTTATTAGTCCTATGCTTTCTTGTTACTTTTAAAGACACTTAATGTTTTCAGAGATTTTGTAGCCATGATAATTTTAACATGTCAATGACATTATTTTTTGTCTAGAAAAATATGAAAATGGGAACATCACAAACTCATATTTCAATATAAGGAATTTGATCATTCTTTAAAAAAATTAACAGATTAGAATATTTGTAACTTGTTTATAAAATGTAATATGCTTTTAATGCTCAGTTACCTTTACTTTTACCAATCTATTTATAAATGCAGATATCTCATGTAACAAAATTACTATAGCATTTAGAATTTATATTCATTGAGATACATTTGATGACCAAAAAATTTCTACAAGCTAAAAATTTTAATTTATTTTTTATTTAATTTAATTTATTAAATTATATTTAGTTACTATTTTATATGTAACTGTAATTTAACAAGCATTTCTTGATTTCATTCATTCATTCATTCATTCAACAAATATGTACTGTGTGTCAAACCCTCCTTTAGGTTCTAAGTAGAAAATGGGATAAGTATAATCTATATATGTATCTGACAATCTTCAAAGTGCTGAAAATGTAAGGATGAATAAGATATGACCCCTTCTGTGATAGTTTGAGTTCTCCAAATGAAATTAAATACACAAGACATTTTTAGTGAGGAATGCCTGTAAAGGATTAAGAGAGGAAGGTAGAGAAAGTGGGGAAAGCCTTAGACCATGATGCAGGTTTAACACATTTGAGGTAGAAGGAGAAGGAAAGAGGATTGGAAAGAGTCTGAAACTAAGGAAAACTACGAAAATTCAAGAGTTTTGGATTTTTGACTAGGTTGATTGGGTGTCCTTAAGCCATGGCCATCTGTTAAAAAGAGTGCAGCATTATGCAAGGAAGGCCCTGCATTAGTATCCCCACTGTGATCAGTTATTGGTTACAAGCAGCTCAAAGGAAACATGGCTTCAGCACAAACGTGAGGGTGGATTCAGGAGGGCTGAAGCTGGGTTTTTAGTTAGTTATGCTTCCTGTAGCAGAAGTGGTGAGTTTTCATGGCTGCTAGAGTTTGCCCCACAGTACAGACCTACTTCTCCATGCATGCTCTCCATGGGGGAGCAGATTCTCCATGGTTTCTATGAGCCCTCCCTGAAGGCAAATTTGGAAAGATGTTAGTGGGATGAATTGCACCTCTATTGTTGCAGTTGGTCTCAAGGTTGCAACTGGTACTCGTCCTCTCTCACTTTCCATTTTGTGTTACGTTCACCTTTAGTTATCAGCTCAGCTGGCTTAGCTCTTATAGACTCAAATCTTCTGTTTTAAAGACCCAGATCTACCTGAGACATGATTGACTCCTTGTTAATTTTATCCCTTTCAGGCTGGGTTGCTACAAGTGAAAATCACAGTTAAGATGGAGCAAGTACCAGGAGGTACCTAAGTAATCACTTTGGTTCTACATGTATTCCTCCTTTACTCCACTGTGTAAAAGAATCCCACCTCTTCCTGCTATCAGAGTCAGTTACCCCTCCCATGATGCTGCTGTCTAGATACAAGGAGTCTTAGAGTGCCTTAGTGACAACCATACCTTATAAAACAATGGAAACCTTGCTGTGCAATCTGGAAAGAGTATGCTTTCTTTGGGGACCAGGAGCTCTAACCTTTAGAGCTTAAAGTTTCAGGGACAGAGATGCAGGGATAAGAAATTTAAATTCCCCAGTGGGTACTTACTGACAGTGAGCCTTCCTTACTGGTCCTCAGACATTCTAACAGATTAGTACATTTGGTTGCTAGGGAGTATTCAGCTGGAGGATCCATCAAGTTCTTTTATCACTCTCACCTCTCCCCTACTTTATATCATGCTTTCTAACCTATTCATCTTCCGCATCTGCTGGTGGGCTTTTAGTTGTGGCAGTGTGAGGTTAGATCCTTTAGTGCCAGTGGGAATTATGGAGCAATTATCATGGTGACATTGGAGATTTAGCTATTATACTGTGCCAGGTGTGTTCTCTTTATTTCTTGAGACTGTCCAAATCTAAATAAGACATTATTCTCTTTCTATCCTGGCTATTTCATATTCCTACTACCCATGTTAAGAAAAATGTCTCAGTATATTTAGCACGCACTGTGTAAAGTCATTCTGGACACTCTTGTGATTTAACAAGTTCTTCAGTTATCTTCGTTGACCACACATGGCTCTAGTACCACAGCTCCAACATTTCTGAGCTCAACATTTGAACCTTTCTGTTTATTTCTCATGGAGACCCTCTCTGCTTATGAAGCCACATGCTCAGCATTGATTATTTCATTTCATCAATTTAACCCGATTGTGTGTTTCTTCCAGAAATTTCTCAGTGCTTTCTTGCATCAATAATGTCCTTCACATCTTCCATCAGTACTATCATTTTTTTTTATTTTATTTCCTTTGACTATTTCAATGGGATTTTTTCTTAAAGGCAGGAGAAATAAATGAGTGAGCTAATTTCATCTTCTTGGAACAGAGGCCCAGATTTAGAATAATTTTTGCAATTTCTTCAAATATAATCTGTCAATCCTGTTGCAGTTATTTTTAATACAAATTCGTTAATACGTTAAGTTGACATCCTTGTGATATTTAAATTTTTTCTTTAAAACATTGTACAATTCTTTATGCATTTATATTATCTATTACATTTCTAAATAATGTTTTTTGAGATTCAAAATAACAGTTTTGGAGGCTCTTTCTTTTCCTTATCCAGAGTGTGCCTTATTTGTGTGTGTATATGTACACACACACACATAAAACATAGGTATATAATCGGTGATAAGTCAGTTACAAAAGTGGTTAGTTCTTAAAATCTATTTGTGCTAATATTAGAAAACCCAAGTGACAAAGAGAGACTTGGTGTTATTTTTAGCTGTTAGATCCAGTGGATATTGACATAATTGGAACATACAGAGACTCTAAATCTTTGGCAGGGTGTAATCAGTTAAATCCTATCGTCTGCATTGCAGGGTCCTTTTCCATAGGCAGAACACAACTGAAAAATCATGGGGGAGAAGGAGAAAAATTTGACCATGGAATATAAATGGGATGGCTATTACTTAATTACAGAATTATTTTAATTCTAGTGAATTAAAATTTTAAATAGTCTGAAAATAATAGAGTACTATTTACATTTTGGTATAGATGATTTGATGTAGTGATTATGATGTTAATTTTTATGTATTATGCAATGCTAAATAAATTTATACATTGGTTGTCTATTTTTTTGTAACAATAAGATGTAATTACTTTAAATTGTGTTTTGAATTATGCATATATATTTCAAGACATTTTTTTTAGAGCAGTTTTAGGTTTACAATAAAATTGAGAGGGAGGTACAGAGATTTTCCATATATTCCCTGTACATATGCACAGCCTTCCCCATTATCAACATCATTTACTAAAATTTTACCAAGGATGAAGTACATTGACACTTTACACAGTTTGCATTAGGGTTCGCTTTTGTGTTGTATATCAGTGAGTTTATACAAATGAATAACAACATGGTACCATCATTATAATATCATACAGTATATTTTTACTGCCCTAAAAATCCTTTGTGTCTGCCTATTCATCTCTCCCACCCACCCACCCCTGGCAACCACTGATCTTTTTATTGTCTCCATAGTTTTCATTGTCCAGAATGTCATATATTTGGGATCATACAGTATATAGCTGCCTCAGATTGGCTTCTTTCATTCGTAATATGCATTTAAGTTTCTTCCATGTCTTTTCATGACTTGGTAGCTCATTTCTTTTTAGCACTGAATAATAGTCCCATAATCATATCATCTGGATGTTCAAGAGTTTATTTATTCACCTACTGAAGGACATCTTAGTTGCTTCCAAGTTTTGGCAATTATAAATGAAACTCCTATAGATATCTGCGTGCAAGTTTTTATGTGGATATAGTTTTCAGCTCCTTTGGGTAATTACCAAGGAGTACAATAGTTGGATCATACGGTAAAAGAGTATGCTTAGTTTTATAAGAAAGTGACTGTACCATTTGAATTCCCATCAACAATGCATGAGAGTTTTTGTTGCTCCACATCTTTGCTAGTATTTGGTGTTGTCAGTATTCTGGATTTTGGTCATTGTAATAGGTGTGCAGTGGTATCTAATTTTTGTTTTAATTTGCATTTCCCTGATGATATATAATGTGGGGCACTTTTTCATATTGAACTATTTTTGATAACACAACTTCAAGTGTCACTTAGGTAACCTTTTTGTGGTTTTCAGCTGTTTATGTGATTCAATTATATTCATAATGTATCTGTATGTAGACTATACGTGTATACATGTATGTATGTAGACTATACTATTGTATAGTAGAAAATAAGTTCATTTTTAACATGTAAATATAATAGGCTACCATGTAAACTAAAGTAAGAACAATCAATGTACAGCTCTTTTACTGTATTTGTAGCTCCATGGTCTCCCAAGTATGACTATGATCTGTACATGTGACTGAGTCCCTGTCATAGGAAATATAACACAGTTGCTGATTGGTGACCTTTAGAAATGCTTTGTATTTCAGATAGGTTATTTATACTAGCATGTCTATGTATTTTGAGGAGCAGGTGAGGAGAAAAGTGCAGTGAACAGAATAGAGAGTAAATTTCTCACATTGTCAATACCCTCAGCTTATTAGTGATACTCTTTCTACCATTTACCAAGTGACTTCAGATCATGAGAAGCATAATTAGGTTTCATCTCCTGGGTTCATGCTGAGAGATCATCCATCCTAGCATTGAACACTGTAGTATTGGGGATTGGACAGAGAGAAGAGCAGAATCAGTCCTCATGACCTGGATGGCAAGCTAGACTTAACAGAAGGGCGTTAGTCGAAGGTTTATGTAGACAATTGCCTACTCTCAACTACTGCTCAGAAGGAAGATAGATCTGATCCAGAATTTTTTCACTTTAATTTGTAATTTTTATATGAAAATAATCACCTTAAAAATTATACTGTATAATATATGTATAGGCATATATTACAAGTGTCTGTATCTATGTATTTATCCTTTAAATATCAAGAGCACATTTTGATAAAACTTTCTCATTTTATAACATTAAGAGTTTTATTTTTTAAAGATAAATACTTTTTTACATTTTATTGTCAACAATATTATCTTTCATTTACTTTGCTCTGAAGTTTTAAAAATCTTTTAAATTTTTTTTATTCTTTATCTTTAATTTTTCTACAAATCTTAATTACTCTTTTGATTATGACTATTTTCATGGTAATAAAGGCCAATTTTCTTTTATCTTTCATTTTATGTTTATGATCTTTTAAAAAGCGTAATTTTTATTATTTCTTTATTGGCTGCAAGTTCTCTTCTTACTTTAAATGCCAGTAAAGTTCTACTTTATACATTTAAATTTTGTCTCAACTTATATCTTTATTCTTAAATTTTTATTATAGTCAACTCATTTTAACAACTTTAAATTGTAAAATAATTATTTAATTTTTCTTATCATATTCTTTCAAGTATTAAGGAACAAAACTAGAAGCAGATTCCTGTATCTGCAGCCTATGCTATTTCTTCTAGGCTATATTATTTTCTCTAATAATGTGGTCTGACCTACTTAGTTGTCAGAGAAAAGCCAAAGCATCAGTTCAGTGAGGACATGAAGTTAATCTTGCATTATCTAGGCTATTTAAGGAAAACAAGGCTGCACATAATCTAGTCAGGGTGAAGCATGTTCACAAAACCATCTCTCTGTTCTATCTAAAATTCTTTGTTACCACACATTTTCAGGAGATTTTGCTCAGCTTCAGTATATGAAAATGTGGAGAGAGAAACTCATATTCTTTGAAAAGCCAGTACATGGTGTTCATGTAACTGACTGGCCTGTGAGGTGAAACATGCTTTGTTATATGGTTTAAAAAGTGCTATGTGCTCCTCATTGGCAAAGAAACAAAAAGTAAAAACAATCATGCACTATTTCACACCCATTTGCACTGAAAAATAAAATAAAAATTTTCATTATTCCAAATATTGCTAGAGATGTGGAAAAATAAGAATCCTTGCAAACAGCTGGTAGCATTATATTTGGTACAATGGGACTGAAGAATAATTTTTCAGTGTTTGCTAAAATTGACACATATCCTACAACTCATTTTTTTTTAAACTTTATTTGTATACACTTATACTATTGGTTCTCCAACTATTTTGGTCTCAGGACATCTTTAAACTGTAAAAATTTGCTGAAGACCTCAAAGAAATTTTACTTTTTGTGGGTAAAATTTATTTGCCATATAGAAACTAAATCTGAATAAAACTTTAAATATTTATTTATTGTTTTATTTTAAAACAGCATAAATTCATTACGTTAAAATAGCATATTTCATGAAAAATAACTTTTCAAATAAAGGAGAGAGAAATTAGTGGGAAGAGTACCATTGTTTACATCTTGTTATCTGGCTTAATAGGGCACAGTTGGATTCTCCTATCTGCTTCTACATTTACACTAATTTAATATGTTGCTTTGGTTGAATTGTATGAGGAAAATACATATTTTGAAAAAAAGCATTTGAATAACTTTTCCGTATAATTATGGATATTCTTCTTTATACTACATCAGAACTCACTAAATAATACTTTTTAAACGTTTACTTGCAATGTGGATTCTGTAGCCATGTAAATAAACATTTTGTAGTCTCTTTACACTAAAATTCATTGACTTATCTTATACTTTGAATAGGTATTATAACCATGCATAATTTTGTTGCATCACTCATTGGACATTTGGAAATACTGGGTCACTGAATTATTCAAATCTTCCAAATGTACACTATGAGAATGAAAAAGGCAAAAGATTTTTTAATATTATTATAAAAATATTTCTGACCTCTCATATGCTCATAAAAATTCTTTGGTACCCCCAAGGGCTTTCAGACCAAACAGAACTAATGATTCAGAGTAATTCTTGCAGATATGCACAAAGAGACATGAATTATGTGGTTAATTTAAAAGTTTTAATTATATTGGGGAAAATAAGAAACATCTAAATATTCAATAAGAAAAACAAGTTATAGTAGAATCACATAGTTAAATCAAATAAACTAGAGATAAATGTATGCGCATGAAGAAATTTTAAAAATATATCATTTAATGGAAAAATTAAGTTTAGTATGATATAATAATGCATGTAAAATTTAAGAATATGTAAGAAAATATTGCATACCACGTAGGGATACATAAACACATTGTAAAATATAAACACATAGATGAGAAAGATCCTAACACCAGACAAGACGGGAAGAAGAGAACTGAGCTTCTTAAAAAGCTTCAGAGAAGCTACCATGTCAGTCAACAAATGTAAATAACAGAAAAGTCTGTAGTATTCATCAGAAGAAATGAATTAAAGGTTAGCTATTAGAGCACTAGGCCTGTACTTGCCTCTACTTTTCTATAATTATTGATCTTTTGGCCTGTGTAACATAATCTGTAGTAAAGCCTTGGTATTAAGTTCTAAACAATATGAAAACATTTAGCTTAATACTCTACATATTTGGAGGCTATACAGAAGTATATCAGAGCTTAAATGAATTTCAAATAATGATGTATGCTTATGGATAGGAAAAAATGGGAAAAAGTCCTGGAGTGACTATGAGTTAGCTCCTAAGATAAATAGAAAAAGATTTCCTTCTGAAGTGTAAGTTCTCGATCCTTCCTGGGAGAGGTCAGTGCATCCAAGTATCAGGAATTCCCAATTGGCAAGCACAAATATATTCTGACATCAATACTTACTCTAAGGCCTAGGCTTCAAATATGCACAGGCAAACAAGAATCATCAATGAGTTTTGGAAATAAAACAATTGGAAAAGGACACTGAACTAATAAAGCAGAATAACAATCACCAGTGAAAAGAATTAATAGAGGAAAAATTTATGTAAATAACATTTATTAAGAAAGTATTATATCAAAATAATTAATTATTTTAAAAATAAAGTCTTCTTTAGGAAATAAATACATAATTACTATACGTCTACCTCAGTTTATGAACTAATTAGCAGAAAGGACATTGCTGAAGACAAAAAGAGTGAACTGGAGAATGGGGCCAGTAGACATTATATATATTTGTATATTGTATGTTTCTTTCAACTAGAATATATGTTCCATGGATGCAGAGATTTTGTCTGCTTGGTTATTTATGGTATCACCAGTGCCTTGAAAATGACTGGTATGAAGTAGGCACTCAAAAAGTTTGTTGAATAAAAAAATTAATTATCATGATTATCAGGGACATATTTCTATATTGTCTACTTTAGTCTTTTGAAATAGAAATGCAATCTCATATTATAAAACAGAATATAAAAATATTTGTTTAGCTTGCATAGAAGATATAAACTTATGTTTGAAACCCCAAATTTTTATTTGTAAATAAGTAACACTGTTTTCTCACTCTTTGCAACACCACCATTTTTAACATATAAAGCATTCTTTGGAGAGGGAGGTTTTGAGGGAAAGAGGAGGCATAGTATTCTTAACCTATCCTGCATATGCAAAAATAGGTGCCTGAAATGGCAAAGCTTTTTTATAAAATGACATTGGTGGCTGAAAAATCATTATTTTGAAAAGTAAAAATATTGTACTAATCTGGCTATTTTCTAATTGTCTCATTTGGAATTTTATTTGATCTCTTCCATTTTTTAAAATTCCAAATGTGCATTTTACCTCTTCTTTGATTACAGACTGCAGTTATTTTTTTTAAGTTGATGTCACAAGAGAACAAATCATTTTTATTGCTTTTTGAAAGTGCATTAAGAATTAATCATGACTTGGCTTATGACAAATGAATCAACTTACAAAAAAAATAGTCAATTATTTTGAATTATAAAAATATTGCCCATAAAAGTCTGTGGGCATGGTCATCAGTAAATTAGCAGATTTAAAAAAAAGCATCACAATTTCACACATTTTGATTATTATTTTCCAAGGATTCAATGAATTAGATGGATGTAAAATGAAGATGATCTAATTTTATTAATCTGTAGCTTTGTAATACATTAAAAGACAATTTTAATTTTCATGTGCCTGCAAGAAAACCTTAGAATTTTCTGAGATCATATAAATGTGAGAAGATTATCTAAGATTAAAAGTATTCTATAATTACCTCATATTGGATAAACCAAACTTAGTAAAGGAAGTTTGAATGAAATCATTCAAAATAAAATCACAATATACTGGGGGGTTTTTAAAACAACCAATGGATTTTAGGATGTGTACAGTTTATGTTACAATGGCAGAGAAGGGATCTAATCCTGTTGGATAATCCTATGTGACTAAAGAAACACAGTTTTCATGGTATCATTTTTAACACTTGAATATGAATGGCCCATAAAAAATCTTTAACTTAAAAATTGTTTGGCCATTGTTCTCTGTCCTGGTGTCATAATATCTATCTATACAGTGCTCTTGAGAGGATAATTCCAAACTCACCTAATTTGGAGATCTTGAGAACTTTTCATTTATTCTGTATGAATCTAACATTAAGTTTTTACCATACTATGTGAAACTAACACCAGAAGATCAGAAAAAATTCTGAAACTTAATTTTTGAACGCAGATGTATGATCCCTGCCCCTACCCTCATGAAAATTCCTGAAAGAATGCACTTGTGTGTGTGTGTGTGTGTGTGTGTGTGTGTACTCCAAAAACTGTAGACCTAGGCAAGTGATGTGAACAGTTAATCCATGTTTCTAAAGGTTAAAATGGTTAAAGTCAATTATTATCTCCCTTGAGGTAACAATTTTATTAAACAGTAGAATTAATAAAAAATGTATTACCTCTGACTTTTACTCTATGTCATTTAGTTATCAGTGTCTAATTTGAATACCCCTAATGCATACACTAACTCAAGGACTTGTATTTACTTAGGAGATAATCCTTGGAAGTACAAGTGAAGCAACAGGAAAGTGAGACAAGGAGAGGAGAAAAATTCCTAAATGTGCATTGATAAGCAGGTTATGATTTTGGCAAATAGGGTTTAATCTCATTGGAAAGTTTGAGAACTGTGTAAAACTCACCTCAAAATTGTCCCTCCAAGGTACAGTTAAGCTGGGGTCTTTATCCACCATTAGAGTCCATCTTTGGTTGAAATTTTCTGGAATACAAATTTTCTATACTTTTAAATTGTTCTATGTGCAAGATAAGAAAGCTTTCTAGAGAAAGTCCTTAGATGGAAAAGCAGAGCTATTATCAATTAGACAAGAAGTTGTCCATCAGTGTGTTTAATCACAAATAGTGAATCTTAACAGTAGGGAGGCTGTTTTTTTTTAATTTTTTTCCTAATGCTACATCGTGTAAATATATTAATTTGAGTCATGTATACAAATTAATACAGAGAGGACTATATTCTGTCTTGGGTTTACTTTTGACAGTCTCTTAAATTGCCAAAACCATCTTTCTCTTTTGTATTCTAGGTTTTTCCATTATTCTCCTGACCTTGTATTCACATCCTAGAGTCTGCTTCAGCCCTTCCTTTCTGCTGACTGATTCATTCAGCCTTGTTTCTTTCTTTTACCCTCAACTCCTTCCTATCCCTCAGCTCAGTGCATTACCTTGCTCTTCCTCGATTTAGTTGTTAGTCTCTGAGTCTTTGTTAACTTACGTCTTATCCTCTGTTCTCACCCTCACAGGGAGTAGGACCAGGTAATTCCCATTTCTCATTATGTCTATAATACTAGAAAAACACATTAACTAAATTAAGACAAAATAGTATTACCTTATTTAGAGTAAACATTCTCATTTTATTTTGATGAGTAAATTTATCCAGTATTAATTACCAAAGAATCTCTCTTCTTAATAAATAATCAAAACCTACAGCTGGCCTCATTACCTCAATGAACACAGCAAAACAGTGAGTTCGCATTTCACTCTTTGCCAGCAAAAGTATATTTGCATTAATATGTACTTAAATTTGACTCATAGTATTTATGAGAAATTCATATATTTTCCCCAAGTCCTGAGTAAACTCATAACATAATTTTATTCCAACCATTTAAAATAATATAGAAACATAATTTAAGACACTCTAAAATATAATGTTGAGTAGTTGACATTCACTTGGCATTTCATAAAGTAAATCACATTGAGATTGGATTCAGTGATTCAAGAAGTCTTGTTAGAGCTATTTTAAATGCCCCCAAATTGATAGGCTACATTTTATTTGCACAAGAATATTAAATCTACAATTTCTTCTTTTACAAAATCTTAACAATGAACAGGTGCATAATAAAGAATGCAGGGAAATACTTTTTAAAAATTACACTAAAACTCTGAATTATATTGTGAGGATTAATTTATTATGAATTGTAAAACCTGTTTTAATTGGAATAGGAAAAAATTAAATGAAAAATGATTTTTATGTAGTAATGTTCCACTTAGGGACAGTGAAATATATATTTTATACAATTAAAAGCAACACTCATATTAAAAGAGAAAGTAGTATTCAGGGTTTTAAATTACCAGTGCAATTATGTTAGTCAGTTATTCCAGTTACTTCTCTTTACCAGTACAGATACAATTGCTAAAGATAGAATCTGGTTGTCCATTCTTCAGCCCAAAATACACACTGATAAACATACACAAAGGGTTAGAAGACATATTTGGGAGATACCAAAAGTACCAAAGAGAGAAATCTTTAACAGGAAAAAAAATAATGGTTTAGACTTCTCTTTTCTGAAGACTATTTGTACAGCTCTGAGCATTTTAAAATGGTAAATATGAATGAAATAAAATTTATACCAGTTCCTCATTAAAACATTAAGGATGAAAGCAAGAGTCGAGGCTTACAAAAAAAAATAACAAAAACAAAAAAAAACAAAACTCATAGCATACTAAGGAATAGTTTTGCCTTGAGAAAATTTCTGATTATGATCAAAGAAAATTGATTCAAGTACATTTTAATGTGATTGGGATTCAGGCAGAGAATTGTGAAAGGTGATTACCCAGATCCTAATACCAATTTCCATTCACTCCAGATAGAAAAAATAGCTCCATAATTAATTTTATCATGCCAACTTGCCTTGATAGCTAAACCTGATAAAGGCAACAAAATAATTTTTTCAAACTATATGCCAGTTCTCTGGTGAATACAGATACAATGTTTAAACAAAATTTTACAAAGTAAATTTGAAAAAAAATCACTCCCAAGGAGGGTCCAAGGATTCAGTGGGCTCATGTCAGACTTGGGGAGAGTTCCTGTGGAGATGTAGAACTTTTAGGCTTGTAGTCCTGGGAGCACTAGCTCCTCCCCTGACATTGATAGGAGACAAGGCTGGAGTCAGTACCTTGTTGCTGCGGTTGTGTGATTTGGTAGAGCCTTAGTTTACAGCCTAGTCAGCTCCCTGAAATTCATGGTTGAGGGAGCACCTGGATTGATTGCAGTAAGCATTCAGCTAAAGCCCATTTCCTTGGATATTTTCCAAGAGGCTATCCGTCTCCTGACAGCCAGTCTTCAAGTGACTAGACTTGGACAAGTTAATACTCAGCTCAGAAACCCAGTGGAGGAAGTGTTCCAGTTGTGTCAAATGCAGCACATAAGTTAAAAAAGTATCTTAGGACTGAGAATTATTAGATTTATCAATATGAGTTCATTCGTCACCCTGAGACAATCTATTTCAGTGGAGCAGTGAAATCAAAGTGAGATTAAAGTGAGGTCAGGAGGAAGGGGGAATAAGAAGTGGAGAGCACTATTATATAGAAAATATTATTTTTAAAGTGGAAAAATAAACTAATCGTAGCTCTCGTATGACATCTAGAAGGCTTGCCTGCCTCTCTCCCTTTCTTTCCTTCCTTCCTTCCTTCCTTCCTTCCTTCCTTCCTTCCTTCCTTCCTTCCTTCCTTCCTTCCTTCCTTCCTTTTTATTGATAGGGAATATTTCAGCACATTTGTTTGTGATGGGAAGGAGATATTAAAAAGTAAGGAATTGATAATTCAGGAGAGAGTGTGGACAATTGTGGGAGTAATGTCTTTGAATGATAAAAAGGAGATGGGATCAGCGCGGCAGTGGAGGAGTTGGTTCTCAACAGCAACACTTAACAGCTTTTCAATAATAATGTGGTTAAAGACATAATGATGTGCATAGAGGCAGGCGACTGATAGTTATGGTCATTACACCCTGTGGAAATTCTCTTCTGATCCTGTTTTCTCAATAAAATAAAGAACAACATTGTCATCTGAGAGTGAGCAGAAAGAGGAGAAATTGGAATGTGGAAATTTTAAAAAGCTGATAATCAAAATAAACTTTATCAAAGGAAGTAATTTTCATTTTCTATTATGTTCTTATTCAGTGATTTTGGACCATAGGTGTTTTCTTCTGGTTTGGAATGATTCTTCAGCTTAAAAATTACTTTTCAATTTAAGATTCAGAAAATAATGTGGCTTATATTATTTTGGATCAATGGTTAGCTTTTGCTCTAGTTTCTAATAGCAGTCACTTTTGACTTAAATATATGTCAAGTCCTTCAGTTACTATTATGTAGGGCCAAATAACTGAGTGGTATGATTGAAATACAAAATACTATACAGATTAAAGAAGAGAGAAAAATTTACCTAATGGAGGAGGATATAGAAAGATCTCTTAGAAGAAATGGCATCTCAAGTTTGATCCATCATTATAAATGACATTGATAAAAGACATTATATATGAGAGAAATAGAAGGTCTGACATAGTATCTTGAGACTGTTTGTAATTAGGAGGTTGAAAGAGAAAAAGAAGAAAGAATGATTGGAAAGAAAAGAAATCAAAGAATTAAGAGAAGAGCTAAGGTATTTCAGTTTATCCAGTTATTGAAACACTGCTCCAATGTCTAGTACTCTGCTAAGCACTGGCAACATGAGTGAGTCCGCACTGCTAAGGCTTTCATGGTCCAAAGAGGGATTTAACTGGATGTCTCTCCCATGGCTGGAAATTTTTAGGTTGAAGGAGACCTGACTATGTTTTAAAAGGAGAGAGTAAAGAGCCAGAGAATACTGAGAAAAGTATATTATGTTGAAATGTGAGTTGTTTATCCAGATATTTATTAGCACATAGGCACGTAAAACCTGGCTATTTTGTTGAATTCTTTTTTAAAAATTCATGTTACTATGTACATGTAGAAATAATATATAATTGACTATGTTGTCTGTCCTTTGCTTCTGCTTGCTCCATGTTCTCAGGATACAGCAATTCCTTTCACAGTTGCTGTGAAAGTTGCATGCAGAGCTACTGGACTGATTGTGCTAGCTAGAAGTAACCTTTGAAATTTTGCCATTCAGTGAAGCATGAGGCCATTAAAAATGGCATTCTCTTAAGGCAAGCTTAGGTGAATTGCATAAGTCAGAGCTTCTGTGGGACTTCATTTTCTTCTATAATAAAGGGCTTTCTTGTTATACAAGCTTATTGCCACATGACTTGTTTTAAAATATAACTCCATTAGCTGACTATCTACATTTAGTTGACTGAATAATTTAAATTATAAACTTATTGCATATTGAGTTTTACTCCATGAAACATTGCAAATTATTTTCTTCCTCTGAACAGTAATTGATGGTGTGTAGAGAAACTTAAATCTGTCATCGAAAAAACATTATAGGCATTTTAATATGCATTAGCTAAGATTTTATGGGTTAAGGATATTTCTTTCCTTTCGATGTGAGGTCCTGTAACATTTTTATCTTCTCTAATTTTCATTTGGCAATCCTTGTCCTGGCAAAAGTTTTATGCCGGTTGGAACAGACCTCTGTTGCTTTTAGGAGTTGTAGGCATCTGACCTATGGCATGACTGGCCTCTCAGTATAGGACTCAGACTCATATCCAAGATGTCTTGGTCCAATGCTTCACCTGTGACATTAAGTATGTATTGTTCCTTACTAATGTAATGTACATGTCTTCTTTATTATCTTGGAGTATTTATTAAATCACATTTAAATAGTTAAATTAAGCAACTCTGAGTTCTCCAACTTACCTCTTCTAAAATAGCTTTCTTCTTTCATCTTCATCAATCTGGTAGTCTAGTGCTGTCACTGTTTTCTAAAAAGTGTGACTTGGTGACAGATTTATGTGTTTTAATTGCTGACGCAACTTCATCTTAGGATTCATGAGAAAAGGAAAAATCTTTCTCCTGTTATGCTCAGCTCCCATTTTTTCTGCCCCTCTGACACTGTAGGCCTGGACTCGTTGATTCTGAGCCCTTTCCTGAAATGGCTCTTTTCATTTACACACACAAGCGATATTCCCATAGGGCCAAGATGCTGGAACAGGAGGGATTTATATTGTGTGTAAACCAACTTTCTCTAGTGACAAATGGTATTGGCTCTGGTATGCGTCTGAGTCAATTGTTCAGAATCCCCTCACTCATGAAGAATTTACCTTCTACAGCTCCTAAAGATTTTTCTGCCTGTGACTTCAGATTAAGTCATTTCAATTTATCAGAGATATTCCATAATCTATTTCAAGATACAATAGTCTGATGTTAACAGTTTCTTCCTTTTCTCCTAGGCTACTTCTTGATTTCCTCTATAAATCTTTTTATATCTCTTAATAATCTTTTAGTAGTTTCCTTCATAGAAATATGAATATAACAAAACAAACAAAAAAAAAACAAAAACAGCATAAGGAGAAATAAAATATTGAAACTGTTTCCTTGTAAGCATACACTGCCATGGAAATACAGTAACTGAAATTGCATCTTCTTTGGGGAATCCAGTAAGAATGGGTGTGGTTTTTAAAATATTAAATTAATTAGCAAAAAGTCCAGGTTATAGAACAATTGAAATTTTGACCATGTGTCCATAAAAGAAGAATAAATCACATTCTTAAAATCAAGGAGAGTATGTGAAATCTGTTTTAAGTTTCAGGACCCCCCTCTCTCGCCATGTGCCTTCAGTGGAGTTTGTATGACATAAGGAAGAGAGAAAATTTGAGGTTTATAAAATTACTTTATTATTGTCATGATCTATATTTAAATTATGAGAAGAAGGTGATGAATGCTTTCAGACTTTGACCAATGTTTACATAAGTCAAAAACTCCTTCTTCCATTATAACATTTTCTCTCATTTCTTCTCATACCAGAATATCATAATAGATAAGATATTGTAGATTCAGACTTCGAGATTTAAATCCCTCCTCTACTACTTAATTCCTAAGAGGCCTATTTAACTCAGTTTGCCACTCTATTATATGAATCATAAATGTATCTACCTCATAAAGACTAAATAAGGTATTTCTGGTAAGGTGTTTAACATAATGGCTGACACAAAATAAATACAAATTGCTTTTACTCATTATTATAACAACCCTAACTCCCATGACAAACAATAGGGAGAAGAAGGGAGATCCTGTGATTGGTATGGCTTCTGCCTTGAAGGCTTCCTTTTCATTCTCCAAGTTCTCAGCATTTTCTTGTTACAGAAGCACGAAGCTCTTGAGCACTTTCAGCTTTACAAATCGCTATTCCTCAGTTGCTTGACACGGAGGTCATTTAGTTTATCTTCCCATGTCCAATATCAGCAGGCCAGATAAATATCAGTAAGGTGGAAAGAAAAAGCACGATATCTAAGACAACTGGAGTGCAAATTATAACCGAGTGGCCTTATTTGGTAAGAAAATGCTGGATAAAAAAGATTTCCAGATGTTCCTACTGTTAAACTACATAGGAAAATATAAAATAAAACATAAGATTCTTGTAGCTTAACTCATAACCCACGGTTGCCCCGACCAAGCCAAGTCTCTGCCTTATCAGAATCAATGCAGTACATCAGATGAAATAAGAGAGTTTTTAAAAATAATGTAAATTATAAATATATTTAATTACCAATAATGATTTATATTAAAGCTTAATATGACTCTTGCTAGCAGAGAAACTTAATTTATTATTATTTGAAATGTGTTTAACTTTTGAAATTAATGGCAGAGTTTATCTTATAAAATATTAGGCAAATTGGATAATAGCTTCAAGAGCTTATGAAGTCAGCAGTTGGAACAGGACTGAGGAGTCCTGATACATAGGTCATTTACTCAAGTCTCAAATAATATTTTGCATTATATCTTTAACTACATAAAGATTCTTTGTGGTTTTGTTTTCTGTATAAAAATGTAGCCCGCAGTTTGATTATCTGATTAATCTGTAGACAAAGCTACAAAGAAGATCATATTAACTTAGAGAAGAAGAAACACTTGAATTTCACCAGATGCTAGAGAGTTTTTATAAGGATTATCAAAGACATGGCATTTAGAATCTATCTGGTCAAGATACTGTTCCACATGTCCCTTCCAAGAGCTTATATTTTCATTAAATATGTATCTAGACTTGGGTTAATGTAGTTAATTGATCCTAAAATATAGTAATCTGGGTTCTCTAAGAATTATTTGATGAACATAAAATATGCATGTGTAGAAGTTGCTTTAGAACTGATGAAATTAATATTAGTATTGTTATAGAAGTCTTTGTTCATCAATTGTGTACAATGTTTTAGACATTGTATGTCTTAGGTCAGTTTTCCTGGAAGTGACCCTGAGACGAGGTTTCTTGTGCCAGTGATTTATTGAGAAAAGGTTCCTAGGTGAATCCACTCAGGGTGTAGGGTAAGCAGCAGAGAAAATTGGAAAGAAGGCTACATAGATGTGATTTAGGCAAAGCCTTATGGAGGCTAGCATTAGCCTAATCCTGTAGAAGAAGTCTGGAGAGAAAGTTAGATCTCAGGGTGTTTTCCAGTTTTGGGAGAGGGAGCTAGCACCAGTCAGTCATTGTTTGAAGATTTTGTTGAGGAGAATGTAAACTCCCAGACTTTGGCAAAGCAGCCCCATGGGCAGTTCTCCAAAGTTGGAGGAGGAGTGCAGAGAAAGTATAAAGAGGATCCATAGAACTATCACTGTTATGAGCTAAACATTATTATTCAAAATTTAGCTGAAGGAACTGAAAGAAGTTTAGCAATTGTTTGAAATCACACAATGACAAAGGTCAGAGATGGAATAACTTTAAATTCTTCACAATGATAATGGTATTTCAGATTCACAACAATGAATGGATTTAAGGTACTAAAATAAATGTGGTTTTTAAATAAATGCCTCATAAACTCATAAGACAGGTGAGAAAGTGATAATATATGACATAATACATATTCTTGACAAAAACATTTTTAGAGACATCAAATCTAATTTTTTTAACACTTCCAAATAAAATAGTATAAAGTCACTACAGTTGTGTAGAAATTGTCATGAGAAGAATTTTAGAAGACATTTAAGTATCGGTTTATGTGAACAATAACTTTTTGTCATGATGTGAAATAATTTACTGAGATATACAAAACAATGGTGCCTAGAGATTAACTATCTGGGGAAATTGCAAGAGGCCCATTGAAAATAAAAATGTGTGCACTATATACTTTTCTATGTTCAGTGTGCTACTAGATACTTTCATGTGCCTTATGTCAGAAACAAACAAACCATTTACAGTGAAACAGTATGCGAGTTGTGTGAGTGAAGATGTGTGTGTGTGTATAGAGGGGGAACTTTAGGCCCAGTTGAAGACTTGATGACAGCCAATAAGTCTCTTTCTCAAGAAAAATTTACAAATACACACATTTTTCACATACAGGTTCAATTGATTTTATGACAACCGAGTCCCCAGATTAATAACCTTGTTTTAAGTCTTCAAATATGAACTTCTTAGAGTAGAATGAGTGGGAGATAACTGGCTGAGGAGGTATAACCACATGGTTTACATGTGAGAAACTTAGAGCTCAGGAAAGAGAAAAGGAGGCGAAGAAAATGCTAGGAAGTTACCAGAGCTTCATATTCATGTTTATCTGTGTCCGAGGATGTCCCTGAATCTACTGTCATTCAATTTTTGGCATGAACTTGTAATTATCTTCTACTTTCTCTGAGTTAACATCTTCTGATTTCCCTAAAATATAGATTCTCTATATTATGACCATCCTACCACGTGTATGTACTTCTCTGTCCCTCTCCTACTCATCACTAAGGCCATAGTTATTAGTCAGTATTCAGCAGAAAACCAACGACATGCTTGTATTAGGATAGTTCAAATATCATTTTATTAAGGGTATGTTTACAAAGATTTTGGCAGGGAATTTATGAAGAATAATGTAATATCTTAGAGTTAGTAACAATAGGGCTATTACTAACCAACAGTAGGCCTTGAGGGAGGGTAGAGTAATTACTTAGCACTTAGAAGGAAGGGTTGTGTGAAGAAGATTGTCTTAAAAATAGCTCAAGGACATTGTCAGTCTGAGATAATCACTCAGTATAGGATCCAGGGGAATAAGTACTCTGAGCTCCTCCTCCCAGACCCTCTGATTTTGTTCATGGGCTCCCATTGTCCAGCCAAACCCAGCACAAAGCATGGGAGAATTCTCTGTGGTAGTTCAATCAAGTCATTCTCCCAATGGCATGCAAGTTAAGCCTGGATTTAAACGGCAAACAGAATATATCTAGCAAAGAAAGCAAGAAAGCATGTACACACACACACACACACACACACACACGCATGGACACACACGCACGCACACACACGCACACACACTTGAATGCACCACACCCTACTCAAGGTGCTTCTCTTTATGAAGTCTTTTCCGGTGACCTGACTATGCAAAATCCAAAGCAGTTCTTTTTCTTTGAAAAGTCATACTCCTTTGAGCTGAGCCACTACCCTGGCACTTGACCTGCCTTCCACCTTATTTAAAGAATTATTTGTCTTCATTTTTTTTCTTCTTTATCAGTTGAGAGGTGCCTCAAATAGAGAGGCTGTGTTTTATGCAGTTTTGACTCCTTCCTGGCACCTTAATACATGTTTGATCGACTGAGGGATCAGAGAATTTAGCTTTCTGTATATTAAAGTGAGGTATAATTACCAGTAATTTTTCTCTTAAAGCATGCATCTATCTCATCCTTTTTTGCTTTAAGCTTGCCAAACTAAAAAGCATTTAATCTGGGTTGCTTGGATACTAATGTTTTCTTCTGTGCTTTATGAAAAGACTTCGTAATGCTTTTCAACCAATTTGTTGAACCTTTTAATTTTCTCAGGCATAGAAGACATAGCCAGATGCATTCTAATTTTGATTTACCTACCATACCTAAATAAGATTAACATAATACTTTTTCATATATTGATTTATTTTTTCACTTATTCAATAAGTACTTTATGATGAGGTATGCATAAAAAATTATAATCAAAGGCAGAAACCATTAAATGATTACAAAAGGAACATCACATTAAGAGAGATCAGAAAGCGAGAGTTTACTTCTTGTGGGAGACATGAGGGAAGGCTTTTCGGGTAGCTGTGATGAAGACAGCATATTGTCAGAGGATTTTTAAGATTGCTCTGACTAACCTGAGCATCAGTAGAGACGAACCAGGTTATATTTTTCTGCTTCTGCTGAGACCAATTTTTTACTCTGGTTCTCCTCTAATTGTGTTTCTATTTGCTTTTTGCACCCTACATCCATAGATTTTTAAGCTTAGAAGGGACTTAGTTCAACAGATCAGTGATAAAAGTGATACCCAAGGAACAGAATTGGCCCAAGGATAAACAGCCAATTTGGGTCTAGTTTTGTTTAGGAGCCAGATTTTTTTGCCTCCCAGACCAGAGTTCATGTTGCCCACATACTCTTTTTTTTTTTTTTTCCTGGAGCTATTTAATTAACCTCAGAAAACTGGAGAAAAGGGTAAGAGAGTAAATATTTCAGAGCTGACATGAATAAATCTACAGTCCTGCCTAGTTTCTTAATATAAAGTATGATCAGTGCAGATTCTAACAGCAGAGATTCTGATAGAGCTATGTCATAGTAATAAGAGGTTCCTTTTTCCGCCCTGGAAGTATGTGTCTAATCTTCTCGTAGACTGAAAATCTGAAATCTAGAGAAACTGTAATTACAGCTTTTATAGATTTAGAGTTGAGTGGACAAGCCAAATATTTTTAGAAAAAGATGAAAAAGAGCATATTTTAGAAGTGGTGAGACTAAGAAATATAAAATGTGTTACCTGGTTGGCATTGCTCTTGGATGGGGAATGTATATTCCATATGTGGCAGGGCTTTGGCAAGTATTAAAACATTGTCTTACTTTCTAAACTGATTATAAATAATAAGCAATGAAATTATTTGTACTATAAAATCCACACTGTTAGTTACTGGAAAGATAGGTTAATGTTTATGAAAGTGTAAAATATAATGTAGGGATACATATTTTTTTATAAAGGTTTCTATCATTTATAATAGAAAGCAGAGCTCTCTTTTTCATAAAATCATTGGACTAGCTTTTGCTGAAAACTAAAGTGGCATTTAACAACCTCCTAGTGCTCTATAATGCAGATTTTTAAAACGGGGTATAATGTTTGATTTAGAAATTTCTTCACTTCATTTTTAAAAATTTTATAATCCACATGTTATTCGATTTCCTTAGTTTTTACCTAATGTCCTTTTCCTGTTTCAAGATCTTATCCAGAAAATCATATTACACTTAGTCTTCATATCTCCTTTGGATCCTCTTCTTGTCTTTATTATTGCTTAGCATAAAATCCTTCTCTGTTGCTTAAATTATTTGCAAATGTTCTTAACTGGAATAAGGAGGATAAAGATAGATAAAAAATGTGAAGATCAGGATGACAAGAACAAAATTACTTATATTTTATATTTGTATTACATCTGCCTCACTAATTCTGTGCTTTGGCTTTCACTTCCTGGTATTTTTAATATGAATTCAATTTACAAATCGATTTCACTTTAGGGATGCATTACCATCTTGAAACATAAGAAATCACATGCGAAGAGGGTATGTAAGCTAGGAAGTCCCAAATGAAAGCCTCTCTCTGTGTCATAGAAATGCAACTTAACAATGCACAAACCTTTTATTGGATCTGCCAATTACATTTTAGCCTCTGGGCTCATTTAAAAGCATCACAGGAAAACAGGCAGCTCTTGCCAGCATAGCTAACAAGACAGAATTAATACAAGGCATATTAACAGCACTTTAAAAAACATAATTGTGACACAGTGTTCAAAGCAAAGATATGCTAAGGGAACTATAGAATTAAGTGAGGGAATATTTTAACAGAGTTAATTACTTTGGGGGCATGAAGGACCAATCTAGGACTGCTTAGAATATATATGTATATACATTGAATACATACATATTCAGTATATACTCTATAAGAATGATTTTCCAAGGCTCTGGTGAAGAAGCGAACACAAAGATGAATTAGACATGATCTCTATCTTTAAGAGAGCTTATAATGTAATGGGGGGGTATTATACTGGTGTGCACAAATTATGGACAAGGCAGTGTTGTGAAAGGAAGTATTAAGTGTGAGCTAAGTATGGAAATGGCCAGTCCTAGTGTTCGAAATTGGTGTTTTAAATGAGGCCAGTCTCAAATTCTATCCCAGCCCTGCACTAAGATTGGAAGAGCAAAGCAGGATGGAACAATCAAAAGGCAGCCTGTAAGTAAGGGACATTTTAAAGTCACAGCATATTGGCTGTGAGGAATAAATGCCTTGATGCCTACAGAGCCTGCAAGCTTCACAATGCAAATGGAAAGGAAAATAATCAATTAGTGGTTGTGTAAGAGAGAAAAGATATATTTCTTGGTCTCTTGGTTTGAAATAATCCTCAATTTTTAGTAGTAGTTGACCTTGTAATAGAACCAAACAGCTAGTGAGAGGTCCAGTTAGTGGCCCAGTGAGGAACGGCTTCCATTCCTCTGTATCAAATGTCTACTCAAATTTCCCTGCTATTAGAGTTGACAAAGAAGTCAAGCTCTGAAGAATAAGCTGAGATGGCAGTCTCTTTTCAGTGATAATGACATAGAGGATTTTAATATCTTTGAACTCTGAGTTAATATATATGTACATCTTCTGAAAATAAGAAATTTTAATGAACTCCAGGCAGCACTGGGTCTATATAAAAAACACCGTAGAGCACAGTCCAGGGTAACAGTGGAGCCAGTAAATACACCTAATTGCATCAGAGAAGCTTTCATTTACTAGAGAGAGCACATATTCTAGCCTCATTTGTTTGCTTTCTTTACAGTTTGTTAAATCTCTACAGGAAGTTGAAATGAAGTGGGGATGAAAGCTGGATTATATTTGCATACAATCTGGATTGATTTTCCTTAGGTAGAAGGGGTCAAAGTTTCAGCTTTATTTAAAATAGTTCCTTTTAGAAATGTGAAATAAAATTGAGGGCTCCATTTCACTGTGGGTTTTTATTTTCATATCAGAAAAGAAGATAACCAGCGGATAATTGTTTTATTTTTAAGTTCTTATAAAACATAAGTTCTATGAAATAAACACAGGCAAAGTGCTCAGAGGCCCCATTTAATTCATTCAGAACAACCCTGAACTTTGTATAAAATTGAATGTGTCAAGACAGGGTTTACTACTAGGTACCTCCAACTGTGCTATATTCTTGCGATAGCTCATCAAATCTTCCTACAAGACACTCTCATACTACTTTATGAAACTTGGGTTGTTTTTTAAGTGTACACAGTGGAGTTAACTATGACAACCAAAGATATAGATAAGCAATGACAACAGACACCACTGAAACAAGGCAGAGAAAGAGGAAGAAGAATGCAGGAGAGGAAAGATTGAACAGGGAAGATGTGAAGATTGGAGTGCAGAACACAATAGTATGGTTAGGAGAGTTCACTTGCTAGATGCCATGATCTAGATATCAGTCTTAGGTACCAGCATCAATGACCCAGGAAACAAATACTATTCATTTTGGTACTTAAAATTAAACTCTTATAAATTATAAATATACATCAAAACTTCATGAACAGAATTACTATGCTACTCCTTGGGAAATATTTGTAACAAATTCTGCTAATTAAGAAAGCACTCTAGTATGAGCTCATACAAACAATAACACCACCACCAATAACCTAACAGGTAAAGTGGGAAAATGATATGAATGGACACTTGTTTGTAATCTTTAACTTAATTTTTTATTCTATTGACAAATATTTAATTGAATAATTAAAATTTGCCAGGTATGTGGCTAAACCACATGGATGTGGAGGTGACCATGAGGGATTTCTTATTCTTGTTGCTTGTTAGTCACTTAGTTAGAGACAGAAGTGTAAATATAGAACTTAAAATACAAAGACATTAATAAACCATTGAGAAAAGCAGAGAAGGATCTGGGGTGGAGGGGTCATGAAAAAGAGTTGTCAAGGAATGAAGTGGTCAGTAACTGGAAAGTGGGTGGATGAGAAGGATATTCCAGGTAACAGAACAGCATATTGAAACACATTCCTTTTAGTGAATGTGAAAGTCCTCTGACTTGACTATAAGTAGTCAATTGCATTAGATTTTTACTCTCTCCATTTCCCTCTCTGCCTCTGGATATCTATAGATAAGAAGAGAAACCTAGTTATAAAAAGAAGGCATATTGTACATTTAAATCTTAATTTCCATTTGTAACAAAACCTTATAACACAGATATTAGAAGGGTTGGATTTTTGAAAAGTGAGATTTGAGACAGGTCAGAAATCAGAATACAAGCCATGGGCCATAATTGTGCCACAAACTTTAAAACAGTAAAACTACTCTAGTTTGGCAATGCATTATAAAATTTGCATTTGTTTTGTGATATTTTTCAAAACTAATTTGGATTTTGGAGGTTTTTTTTGGAAAAAAAGTTTCTATATTTACCCATTATACAATAAAGGAATTATTTACATAACAATTACATTTTTATAATAATGTTTGTAAATTTATATTTATGTTTATATAATTTATGCTTAATTATTATAAAAGAAGCAGCGTGGCAAATTTTATAGTATTGGAATATGCATGAATACTCTTTCATAAGAAGTAGTTTCATGTTTAAAAAAGGAATATACAGAATATATATAGATAGTTTCACAAATAATTACATATCTATATGTGCATAGGTTACATATTAATCAGTTAAACATCTTCTCTCTCTGGATATTTTGCTGGCTCACATATATTCATGGTTCCTTGATACTGTGATTAATTACTTCTACTTCCTCCTTAGCTTTCAAAAATAATGATCTTAAACAGCACTTATTTCTAGTTGTTGTATATACTGTGTTGGGGGATAATGAAAATGCAAGTAGGCTGAAATTTCTGTATGAGGTTTTAGGGACAAAAGGAACTTTTAAAATATGATTTTGTTACCTTTAGAGGTCAGAACTTTTTCTCCCACCCAGAGGTGAACTTCTATTTAGTAATGAAAGCAATTTTAAAATACTCTTCAGTTCTTGTTTTACTTTTACTTCTCTATTGTTTTAATCTTTTCAAAAAAGAAAAATCACTTATAACAATTTAGAATTATATGCTGCAAATCTTGTGTTCTATAATCTCCTCCCATATTATAGGAGTTTTCTTTTTTTCCACAATTTATTTCACTAAGAGCTGATGTTAAACAGTGTTCTCATGTCTTAAGTAATTGTTTACTGGTTACCCAATAAAGAAATCTCCCACCATCTTTTCTGTTAGTGATAGAAAGTCATGAACATATGTCATTATTTTCATTTTTTTGTTGTTGTTTATCTTGGTGAAAAATGAATATGGAACTTATTTCTTAATTACATTAAAATCTCCTTTCTAAATTGAATCTGTTCTCTAACAATTGACACAATCCTAGGTCATTGAACCTCAATATGTTTAACTTTATTTAGATTTCTTGATGAAAATCTTGTATGTTCCTAGTATAAAAAATTAAATTCTCTGTGGGGGTTGGAGCCCGAAATGCAAATCCTTGCTCTAGCTCTTTCATTCGAGTTTCATTCTTCATTAGAAAATACTTCCCACCTGTCTAGCTGTTTCCTTAAATATGTACCTCTATATTTCTAAATATCTTGCTTACAATGATGTCTTAATGTTATTTTTTCACTTTTAGAAGCATCTATTGATTTCCTAATGTGGAAGATGGGGATATAGTTCTTTTATACCATGATCTCAAACAGTTATTTTTTTATTGTTAAAAAATTTCTCAGGGAATTCTATATTATAATTTTGGTTAGATCACAGTTCTGTTTAGTCTATTAAGGTTGTCTAAATATTGTTCACAGCTGAACCAATAGTGTATGATAATTTCATTTTCTGTCTTATACTACTTTGGTATTCCAGGAGTTAATAGTTGCCTCTTTTTTTTCTTTGCTTAATTTTCTCTATCATTAACTCATCACCAAACTCTCTGCAATAACATATATCACCTCTTAATGTGTGATAATAAATTTGGAATTTAATAATACATTTTTTTTTTCTTAAAGATATTCTTCCTGAAGCCTTCTGTCCTCTCGATTTGGTCTAGTATAGATAATCTTTGTGTCTGCTGCACAAATGTCATCATGGAATTTCCTTCATCTGTCTCATGGGCGAGAGCCCATGTATCCTGGAGCCAGTGCCTTCCACTTCATTTAGTTTCTCCCTTGTTTTGATGGAGTGATGGCAATTCCTGACAAAGGATTCAGGGGAAATGGCTTTTTGAGATCCTGCATGTCTAATAAAATACTCATTCTCTGCTTATGAATAAATGACAGTATGATTATTTTTATAATTCTATTTTGGGAATCTTTTTCTTTAGGAACTGTGAAAGCGTTGTTTCATTGACTTCTAATTTCTAATGTTTCAGTTAGAGGAATCCAATGCCATTCTGCTTCTTCATTATTTCTAAAGGAATGGATTCTTTTTGTTTCTGTCTGGAAGATCTGAGGGTCATTATTCATTCCAAACATTCTCAAATTTCACTATGATATAATGGAGAGTAGATTTTTATTACTTAAAAAATAAACTATTCTAAAATTGTTGTATATTTATAGAAAAAGTTTGAGACTAGTCCAGAGTGTCTCCACATATACCACAGTTCCTCTATTATTAACATTTTATATTAATATGGTATATTTGTTAAAACTAATGAATCAATATTAATACATTATTATTAACTAAATTCCATGTTTTTTAATATTGTTGTTGTTTACATAATGACATTTTCTGTTTCAGAATCTGATCCAGGATACCTATTACATTTGGTGGTTATCCTGAGGCTCCTCTTAGCTCTCACAGTTTCTAGACATTCCTCGTTTTTTATGACTTTGACAGTCTAAGGAGTTCTGTTCAGTTATTTTGTAGACTGTCCCTCAATTAAGATTTGTCTGATGTTTTCCTTATGATTAGACAGACCAGGGTTACCATTTTTTTTGGAGGAAGACCACAGAGGTAAAGTGCTGTTTTAATTAAATCATATCAAATGTTCATAACAATATTGACATCATTGTTGAGGTGGCTGAAGTGCTGTTTTTAGGTTTCTCTGCTGTAAAATTCCCTTTTTTTTTTTAACCTTTTCCATACTGTGCTCTTTAGAAAGAAGTCACTATGCACATCTAAGGAGTGGAGAGTTGCTTCCCTTAGTTGAGAGATGAGTATTGACATAAATTGTTTGAATACATCCACATGGGAAATTTATTTCTTTTCTCACATGTATTTATTTATTCAATTTATTGATTCAATTTTTTATTTAAACTATTGTGAACTAATTATTATGGATATTTATTTTATACTTTGTGTGTAATTTGATACTCCAGAATTTATTTTATAGCTCAAATTTTTTTACTGTTTGCCATTGGAAGTTCTTTCTGTTGACTCTTGTGTCACTTTTACATACTTTATCATGGTGCATATTAGTTTTTGAACTTTTTCTTATTTCTTGAAACTAGAACATATTCTAGGCTTATCATATATGTTTCCTTCCAAGTCTAAGAATCAACTGTTTCTTCAAGGCACCCTGGTTCCTTTTATTGCTAATGATATTAGAAACCAAGAACTGGGCACCAAGTGTGCTCAGGGCTAGTGGGGTATCATTGTTTCTAGGCTAAGCTGACAGAGCAAGAAAATATATGTGTATGTACTAATCCATGTATGTACACCTATCTGTATTTCTATGTGTAACCACATTGGTCTATGTGTAAATAAATATACGTTTATATTGATATCTCTAATCCATTCTCCACTTGTTTATCTTCAGAGTCTCACTCCAACAGTGGGAAATCTGGATCTCACAATCTGCCAAATCTTTTTTTTTTTTTAATTTTTATTTTTCAGTTAGAGTTGATATTCGACATTTTATATTAGTTTCAGGTTGCCATTCATTTGATTAATTGTTTAATTTTAGTAAACATACATAGTTATATCAGAATTGTTAACCCATTGTCTCATGGCACACTTTATCAACTGAAGTACAGGCCTTACATACAGTTTATCTTGCCTTAGTCTTACATATTTAATTCATTTCCAAAATCACTTAGGTCATCACCTTTCTGCCACTACCCCTGGTCTCTTAAGTGATGTTGTTTCATATATTTGTAATACAGTTAGATTTTTTTTTTTTTACATTCGGCATGCCATCCTGGGACCTGCCAACATCCTGAATATCTTTTTTAAAGTTTGAATAGTTAAGATTCATCCTTTGTGCTATAAACTTCTGTGGGTTTTGGCAATTAATGGTGTCCTGTATTCACCATTACATTATCATATAAAATCTTTAAACTACCTTAAAAAATACCCTTTGTTTTACCCATTCAATTCTTTCTCTAAATTGTTACAAGCATATTCTTTTTACCATCTCTATAGTTTTGTCTTTTCCAGAAGGTCATATAATTGAAATCATATAGTATGTATCTTTTCTGACTGATTTCTTTCACTTAGCAATATGTACATGAGATTCATTCATGTCTTTTTGTGGTTTAATAACTCATTTACTTTTATTGTTGAATAATAGTTGATTTTATGGATGCATCATATTTTGTTTATCCATTTACCTATTGAAGAACATCTTGGATGCTCTCAATTTCTAGTGATTATGAATAAAGCTGCTCTTTATTCGTATTTGTATAGTTTTTTTCTGTGGTGATAAATATTTAAATCATTTGTGTAAATACTTAGCAGTATATGGTAAAACTATGTTTAGTTTTGTAAGAACCTACAGGCTTCCAAAGTAACTGTCTCATTTGGCCTTCCCATCAGCAATGAATGAGTTTCTGTAGCTCTGCATCCTCGTCAGCAATTAGCATTATCAAAGTTTTGGATTGTAGTCATTTTAGTTTGCAAGGGATGATGTAAAACATAATTGTTTTATTTTGAAATTCCTTAATGACAACTTATGTTGAATATATTTTTATACATTTATTTGTCATCTGTAGATCTGTTTTCTGAGAGATACTGGCAAGCTGTAGAGAGGCAGAGAATGTGCAAAGATGATGCCCACTGCCTCCAGAGAGTTTTTTTATATGACGTCTGTTAAATTAGATGCCTGCATCTTAGGCCAGTAAGACCTATTCACAGAAAATCTGATGCTTTTCAGTCAGTTGCCTCTGCTGTAGGCTCTGGCAGGTGAATCCACAGGCATAAGTAATTTAAGAACTGTTTCTCAGATCACTTTTGCCTTGTGAGTGTCATGGACATGAGCCCCAATGGCTTTCAAAACTACATGTTTTGGGGGCTCGTCTCTCAGGTGTAAGCCTTAAAAGCTGGAACATCTAATGTAGTGCTTAAACTTTTCTCTCCTCAGAGAGAGGTTTGGGGTCTTGAATTCCCTCCCTATAGTGGGTTGCAGTGCCCAGGGGTAGGATTTATAGTAAGAGTGTGTCTCAGCCTTTCCTATCTTCTCGATGTGGACTTTTTCTTATTTGCCTGATGCGTAGGAGTTGCTCAGCCAGGTTTCCCCAACACTCACACACCCAGGGAGGAAATTGCTCCATATGTAGCTATAGATTCAGTGTGTCCATGGGAGGAGGTAAGCTGAGGAACTTCCAACATTGTTATCTTGAACTAAAGCCTGAATTTGAAATCCTCTGCAGGAGATATGCACTAGATTCTCTTTGGTTTTCATTTAAAAAATAATAATTATATAGATTAAAATACCTTATTTTGAAAAGAGTCTACATTTTTCCCAGCCTAACTCAGAGTTCCACCAATCTACTTTTGCTGTATTTTTTTTTTTTTGTCACTTAATATATGCTGGATATATGGTAATAGTTTTTTTCTTTTCTTTTTTCTTTTCTTTCTTTTCTTTTCTTTTTTTTTCATCTTTAGCAGTGAAGTAGGAGAAGGTTCTTAATAAACTAATGCAGAAATCCTGCCTCTCCTTGAAAGCTGCTCTGAGGCAACTGCCTCTGGCATGTTTGATAGTGGCATTAGTGGCTCTGCCTCCAGGGTCGAAAAATCCTTTAGCTTCTTCAACTCCAATAAGCTGTTTCCACCTCTCTCTCCAGTCTCCTTTTCGTCTGCTCCAATCTTAACTCTTCTCGTTCTTGTAACCCTATTTCATGTGTTTCAAATCTAGCATTGTTAAACACCTTTGTATGGACAAGCATAGTATTATTGCTTGCATATGACAGAGCTGCCCCAAAATTCTCAAGTTACCTATGAGCAATAGCCTGAAAGTCATTCAAGAGAGATAGGACTCATAGCTGATAATACTAAGGTTGTTATAGGGGACCAATTTTCTATGGTCCACAGTTTACTAAATGCAACTTTGATCCTTATAAATATTCCATTTATCTAAATCATGTTTATTGCTTTTCAGATGAGATAAAATAGAAAAGACTTTATTTTTAAAGGAATCAAAAATTTAATAATACAGGCAGTTTCTATGAGCACAGTTTAAGCCCTTATCACCGTTTTAAATAGTGCTGAGTAAGTAAACATTTGTCCTGAATAACCACTTCTATTATTTTCAATTTCATCTTTAAGTGGCTGGTTCAATACATATCTTTAAAGATTTTTCACTTTTAAGTCCTCTTACAAGTATGGCGATATTAATTTTCTTTGTAGATATTAAATTTTTCTGAAATAGCTTTCCTGAGTCAGCTCTGACTCCCAGTGTGTCGGTATTTGGAGAAAGGACTTATAAAGGGGTAATTAAGGTTGAATGAGGTCATAGAGTGGAGCCCTGATCAAATAGGACTGCTGTTCTTATCAGAGGAACACTAGGAGGGCGCATTTATGGAGAGAAGGCCACATGAGGACTCAGCAAGAGGGAATAGGTCAGAAAGAGAGGTTTCACCAGAAACCAATCCTGCCAATGCTTTGATCTTGTAGTTCCAGACTCCAGAATTATGAGAAAATGTATTTCTGTTGTGTGAGCTAGCAAATCTGTGGTATTCTGTTATGGCAGGCCTGGACTAATACTTTCTATCTATTTATCTGTTTGTCTGTTTATCTATCACCTGTCTGCCTGTCTGTCTATGTCTATCATCTATCTTCAGCAAAAAAAAAGTAGTTTGCTAAAGCAATACAAAGAGAAGCAAGACAATACATAAGGAAGCTGAAGGGTGAGAAAATAGTTGGAGGACAAAACCCCGGACAACAGTAACGATTAATGGGGTATGACTGAAACCAACAAAGAAGTTTGAAAACAGAAACAAAGGCCGTGAAGAGAGTCATGAATTAAAGAATTGTAAGTAGGAAATATTCAAGAGTATCAAGTTTTATAGAGATTCCTGTCACTATAACAATAAAATATAAGTACAAAGATTTGCAAGATGAGTACAGGGGTATAACAAATACGGTGATGAGTTTAGAAGTAAAGGTGGGAAGGTAAATCAGCCTCTGAAGGTAAGATCACATCAAAAGAAGGAGTTGTTTAGTTCAAAGAGTTGAGACAATTTGTAGGTTAGGGTGAAAGAATGAGAGGAGAAGGAAAGACTAAAGATTAGAAATAGAATGTGGATACTTATCAGAGAATGATCCAAGGAGGAACAATTCCAGAAAGTGAGGGAGATAAACTTGGGAAGCAGGGAAAACATCTCTGAGAAATGCATGGTGAAGGAAGTAGGCTTTCGCTTAAGTTAATACCAAGGTAGGAAAAAGGGAGATTAAGAGTGTAATACATAATATTACTGTAAAGAATGGTTTGAAATAACAGCTCATGAACAGTACAATCACTAGGTTTTGTATAATTGTACTCTGTGCAGCACCCTTTCTCTGCATTCTTCTTGGTTTAAATTGGTGGTTTATTCTCTTCCACGTACAATCTAAAGTGATGTACTCACTTTATTTTACAAAGCTCACTGACCTTTCTGGTGATCCCTCCATCCTCAGGTAATGGTAGGGCCTCAAGCTTTCCCATTTGTCATGCTTTGCTCTTCCCACTTTCACTATTCCTCAGTCTATCAGTATGAACAAGTTGTGCTTGGTTACCTGGAAGTGGTTGGATGTACTAAGATACTATATCCCACATATGATTGTGTGTATCTTATTTATTAAGTGCTTATGTATTGCATATATATTAATATATTTTATATAATAAAACTATGAGGTTTACAAAGTATTTCAAATGCTGCATTAAGCTATAGCTGAACTACATCTTCAATGTAATTTATTTTCTAGTGTGCTATCAATTATATGTATAATTATTTACATATAAAACAATATATTAACTTTTTACAAGAAACTGCTATTTTAATGTAGAATTTTTTTAAAAAGGTATTGATTAAATACTTAAAAGAACTACATGATGAACAGTAGAGATTTTTTTATAAAAACATATTTAATGTACTATGCATAAAACATTAAAATATTCTAGTTCAAAATTATCAATTTTTCATTTGTTTTAGAACATTTAAATTGAATTATTTGTCTAAGTTATGTATCATAAAAATAATTATTTTCATTAAATGATGTATTTAAAAACTAAGAGGAGTATATAAAATTTATTTCTCAAAGATCAGGTTTTCTATCCACATGCCACCTTTTAATATGAATCAATAGAAGAACTATAATTAGTACGTAAATTTAGTTATTTAAATATGATAATGAAGTAGTGATGTGTAGTTTGTAAAAAATTGTCCTTTTAATGAAATATTTATGTATATTTGACATTACAACACATGACTGGAAAGTTTTCCTTTAAATATAAACAATGCTTAATAAATAAATTAGTATATACATTTTTTTATAGCAGTGTGCTCTACGATGCTTCAAACCTATTGAACTGATAAATTAAAGAAAGAGCATGGATTATGTCATGTAAAGTTCAGAACTACATGTCATCTCTATGACAAAAACTTTTACTGTAAAAAAATCTCTATTTTTTTTCTTTTTAAAAACCTCATATTTGATTTAAATGTCAAAATTTTCATTTTTCCCTGTAGTGCTGGTTTAGTCTGTGTGAAGCAGGCAACAAGTAGTAGCAATTATTAGCAACTAACTAAACTTTCAAAAGAAGGTGGGCTTCCAACCCACCTTTTAAAAAAGAGGGACACAATTATAATGTGTGTGTGTGTGTGTGTGTGTGTGTGAGAGAGAGAGAGAGAGAGAGAGAGAGAGAGAGAGAGAGAGAGAGAAGAAGAGGGTTAGAGAAATTAGTACATTTTCCAGGTAGGGTTGACATATACAATAGTAATTTACTCATTTATTTATTTAGTTTATTTTTAATTGTTCCTGCCAAAAAATTGTAACTGATAATCAGACTTGCATAAGTAAATTACATTGAGGATTTTAAATTATCCATAGTGGAACACTGAAAAAGGTGATTGCCTCGTAGTTGTGGCTAAATGGTGTTGGGGCCTGTGTATAGAAGGCTTTGAAAGCCAGGAAGGTACAGAAACTGGATGTGACAAGCTTCTATAAAGTCTGGGGAAAGATGGAAATGATAAAAATAAAATGGAAAGAAAATGACTCGATTTGACATTTTAAATTGATTCAACCAAACATGAAAATATTAATTCTTATACAAGAATGGTGGCCTGGGAAATAGAAATAATTATAACCAATTTTAGATGAACTCATGTGTGTCATTTTGGGCCCACTCAAGAAAACAGAAACCATGCTAGGCATTTTGCCAGAGAGTCTTTAATGTAAGGGTTTGGTTAAATAGGCGTAAGTGAAATTTTCAACAACAACAACAAAAACTTCAACATTAAGGTAACACAAAGATAATAACCTCACAAAACAGCTACCACTCTTGGAGATAGAAAAATAGAGAGACAAGGTCAGGATGAACAGTCTTTAAGTTTATAGGAGGGGCCTCTCAGAGCTAGGACATGGCATGATCTCTGTAGTGTATCTCTGAAAAGGTACAGGGAGAATGTTGTGGGTGGGAGTGTCAAAAGGAGCTGGAGGATGGAGCCTACTGACATTACCAAGGTAAGAGCAGCTGATGTGGTGATGTGGATGTGAACAGCACAGAAATAGGAGAAAATTCTGTCTTTCTCCTCTTGCCTTCCGATCTAATATTGCCTATTGACCAATTTATCTAATGTCTTATATTGGCTGAATTTAAAAGGAAGCCAGTGCTGATAAAGGAGAAATATAAATTTACAAAGTCCCAGGACAGTATTACAAAGCAAAATGTAAGAGTGGATACAGAGTTAGGAGATAGTAGCTTAATAATCACATCGCGAACTAATAAAGTTAATTGAGAAGTAACCTAAAATGGTAGCACAAGAGCTATAAGTTAAATGTTCTAGAATGAATTTATAGACCAGTAAAATTTGCACATTTAAATGAGTTATTGGTGAGATGTGCTTAGTAAGAAGAATATTAATACATAAGCTTTCTCTGGGGATATTTAAAAGAAGAAAATAATTTGAATTTGTCGGTCAGTTACCATTCTCCTATTTGAAGATGAAGAAACATATTTTCCATGTCTATGATTCTAATATCCTTAACACATAAAGTTTCTAATTAGGAGGAAGCCCTCTTTATTGAAAGAATCATCCTTTGATTTATTGAATACATATACTCCTGCTATAAGCAAAGGGATATCATAGATACAAATATGTACCATATATAAACCTTAACTTCAAGATTTTTCATCTGCCAGATGAAACCCCTTATGTTCTTAAGTAAATAAAAACATCAAGTACTATATTTTGTGCATGCCAGTTAGATTCTTTATATTGTAGGTGATATAACACTTGAGAATGTTTCTTATGAAAAAAAAACCCAAACAGCTCAAATAACTGAAGAGTCCAAGCTCTATTAGTTTTAGGAGTTCAAGCCTATTGGTAGATACTGTATTTCTTCATCACTCAGCTCTGGTTTCTGTACTGTTGGTTTCAATTTCAGAGATTCTATAATGGCAAGAAGGAAACCAAAAACTATAACACCAATAGATTTAGCAAAGTTCATACCGAGTCTTTTTGTTTCTGATTGGGTGATGTGGTCAGCCATGAAACAATTACTCTAAAAAAAGAAGCTTTCATCGGCCAATCCTACTTCATATGCCTGTGGAATCAGGAATGAAGTTGTATCTACTGAAGTAAATGGAGTTTTATTTTCAAAAAAAAGAACTAACGGGTACATGTCAGCAAGAGAACAGAAATCTGGTATGTAATGTAATTGTCATAAGGAAAGACAGAAATCTTTGGGTATTCAAAGGTGGAAGAAGATAGTTCTAAGCAAAGACATTCAGGAGGTAGTTTTTGAGTTGAACAAGAGAAACTTTGAAATATGGCGACTTAAGAAAGTATTCTTAGAAAAGAGAAGTGAGTGGGCCTAAAGAGATAAAGAAAATAAAGTGAGGTATGCATAGGAAACATTTCAGTGTGGACAGGGGGGAATAATGTCTTCAGTTATTTGAGCTGTTTTTTTCTTTTTTCCATAAGAAACATTCTTAAGTGTTACATCACCTACAATATAAAATATCTAAATGGCATGCACAAAATATAGTACTTGATATTTTTATTTGCATAGGGACAAGGGGTAGGGGTTAACAGATTAAAAATGTGGACATTTCAAATGTGGACATTTGAAGGAAAATAATAAGGACTGAGAAAAGTAGATTGGCCACAGATTATGAAGCACTTTGGCAGTCTAAATAATTTAAAATTATTTCAATGGGCAGAGTGCAACCATTGATGTATTTCAGCAGAGACATGATGCAATTGTACATGAGACAAAAATAATGCTTAAAATAAGTGGAATTGGAGAAGAGCAGAGGGCAGAAAAACTGGTTAGAAAATTGTTGCCATAGTCATAGCAGGAAATAATAAGATGAGGACTAACATAGTAAATTTGGAATGATAAAAGAGAGGATGGATCCTTGAGATGTTGGAAAAGATATGAATACCAGGATTGAATTTAAAATCAAGACAAAAGGGAAGATTTAAAGATGTTTTAGTGGTTGAGTAGCTGAATAATACCAGTTGAATGCCTTTAATAGAATAATGGAATGCATAATGGATAGCAGTTTTAGCAGTAAGATAATGTGTTTTATTAACTTGCTTTACAATTTATGTTCTTATTAAATTTAGTTAGGGACAAAATGTAACAAGACTAGGATAATACATACGACGTTTGTATTAGTTTCCTATTGCTGCTATAACAAATTACCACAAATGTAGTGGCTTAAAATAGTGTAGATTTATTATCTTACTGTTCTGGAGATCAAATGCTCAAAGTCAGTTTCACTATTAAAAGAATTGTGGTGTCAGAGGTCTGCATTTATTTTGGAACCTCTGGAGGATATTCTGTTTGTTTCCTTGTTTTTTTCTACCTTCTAGAGCAGTAGTCCCCAACCCCAGTGCTGTGGACCAGTACCAGGTCTGTGGCTTATTAGTAACTAGACCGTACAGCAGGAGGTAAGTGGCAGGTGAGTGAGTGAGGCTTCATCTGTATTTGCTGCCACTCCCCAGCTCTAACATTACCACCTCAGCTCCACCTCAGATCACTAAGCATTAGATTCTCATAGGAGCACTGGTCCCTGGTGCCAAAATATTGGGAACCGCTATTCTAGAGGCTACCTGTGCTCTTTACTTAACTCATGACCCATGTGGAAGACCATCTTCACGGATGAAAATAAATATCTTTATATTCACCTCTGACTTTCACACTGAATCTTTTGTTTCCCTTGTTCATTTATGAGGACCTTTGATTACATTGGGTAAACAGGATAATTTAGGATAAGCTTCCCATCGTAAGATTCTTGACTTAATAACATATTAGAGGATTAGGATGTGGATATCTTTGAGGGGTACATTATTCTGCCAACAACAGTGTATAGTATGATAAGCATTCAGAAAAAAAAAGCACATTGGCTCAACATTTCAATATCTTAGTGAATACTATGTCCTTTTTCTGGAAATTTAGAACAATATCAAAATTGAATTGGCATAACCTAAAACAAATGCTATATTGAATTGTTACGTATATTCTCTTTCAGATCACTAAAGTTATTACACTTAAAAACTATGTACTTTTTCTTTTTGATACTTTAGGACATTATAGTAAACTAGAAAAATATAGCCACCATACTTGAAGATGCTCACAAATAAAAGTGATTTCTGTTTCTCCATCTGTTGCATCTAGGCTTAGACATGTGGCTTGTTTTGGTCAGAGGTCGTTAACAAGCATGAACCAAACTGAGATGTGAAAAGGGCGTGCACAATAAGGCTTCCACTCTCTTGCTCCTTTTTTCCCATCAGCACTTGAACGAGCAGGGCTACACTCCCAGAGAGTGAGAAATCCTGTGGAGAGAGGCATCAGCCACTCTCAGCCATCCTTGCCATACCAGCTTAAGGCTCAGACATGTGGAGTCCTCAGTGACCATCCAGCCCCAGGAAAGTGGTTCAGACCATAAAAACAATTCAGTCAAGCCACAGAAATGTGAAAAGTAATAAATTCTTTATATTTTAACCCACTACTTACTTTATATTAAACTTTCATTAATGTGATTGATCATGTTCATAACTTTTTAATAATAGCATTGTACTAACTTATTTTTATGGGAATTTTATTCAGGACTAAAAATCACTTATTTATTAATGAAGTTAGACAGATACTGGCTTTTTTTTACATAATGTATTTGAATCCTTTAATAATTAGAACAAAAAGAATAGCCCTAGGAGTGTGGATACCTAAATGTATTATATAATGTATGTGTGTAATTTAATGCTTAAGTACATATAAGTATACCTACGTAAAAATGTTTACTTGCAAAAAAATATCTTAAATGGCTTGAAAAAATGAAATCATAACATGATAGACATGTAGCAAAGTAAAATACAAAGAATACACTATAAAGATGTGCAGACGTGACAAGTGTTCTTATCTGTTATTACACCAGCCTCTTCCTTAGCCTACATCTTTTCTTCCATTCTCTACCTTTGACATTTATTCTCCACATTTTTTCTGGAATGAATTCTTTAATTTGCAAATATGACCATTTTACTTTCCTACTCAAATGACTTCCATGAGGTTTTACTTTTCTACTGACTTCCAGAAACATGAAAAGTTCTTAGGGAGATAGTTTATGCCAACAACAATATGCCCTTGCCTAATTCTCCAGTCTCATCTCCCACTATTTCATACACCAACTCCATACTCCAGATGTATAAAACTACTAATTATTGCCCAATTCACTGTTTCACCACTCAATAGTTTATGTGTGTGTATGTTTATCTCCTTACCTTTAAATGACTTACTCTTCCTATTCAGTTTGTAAATATTTCAAAATTCAGATTAAGCAATTTTTTTCTCTTGGAAGCTATTTCTGATCTACCCATGTAGGGCTAATCACTTCTTATTTTCTGCTACTACTGTGATAATTATCCAATTAGTAAGATTTAGTGAAGAGTACTAATGAACATAATTATAATTAAATTATGTACCTCTCCCAATGCATCATGAGTACCAAGGCAGTAGAGGTTAATTCATCTTTGTATTTAAAGTACTTAACAGAGTCATTGTAAATAGAAAGTCCTCACTAAATATTGATTAAAATAATTATATAAATATAATTGTAAAATTATATATATGTTAAATATAACATGCAAATCAGTTCTTAAGGTGTTCAGTGGGAGAAATTTATTATAAGACTATATTTCCCTTGATCCATAAGTAAAAAAGAAAGCATATTGACTCTTTTTTGCCTAGGAGAAGAAAGCATACTAATTTTTCATGAGAATGATTTTTCTCTGTTCATTGCCCTCTAAGAAGACTATCACTACTTTTCCTAAAAGTAAGACAAGGATATAAATTAGAGCACATAAATTGCTTTACACTTTATTCTTTATAATTCTAATAAAGTGCTTTGTATTCCATATATAAAAACTAATTGTAGCCTACCTTGGATTATAGCTTTCAGTGAGTGATATATTGAGCCAAGCACAAAAGGAAGTTATTAGGAATAGATTTTGTGATTTTATATTCTTGAAAAAAATAGTACTTTTATGAGTTATTTTAATCATTTCACTTAAGATTGTATTTTATATTTTTCTTATCAAATTAATCTTTTAGTTAACTTTGAGTAATATTTGAATGTTGATAAAAGTAAATTCCACTCATTATTCTTATTATAATAATGGCACTTTGCCCCCAGATACCATTTGAGTTTTACCTTTTAAAAATGGTTCACAAATAATGATGAAAATTTAAAAAATAAATAGCAAAATATCCTACCTTATTTTTGGAAATGATTTTTTTTCTTCTGCTAAGGTAAAAATAAAGTTCATTCTTATTCATGATCTTTTCTCTGAATATTCTTTATTCTAAATAACAGAAAAAAGCTGTCCACTGTTTTTCCTTTTTCTTCAAGAACCATCAAATGCTTTTATCCTTTGGTTTTAAATTCTTTTTTTTTTTAAATCAGCAACTAAAATATATGTTTCTTATACTCTGATACACAAAAAGGGAGATCTTTTTATTTTATTGTATTTTAATTTATTTAGTAGTCACAGAGGGAATAAGGCCCGTTTTAATAACATCTCATTTGATTCAAGTGAATATCTGAAAACAGCTGTAGGGAATATTTCTGAAATTTAAAGAACAACAAAAAATTCCAAGCACAGAGATTTGTGTACAATTGTTTTTCACTTGTATTTTGTACATAAAAGAACCAATGACAATGGCTGTCCTCCTTTTCTCTTCTGCCTCAGAAAAATCTGAGAACAATTGGTTTAATAAATGTGTTCTATTGGAGTGTTGATTTAAGTTACTAGATATATAAAGTGTAATGGAAGTTTGTTTTCTTCATATGCTATTTTCAGCCCTACATTACCCCCACCCCCCGTTTATTTTGCAGTTGTTGGTTTATCACAATGAAATCAATTCGAGAACATTAATTTCCTGTATACTATTTAGAATAGAATGATCACATAGAGTTTATTCACACTTGACAGGTCCCAAACTGAATTTGTTACGATGACCATGCCCAATACCTTCCAAAAAAGTATCATTTTGCGTTTATAAGTGACACATAAATAGTCACTCAAACCAGACACATAAAAATTATTTGCAACTTCTCTGTGCTTCACCTCTCACTTCAAATGAATCTCATAACAATTCTGATATGTCAGGGGATTGTTTTACATAAATGTATCATATTAGCCTGGGCATCATAAAATTTTAAAGTAATTAAAGATGAAAATCTAGGGTAGTTTTTGATAATTCCTCAGATTTTACCAGTGGATGTCCTGATGCTTTTCTTCCTTAATTATAATTGCAGGGATTGGCTCTAAGCCTGGGTAAAGTTTGTTCACTTTCTCACCAGGGAAGTTGAACTCTTCTTTCTGATATGATAGGGAGACAAATCCACTGAACCACCCAGCTCTTTTTTGTGTAAAATGAAACTTTTTATTAGTATTCATAGTTGCCAACTATTCAGCTTGGCAGAAGGTGTAAAAGGACTCAAAAACATATTTGCAGCTGAAATTAAATCTAGTTGCTTACTCTAAAGAACAAAGAGAGTTTTACCCTCAGACTTATTTGCTAGTGGAAATGCATTTACTGAACTCCTGATGTATTCTCATTTAAAATACCATTCAACCATCCAAATTCATCCTGTATAATTTTAGCACTTCCTAAGTGTTATACTTAAAAAAAAGTATTTGTATTTGTTATGACAGTTTAAACTTCATTTGTAGTAACTTTCATCAATTCCATCCCTTTTGGTACATCCTATAAGAGCATGAATCTCAAACTAAACTTTTCATAAAAATCACAGGGAGGACTTAAATATTTCAACCTCATCTTCAGAGAGTCTTATTAAGTATTTCTAAGGTAGGATCTAAGAATTCTTTCTAAGCAAGCACATTGGTGACACTGATGCCAATTGTCATTGGACCATACTGAAAATTTACCTCTGAATATATAGCAGGATCTCTGACATTACCAGGGATTTTGTGTCTCCTTCGACCCCAACATCCAATCACCTGTCAAGTTCCATGGATGCCAGTTCTTTGACGATGTTCATTCTCAGTGCTCTTTCCATTTCTACTGGCCTAATGGTAGAACAGACATTCAAAGCTCTTCACAATAACCACCACAATAGCATCCTGAATCTTCTTGATTTTAATCTTGTCATTCCAAAACATTTCCTGTGTGATCTACCTTCTACAACTTATTTCATGACACGCCTCCATTCAAAAATGTTTCAAATCCCTCTAATTTCTATTTAGCAAACTTCAAAACTGTCATTCAAGACCTTTTCTGATCCAAACTTATCCTAAATGTCCAATGTTATAATCTCCTTGTCTGAAATGCCATCATTTGCAGTCACTACCTGACAAAATCCTACTCAGTCTTCTAATCTTTACATCAAATATGTACTTCATGTAGCTATTTCGAGTTCCCTAAAGCATAAGTAAAAACCTTCACAGGATTTTATGCATGTCTGTCATATGTGTTGTACATAATAGATTCTCAAAACCATTTAATATAAGAAAAAAATGATTACATAATTAAGCCCAATTGCTATGATTCATTCTCTCTTCATATTCAATTAATCATTCAGCCATTTTGATTTTTAATATAATACTTATTGAAGTAAAACACACGTAGATAAGAGTGTACATAACTGTGCAACTAGGATTTTCACTAAGTAACCACACCGATGTATCCAGAAACTAGATCAGGAAACAGCACATAACCAGCAGCCCAGACATAACCTCATGGCCCCTTTCTATTCCTGTTCCCCACTAAAAGTAATCATTACCCTGAATTCTAGCACCATAGATTAAATTGCCTGTTTACCTAACATAAATGAAATCACACAGTATGTATTATTTTGTGTCTGGCTTCTTTTTTTAAGGTATTTTGTTTGTGATTTTCATCTACAATGTTACATTTTAGCTATAGTTTCTTTATTCTAGTTGTAGTAGTCCATTGTATAAAAGTATCACCATTTATCTACTCTATTGGTATGGACATTTGAACTGTTTCCAGTTTTTACTGTAATGGTGCTATAAAGATTTTATATATGTCTTTTGATGATTGTGTGCAAGCATTTCTGTTGAGTATATACCTAGGAGTGGAATTGCTGGGTCAAAAACTATTGTTTTTTTCTAAACATTTCATAAATATGTAGTCTTCAACCTTCCTTCACTGAATTTATTAATTCAGGCTCATGTATTTCTAATCGAACCTAATAAAGTGGCCTCAGAACTGGTCTTTCTCTCTTTATCCATCACTACTATCCATTTTCCTCAAATTTGGCAGAACAATCTGTATGAAACACAGTTTTTATCATATTTTCAATTGCCTGAATTTCTTATAGACTTCCTATTAAGGAAAAAAATGGAAGTTTAATACCCGATATGCAGTTTATTTTATAATCTTGCCAGTGTTAATTTTTTTCAGCTTTATAATCTCTAATTCTGTTTCTAATAGTATTTCATTCCAGTGTTCTAAAATTTCATCATAGCTGCTTGTAACATACTTAGTCAATGAAAGGATCTTAATTTAAGTGCAGACATATTTCCTTTTGTTGATTTTAGGGAAATTCTTCTTGGTCTAGAGGTCACTCACACTGAGTTCTGGCCTCACTTAGGCATTGGCTAACCCTTGGCTCATAAAATATTTTGATATTATTTAGGTTATTTAATAAATACTGTTGGAGACACTAGGCCTTCAGTTTGAATCACAGATGGTTCAGAATGCTATGTCCACTCTTTAGAGGTGGAACAGTATTGATCAAGGGGTCTTGGTAGGCTGGGTCCCTAGATGGGGTTAAGGAGTACAGGTTGTAGAACTACATAAGAAGCCTACCAAATAATTACTGGCAATGTCATTTAAGAGGTCAGTGATTAAGGCTGAAAGATACTGGGGGAAACCAAAGCCTCTCTTGAATTTCCAGAAATTTTTCTCTGTCCAAAGGACATTTTTCTCAGGAAGCAGGGACTGGAAGGCAATGAATGTCATTACTGTTTATGATAGGAAGATTGTTTAATGGTAAACTAGAACTTTGGCAGCAACTGAATTGGAAAAGTTGACATGAGCCAAGACTTGGAATTCATCTGTACAGTGGAGGAATAGCAATTATTAGATTAAATGGACCACTCCAGTAGGGCAATTAAGCCAGAGAGTAATGAAAGAGCATATGCCCTGGCAGGCAATTGATCAAATTTAAGATGCTGGGAAAAAGAAAAAGGCGACCAAGTTAAATAAGAGAACAAAGAACCATGGAACCAGTCTAAAAAAAAGTTGGATGATAGGAAATCAGACTGTAATCAATTTGAGTAAGTAAATAAAATTTTGTACAGAGCTAATGGCTGTTTGAACAAGAATGCTCTTAAGATATTCTCCTGCCAGAAAACTCACCCAATCTTCTCAAAAAGAAAAATGGTAAGTTCTGAATCTGCAGGTTAGACAAATATAAAGACCTGACCAATTAATAGGTCATATGGTATATCTCAGAAACACTAAAACACGTTTATAGAATAATTCCCAGTGGTCAGAGACACTCTTATTTTATAGGGTTCAATACAAATTTCAGCCTCAATAGTGTTAATGTCAGTTTTTTTTGCTTATTTTGTTTGTATGGGTGGTTGGAGAGTAAGCTTAATATTGAATTAGTATAGGAACTGTTATTATATTATTAGGCTGCTAGAATATGGTAGGCTTTAGATAGGTTGCTTATGGGTAAATATTTACCCAACTCTGATCTAAGAATGTTGTTGAATGCTTATTAAAACCTACATTTCTGGAACCCTCCTCAGACCTAATTGTCTTGGTAACCTCAAGAGAGTAGAGGGTGGTAGCAATCAGGAAACTACATTATACAATAAGCAGCCCAGGTGATTCTTTTGTGAAGAAAATTTGAGAAACTCTATTTAGGCAGGGGTCAAAATGATAAAAATAGGTCAGAGCAAGCAAGTAATTTAAGAGCTTAAATAGAGGAAAGACTTGAAATAATTTAAGCTAAATTCTTAGGAGAATTTAAGACATTACTATCTTATGGGTCAAGACAGATGACTGGTAAACAGATAGCTCAAATCATAAGAGTAAATTCAAAGTCGAACAAAACTAGAATGGCATGAAGAGAGCTGGTCTAATGTATTGGAGAAAATTTTTAGGCAGAGGTAGAATATTTTCTGAAGAAGTTATTCAGCGTTGGAAATTGTCCTGGAGGCTTCTCTTACTAACCTTGGGCATTTTTTCAAGTTGGAATTCAGCCTCATAAAGTACCTCAAAAGTGTGATGTTTGCCCCTAGGGCTGAAGAAACTTCCTAGTTCCCTCTAGATTCTCTTGGTAGCGAGGGCCATGTCTGCCACTTGGGCTGACACTTGAGAATGTCTATATTTCCAAGGGTGACTATTTTGTTTTGCTATGGACTTAGTCTTTTGTTTCATAGTCTGGTTAATTGTGTGTGTGTGTGTGTGTGTGTGTGTGTGTGTGTTTCAAGCCATCCTTTTCCTTGTCCAAGTTACAAATCTTATTTGGGTTATAGACCCCGATGATAATGTTACACATTAATGTGCTTTTATTCATAGCAGTTAATATTTTTATAATGCTGAAAAAGCACTTTTTCTAAAAATTTACTACATAATATATGAAGACAAAGACCTTAAATAATTGAGAACTTTTTTTTTCTTTCAATAAAACATCAGGGAAATTTTTTTCTGTTCCCTCTAAATTTCTCAGCCTCTTCCATGTCTTTTTCATCTTCTCTTTTCTGCTGTAATCTACTTTATAGTATTAGATATCATAAAAGTAATTTTGTACTGGAAACAAAGATATAATCAATAAAACTTTAATGCTCTATTAAAGATAAAAACATTTGTCATAATACATTTAGAAAATGACAGTTATTGGGGAATATAAATGTCAGTTTACTTCAATAATTATTTCTAAGCCCAGTTTCTAACCCCCCAAAGTTTATTATATCAACTGTAATTTATCATATAGGTTTCTAAAATGTTCCTTTTTCAGTAACTATTTTTAAGAGTGCAAAATAAAGCTTACTGGCGTCAACCTCTATTTTGCAATTAATAGAGCAGTTCCTATCAGTAACCACTGGGAGGTAGCACATGAATTGTGTGTAAAGTTATGAACTAAGAATTCATATTACCTGAAGTTAATGATAGTATTTTTTATTATTTGCATCAAATTTGTGTTAAAATAGATAATTAATAACTATGGACAAATTGGTGAAGAGCAAAAACTAAACCAGACAAGCAAACCAATGCCATCCATGCTGTGCTAGGAGGCCTGTGTTTTCCACTGAGGAAAATAATGTACAATCTGAATACTCGAATATTTTGCCATCTTCATCACTTTCTGAAAAACTCAGTAAGAAGAAGTCATATTTATGCTCAACTGGAGAATAGTTTAGTAACAAAAATAGTTATGATTATATGCCTGAATTAGAAAATAGCATCCGATATAAGAAGCTATTTTATAGGCCTGCATATATCTCAGTGGAAATATTGCTCTGCATACAGTTTCTTTTAATATCCATTAAATTGTTGATGTTATTAAAGTATATTACTAAAAATTTACACAGTACAGATATATTGGAGACTCACCACAGTAAATCAATTTTCTATTTATAACATGCTATTCCAAGCTTTATTAATATGGACATTGACCTCAAAGTATTTTTTTTCTGTAAAGTTTAATGCCTTTAAAATGTCAAATACTTTGAATTTTTGCCAGTTTTAGGTATTTTAAAAAACTTTCTGCTCAAAAAATTTGGGTTTAAGTTTTGAGTAATGTTGAATTCTAATTCACTTATTTCTCAGTAGTTAGCTATAATTCATTAATAGTATTTATAATAAGCACTTATAAAATCATAATTCATAAATTATACCAGAAAAATCACAGAATTAACTCATTGAATACAAGTAATTTATTTTTTGACACACATAGCCTTTAATTGAAATGAAGTCTTAAAATAGATTCTAATTAATTTAATTATTGAGACTTTCTAATTTTATCATGATAAACCACCTCGCAGAAAAAAAAGGAAGTAATAAATAAGAAAAAATACATATGATTGCTTGATTAGCAAAAGGAAGGAATATCTTAACACCAGCCATGGTTAGGAAATATCAGAGTGACTAAAATGGCATTTCAAAACTCTTTTTCTTTGAAACTGAGTTGACCTTTTAGAAAATCTAAAAAGTAATATTTATTAATTATAAGTTTCAACATTAAATGCAATAGGCATTGTATGTTTTTTTGGCATTGTATTTCTATTGTGAATATTTATTTGCACTTTTTATTATCCAAATATGTGAACTCCATGACATTTGCATTTAATCAGTCTTTCAGAAAGGAACTCTGGGGTGTTGGTTCTTGCTGTATAGTTTATACATCTTTTGGAGCCTACTAGCTAGAATAACAAAGAGTATTATCATTTTGTATTGTAATCTGAAAATTTCTCTTCTCATTATGCAAATCTGCACACAAAAGTACTAGAACATATCTTCTTAGCTCTCCAGGTCACTTCCTGGATGTGAATTCAAATAATGAAAACTCAAACATTCAATAACCAGACATAGAGTAGAAGCTCTCTTAACCAACCATCACATAGCTACTCACTAGTTCATCTAGCCTCTCTCTCTTCCCCTTTCAAACAAAACAGATTGTTTCTTACACATTGAACATTCAAAACAAAGAGTTTGCCCACCAGTAAATTTGCATACTTACTTTTACCCTATTTTTTGTTCATATACTTATCTAGTCTATCATTCAGAGTTGTTAGTTTCTTATAGTAGAACATCCTCCAGATAGTTTAAGCAGAAAGATTACTTATCTAAAATATGAGATAACCCACAGAAACTCCAGGAAAGCCAGAATCATAGCCTTTGAGGCAGGATGCCTCAACATTGGAGGAGCTGGAGAAATGCAATGGAAGTATAACTCTAGCCATGCCTCCATTCTTTTCCCACATCTAATTCCAACTCATCCAAGAGGGGCCTCATGAACTTTGGTGTGGACACCTCTGGTCCACACTTTAAGCCTCTTGTGGCCTAGAGATACATAGCTATGGTACAGTTAGCCTTTGGGAGGACTGAACCAGCAGGAAACTTGAAAAGAATAAAAAAAAAGTCCCTTTGGCTAGGAAATGTTGGGGTTTGGAGATGTCAGAATATGTTCTAGAAGCACATGCTTTAGGTGGATACTTCTTTTGGGTCTAAGGACACCTTGTTTCCTGGAGAGGAGCATGGCCAAAACAATGCACCGATTGTTTGGGTCTAAAAGTGGCATTGCTTGGAGCTAATGTAGTCAGGCACTGGAGCTGTCTACAGCCATCGTTAATAACTAGCAACCTCCTGTTAGAATCTCTGTCACTGCTTCTGGCAGTCTTCACCACTCTCACTAGAAAATCAGTCCTTATAGCCACTGTTTCTCCACAAAAAGAGAATCTAGGCACTTTACCTCCTTTCTAATGTGCCCACGTCTTAACTTGTAGAGGAGCTTGGATGAGAAAATTTCTAGCTTCTGCTTCAGGGAAGACTAACTCAGTATGTGGGACATTCTCCAAATTCTGGAAGAATGTTTAATATTTTTTCATGGCTGCGAAGACATCTGCAATGTTTACTAGCTATAAGATTTTCTTTCTTTTTCTTTTTTTTTTTTTTACCAGTGCACTTTATGTCGATTGTACTTACCCAATTATATAACTTAAACAAATATTGCGTAAACCCATGAAAAATAAATAAAAGATAAAATTATTTCTTTGAACACTTTGTTCAATAGTTTGAAAAAATTTGATGAAGTTGAGTTGCTTTTAAAATACTATTAAATTAGGTGTAGGTATAAAAATTATTAAACTCTAAAAAAGGCTTTACAGTTGGATTCCTTCTCAGTGGTTTTAGGTTAGGTTTTCATTTTGCTTTAAAGAAAGCAAAACTTTAAATCAATTGTAGATAGCCCTTTATGGGTATGGATAATGTAAGAAACACAGTAGGTTACTTCATTATCAGCAGATAAATGATTAAAGAAAATATGTTGACTCTACAGCAAAAGGTTATTAGCCCACCATTTATTAGCTGATTTGCAGACTGGGAGGAAAAAAACCCTGGTATTAAGCCTCAGAGAAGAGGAATCCATTTATCAACCTGATACTCAAAATCTTACAGAAGCAATGAATTCATTTATTGATTGAGAAGAACTCCACAGTATAGTAAACTTTCTTTTATAATTTCTCACTTGATTTAACTTTTTTTGATTAACCAATGATTAATTTTGATCTCATTGGGTAAGATGGTGTCTCTGATATGTCTAGATAATTAAAGTTAACTTTTCTTAAAACTTAATCAACATTTTGGATGCATTTTGCTTTGAAAATAAAGTTTCCTGGCACAGTTGTCTTGTTCTTTCCCCTGATACATTTAACTCTGGTCTTAATTGTCCCTTCCAGGTCCTGATGTTTACCTGGACTCAGTCTCCTGACATTTATTTCTTCCTAGATCATTTCTGTTTCTTGCTTTCTGTGTATGCCCTTTAATGTGGCTTAACCATTTTCATTAAGAATTGGTGATGTTCTTAAGGTCAGTTCTTATGCAGAACCCCCACTTTACCTTGACCAGATTCTGGGTTCTAGCTGAGTGCAATTCACATTCCGTGCCATCCACTACTTTCTATATCCTGCCAGGTTATAAATTTTCCAATTCTAGCTCCTTCCTTCCCATTCATCACTTGCTGAACCCAAATACCTAGAATTTTCAAGAGACCATCTCAGAATATAACTATTAATCATCTTTGGTTTCTATATCATTTATCTTTCTCTTGTGCTGCTCTACTGTATTTATTTTTCCAATTTGTTTCTGTTTATCAGCTCATATTTCTGAAGCAAATAGATTTTATCTTGTCATTTCTAAGTAGAGCTCCATTTATTATATTTTAATGTTTTTATCAGTCACGATTGCATCCAGCTGCATAGAACAGAAAAACCAACTAACAGTTGCTTAAATAATTAGTCACTTGTCATTTATTTTTCCTCCTCACAGGAAGTCTGAAGAGATCCAGAGTTGATATAGCAGCTGAATACTATCAATAGGAATCAAATTTCTATCTTTTCAGCTTCCTCAGATAACTCTGTTACTTTTGTCCTTTTGGTGGTATGATGGCCTCTATTGTTTTTGCCATTCTTTATCCATTTCTCCTTTTCATGAAATATATCCCTTGTGCCTTTGAACTTAAAAAAGAAAAACAACTTTATTCAGGTATGATGAATTTAAAGTACCAATTTGATAAATTTAGAACTATGTATGCACACATAGAATCTTCACTTCAATCAAAATAATTTAACATTACCCTTTGAAGTTCCCTTGTGTCCTTTTGTGTTCCAGTTCTCCTGACCTCCTCCATGTCAAGGGAGCCACTGAAGTGCTTTCTGTCACTAAAAATTTGTTTCCATTTTCTAGAACTTTATAAAAATGGAATCATACAGTATTGTACTCTGTTTTCCTAAGGCTTTTTTTCACTCAGCATAATTATTTTAATATTCACTCATGAGGTCATGTGTATCAATAATAAATTGCTTTTTATTGTTGAGTAATAGTCCATTGTGAGAATATACCAGTATTTGTTTATCTAGTCACTTATTGATAGATTTTTGGATTGCTTACAGTTTGGTTTATTACAAATAAGTCTGCTATGAACATTTGTGTAAAAGGCTTTTATGGACATATGCTTTTTTGCTCTTGAGATTGCTGGGTCATATGATACATATATGTTTTATCAAATTATTTTAATTTTTAAATATATATTATGTTACATATAATATATTATGTATTATATCATGTATTATATTATGCAACATGATTATTTATTATAAATATTAATGTTTTATGAAACTTTTGATCTGTTTCCCAGTGTAATTGTACATTTTCTCCAGCAGTACATCCTCACCATGTGGCATGGTCAATCTTTTAAAATTTTTATATAGTCGTATATCATTGTGATTTTAATTTACACTTAGATAATGACTAGCTATGTTGAGCATCTTTCCACATGCTTGTTTCCCATCTTTATCTTTGGTGAAGTGTCTGTTAAAATCTTTTTGCCCATTTTTGTTAGGTATTCTGTTTTCTTAATATTGAGCTTTGTATCCTGAATACAAGCCTTTACTCAGATATATGATTTGCAGATACTTCCTTTCAGTCTCTGATCTGTTTTTTTCATTCTCTTAACAGTGATTTTTGCAGATTAGAAATTTTTAATTTTAATAAAATTCAACTTTATCAATTTATTTCATATATTGTGCCTTTGGTCTAATATACATACATATATATATATATATATATATATATATATATATATATATATATATAAAATCTTTGCCTAACCCAAGGTCACACAGATTCTGTCCTGTATTTTCTTTTAGAAATTTTGAGTTTTAGGTTTTACATTTATGTGTATGATTTATGTTGATTTTTAAAAATGTAATGAGTTATATGTTGATGTTCATTTTTAAAATGTAGATAACCAAATTATTTCAGTATTGTTTGTTGAAAAGACTATCCTTTCTCAACTGAATTACCTTTATCCTTCATTGAAATCTACTGATCATATGTGTGTGAGTCAATATGTAGAACTAATTCATTTCCATTGATTTTTTTTTTTTTTTACCAATACCATGCTGTATTGATTGATACTGCTTAAAATCAAGTAGTGTCAGTTCTTCAACTTTGTTCTTTTTCAAAGTTGTTTTGGTATTCTGAGCTTTGCATTTTCACATGAATTTTAAAATCAATTTGTTTACTTCTAAAAAAAATTTCTGAGATTTTGATTAGGATTGCATTGCATCTATAGATGAATTTGGGAGAACAGAGATCTTAAAATACTGGACTCTTTTGATCCATAAATATGTCACTCTGTTTAAGTCTCCTTAAATTTGTGTCCTTAATGTTTTGTAGTATATAGGTTTTATATAGTAAGATGGACACTTTTCTTTCATGCAAGACATCTTTATTTGGGGTCATAAGAATGTAGGAAATATTAAATATCTTCTCTTTTTGAAGACTGAAGCTTTTTTTTTTTTTTGAGGAAGCTTTACTGAAGGACTTGAAGGCTTCATCTAATTGGCCAAAATTATTCATATATTAGAATATGATTACAAGGCAGTCTGAAAGGATGATCATTTCCAGCCACTGTAATGGAAGATGTCAATGGTGACGGGTATGATGCTCAAGTAGCTGATTCCATAAAGATTTAAAATAACTTCTGTCGTATGATTTTTTTCAAGACTCAGCCATTTTGTTGTATTTATTACGCTTTAGAGTGGCAAGGATTTTTTCTTTTTAAATCTATATATTAGAAGTGCTTCCCTTTCACGTTGGGTGAGTGTTTCAGGTTCCTAACTTAAAAATATAGGGTCTAAAGTCATAGCTTCTCCAGGATTAAGCAATGTTATTGCTATTTAGACAGAATTTCTTTATCCATTAAATCTAGTTATCTAATTTTAGTTTAATTTGTTTTCTTTTTGTAGAAAATTTAAGTTCATCTTGTCATAAGAAGGATCCAAGGTATTTATTTTGTATGGCCTATTTGTATCAATTTTGGTAGTGGGATCCAATTATCAAGTTCTCTAGTATTACCTGAGTTTAGGACTAGATAGTCCAGGGTACTATTGACCAACAGATAAAAGATGGAAAAAAAAAATACTCCCAAATAGAGGGAAGTGTGTTTGCTCAAGCAACTGATACATATTTTGCTTAATATTCCCACAGCCTTTCATCACATAATGGGGGTGATATTACAGATTGAAACCAGAAAAAATATTAAACTAGGCATTGAGCATTTCTCGTGATTGTATAAGTATTGGTAGACTTTGGAGTCAACGTTGATGATCATTTTGATTATCTTTCATGTGACTCTTTAGCTTTATGAAGTAAAATCTTCTAAGTTACTGTAAATCAGATTGTCTTTGTCATCTTTGAATTACCTACAATTCCAATAATTTCAAATAAATAGTATAAAGTTACCATTAAATGTCATAAACAACATAATACGCTGATAAAATCCTATTTTTTATTGTATCTCTTTCATGATATGTCCTCATAGAACTGATATGCTATAGCCCAGAAATAGAGTGCAGCAGGAAAAATAAGGTCTTGCCGCTGAAATGAGGAGAAATGAATCTTTCCTAGTAATTATTTCCTTATTCTACATAAAATGTACTGTTGTATAGTGAAGATAACACTGATCGTTGTGGAGTCCTAAAACTTATTCTGACACTTAGCAGAATGAACTTGGGCAACTGGTATAATCGTTGATTTCCTAATCTGTAAAATAGAGATAATAAAACCTACTTTATAGGGTTGCAAATTTATTAATAACGTGTGTAGAATATCTTATATGTAGTAAGCACTAGTACATGGAGACTAGATGTAAGAATATATAATGATAGAAACAATATGGGGAAAATTCAAATTTCTTTTTGCTCTATTATGCTAAAACAAAATAAACATTTTATTTATGGACCCTTTATTTCCTTCTATTTCAGAGAAGCTAAATATTTGTATAACTTTATTTTCTATCTCCTTATCCCATCCTCTCTTCCAAGCATTAGTGCCATGGATGTAATTATTTAATAAGAATAAAGAAAAAAACATAACACAGAAAATAGATCCAAACTCTTTTGCCTTGGTTTTAGGGCCAGAAACCTTAGGTAAAAATGTGAACTTATGGAATAAAGAGAAATAATATATCTTCTCAAACTTAAATAGAAATCCTGGTAAATAATTTCTGGAAATACAAAATGGATTTAACCTAGATGTGAAAGGGTTGCTGCTTCATGAAATTCATACTGCCAAAAATTTGCATCTATACATTGAGATTTTTAGTCATTTTCAGTCACTGGAGCTGTCAGTGTGTCATTGTCATTGCTCCACCAGCAAATTTATCTCAAAATTTAAATATAGGACATTAAGTGTCATTGGAGATTCTTCTTGTAATAAGAACATTTGTGAAAAAAAAAAGAAAAAAAGAAAAAGAAAACTGGTGATCTTCAACATAAATAAAATAAGTGGGCTGTGAAGAAAAATGGCATTTTATAATTCCTGACACATTATTAAAATCAGGCATAAGCTAGATCTTACAGCATTTGCTATCAGTCACCACTGCATGGCAAATTAACTACAACTTCTGTTTTTTAATTGTAGAAAAGTATAAATGATCTGGTGACTGGGAAGCAGGGGGAAAAAGTGTGCAGTGCCTCTAGTTTAAATACTTCAGTTATAATTCATCTCAGTTGGAGGAGAGAGTTCAGGCATACATGTGCTCTTTCTACTTTACTCACAAAGTGTTCTGTATTAGAATTTTTGTGTCTTTTTCTCTCAGTATCGTTATCCTCCTCAGAAATGTACCCAGCAATTAATTAAAAGCCTGTGGCTGATTCATCAAAAGTGTGGGACATGCAGTAGTGGAAAGGTAAGGACTGTGGAGTAGGACTTGAGGAAATTTGAATCTCAGCTCTGTGATAGATTTCCTTACCCTGACATCAGGGTTAGAGTTTGGATCAGAGTGAGTATCAAATAATTAACCTTCTGTGTTTCAGTATTTTTGTTTGTAAAATGTGAATAATCACATTTTTCCAACAAAGCAGTGGTGAGTGATAATGAAGTGCCTGACAAAGGTCATCCTCAAAAATTTGAAGCTATTATAGTGGTATTACATTATATTACAGTGTAGTGTCACTTAGAAATAGTGAGTTTGTATAATGTGACATAAATAATATTTTCTCTTCCAATTTACATATCTGGCTGATATGAAATTATTGTTCATCTGATGAGCCTTTCTGTCATGTTTTAAGAGTTTCTATTATGGGGACAAAACTGTTATGAGGCAGAAAGAGTGTTCAACACATTCGGGGTTTTTTTTAAATTTATTTTTAATTTTTTTTTTTATGGTGACATTGGTTAATGGAATCCAGTAAGTTTCAGCTGTACATTTTAACAGTAAAGCATTTTATATATATATATATATATATATATATATATATATATATATACACACACACACACACATACATATTTACATTGTATGTTCACCTTCATAGTTAGATTTCTTTTTGTCACCATATATTTGACTCCCTTTACCCCGTCTACCTCCCTCCTGCCCCCTCTCCTCTGGTATCCACTAGTCTATTGTCAATGTCCATGAGTCTCTGTTTGTCCTGTTTGTTTGTTGCTTTTAGGTTTATATCTCACATATAAGTGATATCATGTGGTTTTCAACTTTTTCTGTCTGGCTTATTTCGCTCAGCATGATTATCTTGAGGTCCATCCATGTTGTTGCAAATGGCAGTATTTCATCTTTTCTTATGGCTGAGTAATATTCCATTGGGTTTTGAAAGAACTTCTCAATGAATTGAAGATTTCGCAGGGTGGAGTTGAAAACATGAGCTAGGTAAGAAAGCTCAGTGCACTGGGAAGATGAGTTCAAGAGAAAAAATAAAAGCATTTGCTATAAGTCATATTTTTTGCCCTTCCACCCCCATATTGTAAATATCATTAGAAGGATATGAAATAAAGCAATGTGCATGTGATGTATATGTATAATTTTGTGTATGGGTTTACCTGTGTGAGTGTGTGTGTGTGTGTATGAGAGTATATGTTCATACATTCTGAAAAGAAAAAGAAATACTCATTTTTTTAACCCTATAATTATTATTCACCATCTCTCTCTCCTTATTTCTCATCCATCTCTCCAAAAACCTAATGCATGAGAAATATGTTCATTTATGTAGTGATGGACAAAAGAAACGCAATCCAAATTTAAAGTAGCAACAATCAAAACAACATTTTAGACATTTTAAACTTGAGGGTTGTTAGCTCTGACTGGAACCATTCTGACAATTTGCTGCTTGGGTGAAGCTCTATTGTTTTACCCTTGACTTAAACTCTCAGGGAATGCCCAAAATATTGCTTTGGAAATCCAGGAAGAAAACATCTTGGACATAATAGCAATATGTATTTAGAAGTGAGAAATTGCTATAAAATTATTTCATGTGAGTAAAATGCAATTTTTAACCATCCTCTTTGTTTCTAAAGTGGAGAGCATGAATATACACATTCAGAGCTATAAATCATATTTAACTTAAATATAATTGACTTTATTAATCCCTTCCATTTCTCCAAGTCTTTTTGTAATGTAAAGAAATGCAAGCATCAGTGTGTGAAACTCAGATACAGTTCAATGATTTCACACATTTAGCCAAGATTCTGGCTTAGAAATTTTACGAAAGAGATGAGCTGGAGGTTATAACGTTCATAAGCTTTCTACGACTATTTTGATAGCTATTATGTCATGAATTAAGTAATTTTAAGGACTCTTTTCTCCCTTTGAATGAGGCAATTTAAATACTATATTTGCCAGCAAATATAATTTTAGACATCATTAGAATTAATGAAGTTATATTTTCAAACATTTGAAACACTCTCTGCACTGAATCTATTTTTGGATACATGGAAATACATTTTATTATGTTCTGAAATTCTCATCCTTTTAATTTTGAGGCCAGTGAGTATAAGAAATTTTACCAGGTATTTAGGGTCATGACTTTCCCATCACAAAGCTACTCTCATTCTCTCTTTCCAAATTAAGTAAAGCGCCACTAAATTCTCTAACTCTTTTTTGCAATGCTATGTACGTGTTTATCAAGTTCATGTAATAGTCTTTGAAGGCTTACCTGTAACCCTTTGAGGTCAACATCTTCTGTAAAACCTTAGAAAACTGAGTTGCATATGGAATATGGTCTTACCTTTACATGTGTAAAACTGATACCTACCTTTGTATTTCTCATTTTTAATAAACAAAATTAGAGTAGATAATATTAAAATAAAAAACACTAAGTTTATTTTGTGGTAATTTCCCCCCCGCCCCACCATCTGTGGTTAATTCACAGCATATTTCTAACACTAAATGATGTCAGTCATCTGAGTGACTCATGATTAAGGAGTTGGAGCATTCAGTGGCTAATCTGGCCTTTCCTTTAAGGCCAGACCTCCATTAGTGACAGAAAAAGCAGAAAATTTAAAAAATTTTATATTAGATCTAACTCATTTAATTTTTTCAACCTCTCTCTTGAGGACTCATTAGAGGTGAAAAGTGAAAGCAACTACCTTTCTCTCTGGCTACAAAAACTATAAAATATTGTAACCAAAATTTTTATATTTTGAGGAAAAAACTCAGAGACAACCAGCTAACCCACCTCACCCCATGAACAGAAAGAATTAGCTTCTACAGAGGAATGTTGTACAGGCCAACAGGTGCTATGATTCCTTTCTTTTCTTAGGGTCACCTATTCAATATTTTAGGGCAAGTCAAGCCAGTCTTGTTGAAAAAATTCATTTGTTGCTTCTATTTCTTGTTATCTTATATAACCTGTTTAAAACTGTGATTGATGTTCTTATACAGTATTGCTCTAGGATACTGTGGCTGAGGGAAATTAATGAGGTTGCCTGGGAAGAATTATGATTTTCCAAAATTAAAGATGTTTCTCGTTCAATCTCTAAGAAGAAGGATAAACCACCATCCTCATCCTAGCACCCAAAGAACACAAAATTTTCAGATTAAAAATTCAGAGCTACATACAGTATTATGAAAACACTATTAAGAAAAAAACCCTAAAAATTACAGAAAGTGGTGTTATATAATTATTTATTTTCTTGTTTTTCTTAGTACCTTTCTTCATGAGACAATCCTCTGGTTAACTATTATATCTGCTGTGCTTAGAAGAAGGTCTTACACAGAACAGAGTTTCAATAAATGTTTGTTGGATGAATGAGTTAATAATTAGAGCCCTGAAGCAAGAAATGAGTATTCTGGCAAGATAACTGTGAGGAGAGAAGACTGATAGAGGGTGCTTAAAGAGAGACAAGGAAAACATTAAGCCCAGGACAGAAGCAATTCTTTAAAACACAGATATATTGGGAGGATTCAGGTATGGGTATTTATCTGAAGAAATTCAAAACACTAATTTGAAAAGATGTATATATCCCTGTGTTTATTGCAATGTTATTTACAATAGCCAAGAAAGATATAGAAGCATCCTAAATGCCCATCAATAGAAAATTGGATAAAAAAGAAGTGGTACATATATCCAATGAAATATTACTCAGCCATAAAAAAAGAAAGAAATCTTACCATTTATAATAACGTGGATGGACCTAGAAGGTATTATGCTAAGTGAAATAAGTCAGACAGAAAGACAAATACTATATGATTTCACTTATATGTGGAATCTAAAAACAAAATAAATAAAACAGAAACAAATTTACAGACACAGAGAACAAACTGATGATTGCCAGAGAGAGGAGGCGTTGAAAGGCTCGGTGAAAAAGGTGAAAGGATTAAGAAGTACAAATTGGCAGCTACAGAACAGTCATGAGGATGTAAAGTACATTATAGAGAATATAGTCAATAATATTGTAATAACTATGTATGGTGTCAGATGGGTACTAGACTTATCGGAATACTTACTTCATAAGTTATACCTGAAACTAATATAATATTGAATATCAGCCATAATTTTATAAAAGAGAGAGAGAGAGAAGAAAAGGAAACGGGAAAAAAGCTTCTACTTCCACCACCTCAGAAAAGAAAAGTGAAATGCATGAAGATAAATGTTGAGATTTCTGTGTAGATTTCAAATGGCCACTTAAAGCTTGTAAAATCATGATTTTATACTGGAGCGAATACTCCCTGTCTTCTTCTTTTTTCCAGGAGTCTTTAATTCGATGGAGAAGGCATAGAGGAAATAAACCATGCCTGAATCAGAGTTTACCTTCGGTATGGCATTTTACTCATAAAACTTTCCTCAAAGTGTCTTACCCCAAAAACACTTTAAGTCTAATGGGTTCCAAATTTTCTTAAATGAAAAGTTATTAATGTAAATCTCTTTGAAGAAAGCTGATGCAGGATCATTCAAAACTAACTGCATTTATGCCTTTGATAAGAAACCTATGATGATTTTGTATGTCATCAATTACTTTTAGGCCACAGTGCAGTACCAGATCTACTTATGGAAATATTAGCTTTTAATGAAGAAATAGCCACCATAAAATTAAGTACTATTGGAATTCTTTTGATGCAAATATAGCAAAACAAAATGAATTTCACCTGATTGCAAAGCTGAGAATTGCTATCTTAGGTAAACAATGACCAGTCTTATTTCGTTCTTTGAATTCAGGATGTTACAAACAATATATGTCCTCTTATGTGTGGAATAGAGATAGCACTCTACTTCTGCCTGGTTTCAAAGAAATTATTCTATACATATCCATTTCTTTTTGGAAAACTAGTGGACAGTTGCTGAGGTTTCTTTATATTTTTCATGCTCTAAAAGAGAGAGAATACAAAGGACTAAATAATCTGAGTATGCTCATGTTGGGCTTTGAAATGTTTTTTAATCAGACATTTGAATATGGGTTTCTTTGCTTGTTTGATGATTCAAAAGAACAAATGATAAAATGATTCTGCCATAGTTTGAAACTATAAATTTAAAGGAGTAAGACCATTATCATTTGCCTTTAACCTGCCACAATATTCATAATTCTCTCTACTTTCAGTGAATGCTGCCTGCTGGCAGTATATGTTATCTCCTCTCAAACAGAGGCCAAACTACAGCCTGTAATGAAGTGCTCTTTATAAAATCATGGCCACTCTGGGTCATGTAGTCTTAGACTGATATGTTAATTAACTCTTTATGTCCAAATGATGCAGCAATCATATCTAAGACTAAATATAAATGGATGGAATCGACAAAAAGATTTGTCATCTACTTCAATAATTAATGCACCACTAGAAAATAAATCATCTTCCTGTATATAATATTTAAAGGATATAAGCTCTAGTTTGTCATGGAGGACTCACATTTTTGTATTTGAAGAGTGAATATACAGTTTCTGGCTCTACGTTCCTCTTCCTCATTTTGTACTCAATAGAAAAATTTGCATCTCAACTCTGTGAATGAGTGGGCACATTAGCCTTGTCTTAAGACATCCGCTGAGGCCTAGGCAAGCTCTTGCTCCTTTCCATGCATAAAACTGCCCAATGTGGTTTTGTGTTAGTGTTCATCCAAAAAGCATTTACTAAATATCTGCTAATGCATGGCATGATACCAGAATCAAATATAATTTTTAAAAATGTTTAGACATACTAGAGTTTTTACACTCAGGATAAGGCAGCCTTTGATTGAATACCAAATTTTAGAGCCATTAGATGCTAGGCAATGGACAGAAAACTTGAAGTGGAGGATTCTGTGAGGGTCTCACAGAGGAGACATCACTGAGGATAGACCTTTAGAACTTAGTAGAAATAAAAATTAGTACACTGAATAAAATCTAATAAAACCAAAATTTGGGTTTCCAGTTTAAACAATGTTTTCAAGTAGTTAAAATTTTCCATTATTAAAAAGTTTGAATGGAAGATAGGCCATTAGATTTCACATACCACTAAGATGGTTCAAAAGCCTGGGAATGTGATCCACGTATATCTGCTGTATGTACACTCATGCTTTTAAGAATGCTATGATCTACCTAGATTTGAACCTTCCATTACTTTCCCAGTTATCCTTTAATTATTTTCAAATATTGTGATTAGAATACCAAAAGAAAAGAAGATTTTTGTTTGTTTGTTCATTCGTTTTAATAAACGGCCTCATGAAACAGAATGATGGTTGGTCTTAAGACAGACCTGGATTTGAATTCAAGCTTTATTACTTACAGCTTATGGGACTGTGAGCAAATCATTTAGAGTCTTTAGTTTCAGTTTTCTTATCTATTTGTAACAAGGGCTATCATATTTGTGACTGAGAAGAACAAAAAAGCCTATAGAAATCTACAGAGTTGTTGGTGTAGAAAAAGGGGTGATGGAGTTTCTAAGGATGGGAAAGATCAAATGGGTGGAGAAATTTCTTGGCAGATGTGTCTGGAGGGAGATGACTTAGCTAAGTGAGGAATAACTATGGGAAAACAGATTTTTAAATGAAGATTTTACTGTATTTTACTGTATAACATGTATTTAATTCTGTTTTGTCTCCTTTATTAATTATTCAGTAAATAATTCATTTATTTCTAATTTCTAATACAATTGATTTTCTTTGGGGAATGAAGAAGAGCTAGACTCTGCTTCTAGTCTGAAAAAGTGGTGTTAATAGACATCATTTTCTTTGGAGGAATCATATTTAAGATACGTTGGAACTAATGATAGTAAAAATTACATCCAGGATTGCTATATTATGTTTATAAAGTATTGAGTCTGCTACCTGACATACAGCAGGTGTTCAATGTAGAGTAGCTATTTATTATTCCTAGAGATAGTTGTATCCGCCGCAGTAATATATAAGAAAACTCAAAGGTTAACAGAAGTTGTGTTCTAGTGAAGTTTTATAAAAAAAAGAAAAGCAGTTTGATTTTTTTCCTTCTAAAGTTTGCTTCTATAATGAATACTTCTTGAATTGTCATGATGCAATTATCACTTTCATCAAAATAATTATTATATACTTTTGACTACATAGCTAAATATGGTGGCTCCAGTTTAGGATATATTTCTTCATTGTCCTCATGGCCTGGATAACTAGGATTTAACATTAACAGTTTTCAAGATTTAATTTCAAATAATAAATAGATGTTTCAAAGACACCCTTTAACCCAAAGTCTGTTTGATTTATAGAATTTTATTTATTTTCCACACAGAGTACGATGAATATGCATGTGATCTAAACAGCGTTGAATAATTCATTTGGCTTCAAGTGATGAAAATAGGTGTTGGCTGCAGAGGTCCTAGTTGTTTTGGCATATGAGTAGGGGATGGAGATGGTCAGTCATCCTTCTGTGAGCTATTGGAGTCATCATTTAGGAAAGTGTCTGTGTGAGGCTATAAACAACGGTTTCCTTGGTGCATTGTCCAGGCTGCTCAGACACTGAGAGGAACCTAAGAAAGAACACATCAGCTCTGGGAGAATTTGCATTTCTCCAGAGAGGCCTCTGTATACTGGGGAGGACTAATCTCCAAGTTCTTTCTGGCTCCCTGTAGATTAAATCAGGCAGACATCCTGTCACCAGTCAGGTGTGACTAAAAAAAAAGTGAATAACATCTTACAAGGGAAAAAAAAATACCCTGAGGAAATCAGTTCTCAAAAATGAAGAAAAAGAAGGAGGGAGAGGAGGAGAAAAAAATTTATGATATATATCTAGATAGTTTTTAAAGATATTTTCTGAGTGAGAAAGTCAGACATAATTATTGTACTTAGTGAATCCACTACCATCCATGAGTATACTTTGAACTCAATAAAAATCTATCTTTTTCTAGTTGTATTGGCACTCAGAAGTTGTAGAATGGGTGTTCATAATTAATCCTTTAATTAATTAGTCAAAACAAGCCCTTTTATAATTGAATTGTGTAGTAATTCCTGGCAAGCTAAATAGAAGAGAGTGGAAGCAGATCCAATAGTTTAGTTAAAAAAATACTTTCCGATAGAATCTAGAATTTCTATTCTATAAAATCAATAAAGAGATGATGTTCTCTAATTTCATGTGTTTTTAAAATTACATATAATAACATGAAAATTATTATGCTCTTTTCTAGCTAGAATTATGGTGTAGATTAATTATTTCTAGACATATTTTACTGAATACTATTTCAGGGTATGTAAATAGATAGACAAGAAAGTTGTAATGTGTGAACTGAGTTTACATCTCAGTGTATACATTTCTGTTCACAGCACTTATAAATGATACTGAAAATTCTGTAATAAAGAAAAGAACAATATTTTCTAATTATTTTATCCATGAAAAGCTTTTTATTTTTTTCCTCAGTGCTCCTATGGAGGAATACTGGAGCAATGTAGATATGAATTTGAAGAAAAATTTTGTATCCCTGAGTTCTAGGAATATAAAGATAAATAAGACACAGTGCCCACTTTTGAGTAGGAGACATGAAAATCTCTCACAGAGAACCATCACAATTATGAAGATACAGTAAATACTAATAATAAAATTTGTATGTTTTCAAAGTAGTAAGGGGGAGAGAGTAATTGACTTTGCCAAGGAGTTACGGCCTCATAGGGAAAGTGAAAGTAAGTTCTGGAAATAAAATGAATTTGAAAGGGTTTAGAAGAGCATTTTAGTCAAAAACAAAAAAAAACAAAAAAAAAACAAAAAACAAAGTGTAAATTCATGATTTTTTTAAGCAAGGAAGATGTAAATCAAATTTAATTTTTTAAAATAAATTAATCTAACAAACAAATTTAGGATGAATTGGAAAGAGCAGTGATATGGTTCAGAGGATAGTCATTCTGTTACTAAGGAAATCATTAAGCCCCCTCTCCATCACTTAACTGGTGCAATCCTCCTGCCTTTGGGGCTGAGAGGGATTTGATTTACAAAATATCTCTAAACTCATCACTTAAATATGGAATGGTGACTCCTTTTACTCCTAATTCTTCTAGATTGTGAGTAAACTTGAGTTTTTATGAACTAGTCTAGAAAGGTGACATCTATGTCTATGTCATCTAAGTTCTACACAACTAGGAACAAATAATGTTTGTTTGTTCATGTTTCATACGTCAAAGACTGCCCATTCAGTTATGTTTTCAAGAATTAGGATCTGATTTATTCTGTTTCCAGGCAGCAGGATGTGTGAGAACTGCTTCAAAATAAGTAGGAAACCTAAGTAGGTCCTCGTGCCTTCTGAGAGCTGGCAAGGAGAAATCGGTGCCCCATTCCAAATTTAAGGGCAGCCGAGAGCCAGCAAAATCCAACCTTCCACATGATGGTGAAGCATAGATTTTCCACCCACATCACAGCTGGCTTCTCGAGTTGTCTCATCAGTGTCACCTACAAAGCATTCTTTGCCTGAGATAATTTGGCAGAATCTTCATCTCTAGGAGATTGGAATGCAGCCAATCTATCAGCATGGAAGTTAGCTCCCAGGAAGCCCATGTGGCTCTTGGATGTAAGGCTGATGGAAAGAGGGTGATTCTGAGCATTTTGGATAGTAAAACCTCCTTATGAACATAATAATTTATTGCTCAAAAAGCTCAGAGCCTTATATAATAGATTTCAGGCATTACAAAACTCCACAAGCAACATAATTTTGTTTGCTTTTTTTATTTTGTTTTGCTTTTTATGTCATTGAAACAAAATTGTTTAAAATAAGGAAACACCTATTAACAAAAGCATCTGGAAGACCATAAATCTTTGTGTCCCAAAAGACTCTGAATTTGAGAATAGGAGTATTCTATTTACAAATTAGAAGACTCTGCCATATTGTCCCAAAAGCAGGCTTATTGGGCAGAATTCATGATATCTAATTCATTATATTTAGTTTTGGATGATCTATGGGCACAGCTAGTCAGCTTCATTAACTTCTACAAATCCATCCTTATAATTATGAAGCAAATGGCTGTCTTGATACTGAATTTATTTTCCCCATGTTAAAAGGAGAGAGATGTTTCTTAAAAAAAATAATGTAATTATGAAAGGCTGAGATTCTAATTGTGAGCCTAGACACAGTTAACTAAAGCTGGGCTTACTGTGGTATTGGAGGTTAGGGGTAGGGACGACCCTTACCTGTGTGACCTAAGATGAAGTTGGTCACTGAAATAGTCTACACGTATATACAGAAAAACTCGGCACTACCAAAGAAAGACCTATTAGAAAAGAAGCCTACTCAATGGCAGAATATTCCAACACCAGTTACCTATGTTAGTTGACTAGATCTTTTGTTCATAAACATGAACTGACAACCAAGTGTCATAAGACACTTGAAGAAAATCAACAGCATAAGAGAGAAAAGCCTAGATGAACAAATAGAACAATTAATATTAAAGGGAACAAATGTCAATTTGACAGAGTAAACAATAAAACTATAATTTCCACACTCAGATTGGTTCGAGTAAAAAGTAAATCTACTAAACAAGAATGGGTTGCTTTAAAAGAGTTATGAGAGAGCAAGAAAAAGTTGTTTCCAAAAAACAGTAATTTCCAAAAAAAAAAAAATAATAATAATAATAGCATTACTAAAAGACATAGAGGAAGAAATTTAAAATACAGAGCAAAACAACATAGAAACATAGAAACAGTATAAAATGTTAGAAATGTAGATGATCAAGCCAGGGAGCCCAGCATTTAACTAATAAGATATTTCAAAGAAAAGAAAGTAGAAAAATGGTGAGGAGAAAAACAGTAAAGAAACATTTTAGTGAAATAAGAGAGAGAAATATCTGGGCTGTAAAAATATTCTATCAGTATATTTTCTTTCGAAAGAAAAAAAAGCAAAAAATAAGCAAGTTGCAGAATGATATATACAATGTGTTACCATTATCCAAAACTCTACAATATGTAATGTTACATTATTATAATGTTATAACAAGTGGTATTACATTCCTATAAAATCATAGTATACATTCTCTATAGCATGTATAGAGATCGAGCCAAATCATAAAAATTTGCAAGGGAGTGAGGAGCACAAAAAACATGATTAATTCTTGGAAGGGAAGGGAGAAAAATGGGTTTGAGGAAGGATATATACTGGGCTCTCAAAAGTATATGCAATTTAAACTATATAAATAAAAGATAAGCAAATATGTCATCATTTTAAGATTCAATAAAGTTGAGTCATTGATTCAGGGATATTTGTTATATATTTTTTTTATTTTTTAGTGAAGTTTAATAGAATCCATAATTTTTAAATAAAATATAATCCTAACTATGTAGATGTAGCCACAAACTTCCTGAGAAAAGACTTTTCAACACATACACTCTCCTTTTCTCTTTGTTGCCTACTATGTGATAAGTTTGAACCTAGAGAGACCATCTTAGAGAAAAAATAGAAAACAAATTAGAACTGAGGTACAGTCACATTTTGAGAAGCGGCAAGTACTAAGAATACTTATAAGGAGCCTAGCAAATTTACTAGGCTCAATATGAGATTTTATCTACTTCCTTAGAGTGGGAAAACTGTTAAGGACAAAGTCACTATTTGTCTGCGTTGATGAAGTTTATTATCTCAAGAGTAAACTGTTTAATGAATTGAGAAAAAAGAGACTGAGATGACTTGCTCCAAAGAATTATGCATTTTCTGCCCAATGCACCCAGAATCTTAAGGGTATTCAGAATTTCATTTAGTTTGTGCATTTAATAATGATAAATTTCAATCATTTTGCCTACTGAAAGCATTATAAAATCTAATATTTTTTCATGTACATTTGGGACACCTTTCAAATTAAACATCTATTACACATCCCTATTCATTTTCAAGTTGATAGTGGAAAATAAAGCAGAAGAGATAACTCTGAACTGAGCAGTTGAATATGTGTCCACCCTATTCTCAAAAAACCATTCTCAGAGCATGCTACACAAATCTTGATACATCTATATAAGTGAAGTACTCCATTGAGGATTCCACAAATATATATAGAGATAGCTAGCTAGATAAGCAGATAGATACATATAGATAGATGATAGACGTTCACATATATCTACATACAGAAATGTAGAATATAGACATGGAGATGGATATAGATGTAGAAATGAATATATAGTGATATATGGAGATAGAGTTATTTAGGGAGAAAAATACATGAGTAACATCCTCAGTATATAAAAAGGTATACAGTTATTAACACAGGAAGAAAGCAACATCATAACTAGCTAGTCAGAAATACATGAAGATGGAGCAGAATATTTCTGTATTTTTCATATCACTTAGTTCGTACAGCGCTACCCTGGATGAACCTCAAAATTTTTTCTCTGCTGTCTCCCTCCCTCTTTGCAAGGAGTCTCACCTGCTCAGTCTTTTCCATGCTTCTATCCTTCTGACCTCAAAATCTCAAAAATCGTGCACATAATTTGTGCTTCCAGGAAGGGTTGCACTAAGTCCTTGCAGTTTCAATGGAGATCTCTTTCATGTAATTTTGAGTGAAGCCTCTAGAATTTTGGTGGTGTGTCTGAAGTGGAGCGTGCGACCCCCAAAATACATGGAGTGACCTATCAGAGTTCAGGAACATAATTTTAACAATTTTATCTGTATTCGGTTTTTGCAAAGTATGCTCTATATTGTAATATACATGAATATAGTAGTATATAAAATACAATTAAGTATAATTGAATAAATGAACATATGTTGCAGGTTTAATTTGTTTAACAGAGAGGTATATTATAAAGGCTCCTCAGGAGAATAAAAAAAAGTTATTTGCACGTTCAACTTAATTTTGCTACATTTTATATAATGAAAATAACAATAGCAACAGAAAACATTGTATTGTTACACCATCTTAATAGATTTGCTTTCTTCACTAGGAATAAAAAGAAGGAAAAAGGGGGCAAAAGAAATAATATCTCATCCTGTCCTATAAGAGAAATAGCAATAAATTTGATGAAAGAAGATCAAACAAATTTAAGGATGGTAAAGAGTTACGATTTTCAAAGAATGTCGGCTCTCACAGTAGGAAGCAAGGTGCGCAGAGAGGACACCGCGTGACCAGGTTGCCTTTTAGTGTTCTGTGTTCTAATTCTCTCTGCTTCCCTCTTGCCTCCTCCAGTCTCTGCCACTCATCAGCCACAGGAATCGTCTGTCCTCATACATCAGAGCATGTCATTCTCCTGGTTTCAGCCTCCCATTTCTGCCAGTCTCACTCAGGATAGAATCTGAAATCTGACTGTGTGCACAGATCCCTGCATGTCCTGGTTCTGGCTACCTCTCGGACTCCGTTTCTTACTGCTCTTTTACCTTCGGTTACTGTCTCAGTACAACGAACATGGTCCCTTCCACCTCAGGGGTTTGCTCTTCCTGTCTTTTCTGTGTTGTATCTTCTTCTTCTGTATACTCATATAGCTCCTTTTTTCTCCTTTAGGCATGTCTCCTTTCAAACGGTACCACCTTTTCTAATGACCATTGTCAGTGAACCAGGATCCCCATTCACTTTATATCCTCTTAGCACTTATTACCTGGCTCACTACAGAGGTGTTGAATAAAAAAAAAAATGAATGGGGAAATTCACTCAATTCTTTTGACTTCAAATTTCTCATCTAAAAATAAGAAAGAGTTAAACAAATTGATTTCTAAGAACCTATAAATACCCATGGTCATAATGAAAGTATGTTTGTCAGATTTAGTTTGGTTTAGTGCCATTATTTTAGCATACTCAATAATCACATTTTTTGGAAGCTTCTCAGTGGATGGATGTTCTTCCCCCAACATTTTTGCAATACTAATGTTCTCATTGAGATGAACAACACTTTTGAAACAGGTTTCTTTTCAGATTGAGAGGAGGAGTGTAAGTGAGATGATGTGGAAGGCTACAGGCGTTCTCCCAACATTTGCAGAGACCAGGGCAAGAGGCCCACAAACATGTTTCTAAATATGTACAAGTTATACATCAAACTGTTTCATGGCCCAGACTAGTTCCTCTCAGTTCTTTCATCCTCATCCAAACTTCCTTGGGTATAGACCTTTGGGATCTGGAGTCTGAAGGGGAAGTACTTTTCCTCAGCCAGCTCTGCTGTCCTGAAATTTAAATGGTTTTGGGGACCTGATGTGACAAGGCACAGTGGAGGCAGGGCCTTGGTGGTGACAGGACTTGCCTGAACATATAATGGAGACTGGCCGAGTCAAATTCCCCCAAAGAGCCAGAAAGAGCAGCTTTCTTCCCCTTACGTATCACTTTTCTGACTCAGAATTTCTAGGCAGTTCTAAGAGCAATGCCACCCACGTTTAGAGATTTGAGACAATGAAATGAACAAAAGCAGTCACTCTTTTCCTGTTTTTCCTAGACAAAGGTTATAATTTTCTCATCTCACCATGCTACAAACACCACACACACACACACACACACACACACACACACACACACACATGCCACACCACTCCACCCCAGCCCTCTCTTCTGGCCAGAGTGGCTTAGTTCAACTCAAGTATTGATCTCTTGTGATTTTCATCATAGCCTAAATTATTAGCAAACATTCCGAAGCTTTTCTTAGGTTCCCCAAAATAAAATAGAACATCTTTGTGTGTCATTATTTGTAATATGTGGGATCCTTTCAGACTTGGGGTCCAACACAAAGGTCCCTCTTGCCCAGGTCTGAGAGCAAGAAGAGTAAGCCAAGTTATGTCAATTATCTGAAGAATCACTCAGTTCTTAGGGGTTCACTGTCTCTGGCCTTTGGAAAAAACTATATAATATTTCAATAATGATATTTCTTTTCTGATAATTTTTTTAACAATAAAAACAACCTATACCACTCTCATATATGTCAGTTTTAATACTTAGAGGTCACGTCAGAAACATTGGATGTCATAAATAATGTACCCTCAAGATGTTTTACAAAATATGGTTACAATTTATGTCAAAAAGTTTTTATTGAAAAAAATGTACTTTGCATTCTACTATATATCAAAAGACTTCTTCAGTGAATCTAAGTTTAATCATTAATAGATACTAGTTGCTTAGTGAGTAAAACGTATTGTTAAACCATAGAACAGTTATTATTAATTGGATTCTCATTTAGGATAATTGGACTTTATTTATTTTAAGAACACGGACTGAACCATTGTATGTGCCAACACTGAGAGAATGCAGATGGAGCTGGGTAAGACAACCATCTTGAAAAATAATAATAGGTATAATAATGATAATAATGTTTTAAAAACTCTAACATATTTTTTTACTGTGTCCGATATATTGTTTTCATTTAAAGATGGTGTATTAACACATGTGCTAACTTTGGATTTACTGAAAAGTTGAATCTAATCAATAAACATATTTAGAGTTCCCATTTAGGATAAAGCATACTGTTGGCTGCTATTAGGAAATTCAAAGATTGGGACGACAGTTCTTGATACTAAGAAGAATATACTAAGATAAATATATAAATTATTACAGTATAACACAAAATTGTAAATATGAAATCTTCAAAAACCTTTTCTTTATGACGTCGTCATAAACATCCTGAAAAATAGCCGTCTCAGATTATTAATCACATTATAGATAAGGAAGTGACTTGACTGCTTTCACAAGTTAGTAAAATAGGGGACTGGCATTGGAACTCTAAGTCGTTAGATTCCAAATTGAGTGCTTTTTAATCACATGATGTGACATTACATTTTACAGGGCCAATATTTTGGTTTTGGCTAAATCTCTGTTGTCAGCTGATGACAGTTGATTTTAAAGAATTGAAATTTATTTTAATATAAATAAGCAAAGTACTATTAAATAATATTGTCATAAATCAATTATGGATCCCATAAATGGGGTAGAGATTAGATTAGCCAAGCTATTTTCTAAATAGGAGTAGATTAGTCTTAGGGCATTTCTCAGGCAAGAATTGAGGTTGGTGAGGGTTTTTTTTGTTCTATAGGCCTATGTTTTGTAAAGCAATTAATACAAGGCTTATACTTAGTAAGTGCTATATATAATATGTATGTGTATATTGTATATATGTGCAGTTACTATTTTGTTTTTTTTGTTTTTTTGTTTTTTTTTTGAGTTAAGTAGAGAGCCAAGTAAACCTTTGGCTCAAAGAGAAATGCCAGGCTGCAGACACCAAGCTCTCTGCCCTGCAGGAGAGGGGGACAGATATCTCAAAAAGTGCCTCTCACGCAGAGCCAAGGACGTTTGCTAGTGGGAGACTCATGGCAGCAATTGGCTTCATGGTTTCTAATTTATCCTAAATTCTTGACTATCAAAGAGAAAAAGACAAAAGAAGAAGAGGAAGAACTCTTGACATACTGTGCTAATGATCGCCCTAGTCTGGCATCACCCCCAGCTCTATGTGAGGAAAGCTTCAAAATCAACCCTAAGCTCACAAAAAATGTATCTGGCATTGCAGGGATGATCCAGTTCTGGCCAATAAATAGAGAAATCAAGGTCATGGAACTTCAGTATTGTCAGTTTACAAACAGTTTTTTGTGGATGTAATTGTATCATTTTTCCCCTTTATATTGTATTTCTGCAAGGAATACTCTGCTTTATTTACAATCAATATACTGCCTTATTCTGATTTAGTTATTTTCCACACTAGATTATGACATTTCAAGGCAGGCACCAATGTAATTTCAGTATCCTCTTGTCCTATAATAATGCTGTACACATACTGTTAACAAACAAATGGTTAATAATATTAAGTAGGTCATACCCAAGGAGTCCAACTGACAATTTCATAAAATTATCCGCACTTTAAAAATAATTGAGTGAACAAACATGGTTCTGTTACATAATCCAAATACATATGAATGCTATAGCAAACATGGAGAAACAATCCACTGAAAACTGCAAACGAAGCACTGGCATTATAAACATAGTTTTCAATTTGTAGATTCTACAAAGATCTGAAGGTTATAAGAACAGATAAAACAATAAGTTTTTGTTGTGATAAAAAGGCCTCAAAACTTAGAATCAAAATATTTTCTAGTGGCTGTGGTATTCTTTGTAAGATGTAATTTTACTGCTTGTTTTGAAACCATTAAACTCTTCATGTGACATGTGGGAGTTGATGTTTGGGCCATTGTATTCTAGCTACTGTGTGAGGTTTTATATAAAGGCTCCTACCTCATATTTGTAGGACTGAGGGCTGTACACTGAAGCTAGGTTTCAAAATCACATACATATTCAGCTTATCCTGGGTCTGTGTAATTAAACTGTTTATCCTCAGTTCACACTGGAGTAATGTTAGGTCATTCTTTTCTTCCAGAGGACAATTTAACAGTTGCCTATGTCTTCTTAAGTGTTGTGTGGTGTTAAATAAAACATCAATTTCCATTAAACAAAGGACTTATTAGAGACGTGTTAAAACAATCCAACTCATTCTTATGTTATTAGAAAGCATTTATTTACACCTTATTTTCACTGTAAATCAAATTATTTTCACTGTAAATCAAATATCTGTTCAGGATTATTAGAATTCCTTAGAATCTTATAAAGATAAAACATCAGGTAAACAATACTTTTTCTCCCACTTGTCTTTTAATTGTATGGACTCTTTCTTTACTACCTTTGACTAGTAGAATACAACAAACTGGTACATGGAAAATATTTACTAATTATTTCTTGACTGAATAAATGAATTCTAACAGAGAATATTTCTCTGCCCACAGCTTTTTCTTTTAAAGATGAAATGTAACGATATTTAAGTTGATAATTCTCTGTTATTCTGTCCATTATTTTTGAGGGACTTAATTCTGTCCCTTTGCATAAGACTGGAACTACAGTGAGGCTTTCGTAGGCTAATACAACCATTTCAACTAGATGTCCGTATGCAAATTAGGTGAGATACTGGTCTTCATCCAGATTCTGATCTAGTGCAGCAGAGCCTTACATAAGCTGTGCTGTAATTGTTGGATCAAGGAATCCTGAAAGAGAATCAAAATCTTTAGGAAAATAGCTAGGCGTAGTAGTGTATTCCAGGAACCATATACAAGTGGTTCTAATTTCCTAGTGTTTGTTTTCAGTGTCCCCATGGTTACAAGGTAAATTGAGAAGCGAAATAATTACAAGACAGTATAATTCATTAGTGAGTAGGCCATTTACAAAAGTAAAAGTCTGAATTCAAATTTCCCTTCTCCCTAGTGTTCATGTAGTTGGTATTTGTGAAATGTTCGATGCTTGCAACACTATAACACAGTACAGAGTAAATCAATGAAAAAGTAAAATTGACAATGTCAAGATTGCATGAAACCAATAATATGATGCTGGACAACTGCTAGAATCCAGTGCTAACCTAGTACCCTGTAAAGGTATACTGGAGTTAGAATAGACACACATGCCAAAAACAAAAACAAAAACAAAAACAAACATTAATCCTTAGAGTAAACAAAGAAAATAAATTGTAATGTGTGTGCACAATTGTGTGTATGTATGTTTATCAGGTAAATTTTTGGGAAAAGTTGTGTGAGAGATCACTAGATGTTTCAAAAGAGAATATTTTGACCAATAAAGAATTAAAATATCTGATAAAAATGCTAATAGATTTTTATTGTGCATGAAAATATGCTTTTTGAGAGGTAATTTAGAATATAAAGTCAAACACAATGTTCAGGCTCTTAATTTGTCAAAAAATTATTCCTCAATAAAGACAAGTAAATATTTTATCTATTCATTATTCAAATATTAAGTTTATTTTTGTAATAATTCATTTTGCTAAATACAAAATAATTTGAAAGTTTTTAGTTTTATTTTAAAACTAAAATCCAAATGAAACTATTTTAAAAATTGTTTACTTGAGTACTCAACTTAAACGTTATTTTTTCAGTATTCTTTGTTTTCAAATAGCAAAACACTCTACATACCTAAGCATGAGTACACACAGGTTTTGAGACTGGCACAACCATGAAGAGTGGGGATATAAAACGAAAGACAGACATTAAAACTTAAAAACTCAAGAGATTTGTCCAGCACCATGATGTGAGAGCCACATTTATTTGAATTTATAGAAGTGCTTCTCAAAATGTTGTCCACCCACAGTTAGCACCAGAAATAATGAATCAGAAATCTCTGAGTGTGATACCATGAAATCTGCATTATTTTACAAAGTCCAAGAGATTCTTATGTGTATAGATTTTGAGAACTAGTTAATTATAAATATCATCCATATTCTTCTTACTATACTTTGTTTTACCTAAAATTCTTAGGAGATGAGCAAAATGTCTTAATTTTTTTCCCCAAAGATCTTTGATCCTATTTTAAATATCTGAATTATGATCAGCCTCTTGGGACATGAAGTAAATATTTATCCATCAAAACAAGAAACAGATTTCATCTTACCATATGTTCTCATTGTATTCACTTCAAGGGTCATTGTTATCACATTTTTTGATGCCATATGCCATTTGACACAAGATGAAAGTTACTATTTTCTTATTATCTAAGAAATATCAGTAGAGTCTTTGATTGCTTGCCTTCTGTTATTTTTGTTTTATTATAGGTATGAAAGCCACTTGTGGTTTTTTCCTCCTACTTTTTAAAAACTTAATTATTGGGTGACATTGAATAATAAAATTATATAGGTTTCAAATGTACAATTCAATAATACATCATCTGTATATCATATTGTGTGTTCACCACCCAAATTAAAATCTTTCATCACCATATGTTTGACCCCTTTTATCCTTATCTACCTCCACTCCTTCCTCTTTCCCTCTGGCAATCACTAAACTGTTGTCTGGGTCTATGAGTTTTTGTTTGTTTGTTTGTTGTTTGCAGTTTATATTCAACATAAAATGAAATCATCTGGTTCTTAACTTTTTCTGTGTGACTTATTTCACTTAGTATGATTATCTCAAGATCCATTTATGTTATCACAAATGGCAGTATTTCATCTTTTCTTGTGGCTAATATTCCATTGTGTATATGTACCACATCTTCTTTATTTAGTCATCCATCGAAGGACACTTCAGTTGTTTCCATGTCTTGGCCATCGTGATAATGCTGCAGTGAACATTAGGATGCATATATCTTTACAGATAAATGTTTTCAAAATTTTGAGGTAGATATTCAGAAGCGGGATTGCTGGGTCATATGGCAATTCTATTAATTCTTTAAGGAACCTCCACACTGTTTTTCATAGTGGCTGTACCAATTTACATTTCCACCTTTTTTCCCCACAACTTCTCTAACACTTGTTATTATTTGTATTGTTGATGATAGCCATTCTAACAAGTGTGAGGTGGTGTCTCATTGTGGCTTTGATCTGCATTTCCCTAATAGCAAGTGAAGTTGAGCATTTTCTCATATGACTGTTGGCTGTTTTGTTGGGAGTAGTGTCTATTCAGGTCCTCTGCCCATTTTTTAATTGGATCGTTTTTGTTGTTGTTGTTGTTGAGCTGTATGAGCTCTTTATAAACTTTGGACATTAACCCCTTACTGGAGGCGTTGTTTGCAGATATGTTCTCCCACTCAGAAGGTGGCTTCTTTGTTTTGTTGTTGGTTTCTTTTGCTGTAGAGGCTTTTTAGTTTGATATAGTCCCATGCATTTATTTTTGCTTTTACTTTCCTTGCCTTTGAGATCAAATTTATAAAATCCTCTCTAAGACCAAGGTTCATGAATTTAGTACCTATGTTTCCGTTTATGCAATTTATTGTTTTAGAAAGCTTTCCGCTAAGGTTAGGAACAAGAGAAAGATGCCTACTCTCACTATTCTTATTCAATATAGTATTGGAAGTCTTAGCTGAGCAATCAGGAAAGAGATATAAAAGGCATCCAAATTTAGAATGAAGTCAAATCTTCAATTTTTGCTGATGACATGATTCTTTATATAGAAACCCTAAAGACTCCACCAAAAAACTATGAGAAATATTAAACAAATACAGTAAAGTTGCAGAATACAAAATCAATGTACAAAAATCCATTGTGTTTCTATAACAATGAAATTTCAGAAAAGGAAATGAAAAAAGTGATTTTTTTTGCAAATAAAACAAAAAGATAAAATACCTAGGAGTAAGCTTAACAAAGGATGTGAAGGATCTATACACTGAAAACTACAAGACATTATTAATAGAAATTGAAGACACAAAAAAATGGAAAGATATTTCATGTTCATGGATTGGCAGAATCAACATAGTTAAAATGACCATATTACCCAAAGCAATACACAGATTTAATGCAATCCCCATCAACATCCCAATGACATTTTTAAAAAAAGAAATAGAACAAAATAATCAGCAGATTTGTATAGAATTGCAGAAGACTGAATAGTCAAAGCAATGCTGAGAAAAAAAGAACAAGGCCAGAAATATCAGACTGTCTGACTTTAAATTTTACTACAAAGTGACAGTAATCAAAACAGATATCAGCAGAAAAGTACACAGACCAATGGAACAGAATTGAGAGCTCAGAAATAAGCCCCTATATATATGGACAAATAAGTTTTGACAAAAGAGCCAAAACATACAGTGAAGAAAAGAATGTCTCTTCAATAAATGATGCTGGGAAAATTGGAAAGCCACATACAAAAAAATGAAACTAGACTGATGTCTATCACCATACACCAAAATGAACTCAAAATAGTTTGGAGATCTAAATAAAGCTATTTGTGTTTTTTATTATGTCTTTATAATTTAAACTTCATGAAGCTCCCCAGTTAGAAGTACTCACTTGCCAGTCTACCACACAGTAGTTACATTTAGAGTTATCTGTAGAATATTGTTCACTTTCCACCATTTTTAAAAATTTTCATCACTTTCTAATTATTTTCCTATGGTTTATAATCATTCTGTGTCTTTTTTACTTGAAAAATAAAAAGCACATTCTTCCTCAATAAAATTGTCAACACTTTACAGGTTCTTGATATTTTTAAAAACTTTAGCATGTTATCATATTGGTTTTGACAATTTGGATAAATGATCCAAGAACAATTTATGTGTATGTATATATGTGCATATTTTATGTGTGTGTATGTTTATACACACGAACCCACACGTATGATCATAATTTAAAAGTTCCTTAATTGGTTGATTAAAATAAAAGTTTAAAATTAAAAATAAATTCAATGATTAATGTCAAACAAAATTAAATTTCAAACTCATAGAAATGTTGCAAAAATAAGACTAGTATGAAGACTACCTACATACCCTTAATTCAGTCTTATCTCCTTTTTTTTCTTCAGACTTATCTCTTTTTAACATTTTGTCTCATCATCTCTCTCTCTCCACATACACACACATGCATATAGATATATACTTCTGTGTGTATATGTGTTATGTATATATATTCTATATCATTTGATAGTATACATGGTCCTTTAGCTCTAAATATTTCAGTGTGTATTTACTAAAAATATAGATATTCTCTTAACAGTTATCGATTTCAGTATATTTAATATGATAGAATACTTTTACCTACCACAAGTATTCTAATTTTGTTAAAAGACCCTAAGTGTTCATTATAAATTTGTTTTTTCTTCATTTTAAAATCCAATCTAACATCAGCTTTTGCATTTAGTTTTATGGGTTACACTTTTCATCTGAAACATTTTTACAGTCTTTTGATATCAGAATTTTTGAAGATTTTTTTTTAGCACTGTTCTTCCTTTTGAGTTTGTTTGATGTATCTCTTCCTGATTACATTCAGATTGTGCATTCTTGACTAGAATGATACCTAACTGATGTATCTTGCTCAGGGAATCACATCCGGAGCCACACAGGTGTATCTGTCCCTCATTAGTGATAACAGTTTTGATCACTGGATGGAGGAGTTGTCTGATTTCTCTATGCTATGGTTACTACACTTTCTTCAAAGTAGTAAGTACTCAGTAGGGATACACATTAAAATCATGCAAATATGCTAGTTGTCATCAAAATTTCCCTCTGGATTTAGCGTCCATTGATGATTCTTACCTCTACCAGTCTTTACTATGATGATTGGAAAATAATAGCTTACCAGTTCCTACTCTATGCTATTTTCCTGTAAGAGGTCTTCCTCCTTGCCTTCCCACTGACCTGTTTGCTTATTTATCCTTCTTTAAATTTATAATTTATTATTATCCTTAATTATTTTGATGCTCAACATGACCCATATTTTGCAGTGGGAGACCATTTAAACTGGCTCCTATATCCTTGTGACAGGCCTACATAATTTTTTTGAACATGTTCTTACTTTCTAGTATAACAAGATGTTCCAGGCTCATCTTCTATCAATCCTCCTCCAGCCCTAGACTCCAAGAAACCCAGAATTATTTTATTGGGAAGTAATATTAAAGATGTAATTTCTGGTCACTGTATGCTTGTTTTTATTGTGGTGTCCTTACTTTTAGGCCCTTTCAGCAGCCAGACCAAAAATGCACATGCACGCTTGCACACACATACATAAACATTCTCATAGCTACACATACTGACATACATATATATCCATGTGCACATGCACATGCATCATACACACACATATATTTTAGAAAACAGGAGCTTGCACAGGAACCTAAACTTCCAACCCATACCCAGAGGTTTTTGTCTCACTTCCTCCATTTCATATCTGGTGTGTCTTTTCTTCCACAATGAAAACCCTGGCTCCCAAAAATATTAACATATGTACTCAGTCTTATAACACATCTAAAATAGTTTCAGAATTGCTTCATCCATAATTATTAATCAGATAATTCTGACATCAGATTAATTTTTCTTCAGGTATATCTAATAAACAGCTGATCTTAAAAATAAAGAGGTTGTAAAGTCTTAAAAAAAAAGAAAAACATTTGAAAGGTATAGGTTAAAGGATGTCAGTCCATAAAATGCTGACCTTTCATCAAGTACTGATTTTTCTGCTTTCCTGTGGGACCACTGAAGAGAGAGTGGTCTCGCAGACTTCCACTAATGGCGTGACCTATAGCTTCTGCCCAACATTTCTGCCAGTGATGGAGACTTTCCTATGGTATTAATAATGTGCTTACCTGTTTTCTTATGCTAGGTTGACAGCTTGTTCATGTCACTTGGCCTTGACCTTAGCTTTGACATCCACAGGAGGTAGGCAGGCTGTCAATACTATATCAGAATAGTGCAAAGACCGTCTGGCAGCTAGAATCTGGGACAGCTATGGCAGCTCCTGCAGATTTGTATTTTCTGTGTGACTATTCAGCTGGTTCCCCCCATCCTCAAATGTTAGAATGCATCCTAATACTAGAGGGCTCATATATGTAATTAGAGAGGCGTGGATTTTTGCTATTCCCATCCCATCTGCATCAGCTTGAGTACCACTGCATTACTCATTGGGAGTCATAAACCCTGACCTACTGGATACCCAAAGGGCTCCAAGGGTAGGGGTGGACAGCTTGGAAGGGAGCCAACATTGCTTCTGACCTTGGGTAATCAAATCAGCTCAAATGAGAGTCCTATTCTGACTCTAAAACAATAATAAAAAAAAGACTTTCAAAGATTCTACTTTTATATGTTTCCAAGAGACCCATTATTTTTAGCTATGTTTACTTTTTTTACATTTTTAAATTTAGGGAGCAGTATAAGTGTAGCAAAGCAAATTAACAGTTTCCAAAAAGGACTTAAAAAGTAAGAAAATATGAAAATGTATATTGGAAAAATATCCTTTAGCTATAATTTTCATACTGAAAATAGAATACATTAATGTTCATTGTTAATAATTAGGAGTAAGACAAGTAAAACAGATTCAGAACTGAATTTGCATCCCATTGTTTCTTTCTGGAAATAGTTTCCACCTAATTAGTTTTATAATTTGGGCAACTTGGTATTCTAAACAAATGAGGTGATATGTATGAAAACAGGTGTAGAAAGATCTTTGTCTTTGAAATTCTTACTATCTATTTAACAAAATCAAGAAAATTGACTGAGTTTAAAAAGATAACAAATGATGAATGAAAGCTTCCGAAAATGTCTCTACTCATGTTCCTGATACTGAGGGGAGGCTCTCAGAATATTTCCCCAATAGTGACATTATACCTGAATGCTATCCCAACCCTCTGGCCTCCACAATTATGACCACAGTAATGTCTGAAAATGGAGAGAAGTTGTATGGAGGAACAGAAGGAAAGAGGGAGGAAGACAGGAGGGAAAGAAAGGAGAGCAGAGAGAGGGAGAAATAGAAATAAATAGAAATAAATTCAATGATTAATGTCAGACTTAAATGTAAATTTCAAACTTGGTTTAGTGTTTTAGAGAAAGAGAGGTAGAGAAGATAGCTGGAAAGGACAAAATAAAGGTCTGAAAATGGAATAGGAAGAAAATACAGTGAAGTAGTTTTACTTTATTTAGTACTCAGCAAGGGTTTTCTTTTCTCTCTAAAGAAATGTAAAGCCGTGTCACAAATAATTAGCAACAAAATTACCTGTCCTTGGCCTCATACACCTCATTCCCCCTCTCATAACTTCTCTTGGAATTTATTATCTCAGTAATCAACCACCTCATTCTTCCAGTTGTACAGTTGGTAAACCTTGGGATCAGCCTTGTCTCCTCTCTTTCTCTTACATCCCACATCTGCTAATTCTGTTTAATCCACACTCAAAGCAAGTATCTAGAATCCTATCATTTCTACCAATATCACTCTGGTAAAAACTACTGTCATCATATGCCTGGAGTTTTGCTTTTAGCTTCCTAACTGGTTTCGTGCTTCTGTCCCTGCCACCCATCAGTCAACGTCTCAGTGAAGCAGCAGGAGACAGTCTTTTAAAAACATCATGCCAGTCTTTTGCTTAAAAAAAATGTGGCTTTCCATCTCAGAGTGAAAATCAAAGACTTTACTATGGCTCCTATCTCTTCGACTTTTCTACCTGCACCCTCCGCAGCCACATCACAGCTATCTTTCTGAACTCAATGGCTACCATTCTTCCCTTCTCTCTTGTTCACTCTGTTTAGCATTTTCTCAATCATACCAAAAATGTTCTGGCTTCAGGAACTTTGCAGTTGCTGTAGTTTATACCTTCTTTTTGAAAACCTTCCTCAGTTTTGCTCTGTTAACTTTATGTCAGTGAAGTCTACCCTGATCATCTATTCATCAACATCTAACGTATATATTTTATTTACTTGCTTGTTCATTATCTGCTTCCCTCCACTACAAAATGTGAATTTAAGAGAGCAGAACTTTGCTAGTTTTATTCAGTTCTCAATTCTTAGGACCTAGAAATGATTGGATTCGAGATATAGGCAACATATAGCAGGTGCTCAGTAATTATTAATTGAATGAGATAATGAATGAGTAGAACAGGCAAAGATAATTAGAACATAGGCAAAATTGTGAAGGAAGTTTAGTTCATTTTTGCTTTCCTTTAATCCCCTTTGCATTCTCTTATCTCTCTCCTTGAGGGCAGTGTGAGAAAAAGAACATGGAATTTAGGATCAAAGATTTATGATTGATTCTTGATTGTATAAAATTGGACAACTTACTTATCTCTCTGAAATTTGGTTGTCTTCTCCTACAAAATAAGAATGAAAATTTTACCCTTTAGAATTGTTACAAATATTGAATGGTATTAAAGATATAAATTGTCTAGTACAGTTTTGAGCACATTTAGGCATTCACTTAATTCCCTTTTCTTTTTTTTCCTCTTTCAGAATCCCTTCTGTTTTACTTAATGCTGTTTTAAGTAATGCTAGTCCCTATTAAGTAATAAAGTCCATATTAGACTTTATTAATAGGTTGAAATAAATAAATAAACCTGTTACCTAGTGTGTAGATAAATGTATTGGAATATAATTTTGATACGTCATGGGCTTAAAACAAAATTAGTCATAGCCCTGGTATTTTAGAGTTAACTATACAATAGACTATATGCTGAAGTATTCTTTCTAGCATTTTTTTTAAATAGTAGATGTAATCATTTTTAGGCCTTAAAATTTTAGATTTTTCCACTATAAAATCCATATTTTCTGCCAAGCCACATAATTCTTCCCCATGCCCTGAGGAAAATTTATTAAATGACAATTCTTATTAAGGTGACTGTAGTCCATCCTCAGCAAATTTATTTAGGGGCAAGAATGCTTTGCCAAGGTGTCCAGTAAAAATTTGTTTCTGTAATTTTATGTAGAACAAGCATTTGTTGCCTAGATCACATTAGGATTAATTTTAAAATCTCAGAATGACTGGGAGGGAATTTTGACATTTCAATGTACACTTAGATAAGATGAACATTACCAGGAAAAACTTTAACATTACTTTGTATTTATGGATATACTATTTGGAAACTTCTTTAATGTAGCTTTAAAATAAATCCTGTCCTTATATTTGTCATTCTAAGTGAGTGAGTTGCCATATATTGTTTTAATTTTCATAAAACTGCCTATTTCAATGTTTGAATTTGTGGCAGCACATGCAAGAAAGAGAGAGCACATTAGAGAATTATCAGAGAGAATTACTTCCTAGTTATGTTCAAAGAGTCATCTTATGAGATTCAGCTTTAGATAAAATATGAGTCATTTGTTTACAAGCTTTTCCTCCCATTGATCTGTTATCTATGATGGACAAACATACAACACAATAGAAGGGGAAGAGAATTTGAGCCAAATAGGTTATTTAACTTACTGCTTAAGCAAAGTCTGTTAATGTGCATTACATGATTTATAAGGCAATGTCCCAAGTGTCATGCTCAGTTTTTTACAAGAGACTGAGAGTATTTTAGTTTACATTAAAAAGGCAATGATAAACTGTTTTTGTAGGTAATAATGTGGCATAAATCCTGATTAATTATCATGAATTCAATGCTATCATCATCTGGTTGATAAATGATTCCTTAATAGTGATGAAGTATACAGCCTTAGCTCCTCTGTAAGACTAGGACAATTTGACATTTTATGACTTGTACAGAAGCTGCAAAAGAGATATTGATGTGCAGTACAGTATTTACCTTTCCAAAATTTCTCACATTTATTAATTGATTGTAGCATCTCAAAAATCTCTAAAATGAAGAAGTGTATGTATATTTACTTCTAAGTTAGAGAAGATGCCTGTGAGATAATATGGGTAAAATGACCCAATACCTGAGCTAGCAATAAAAATATCTAGGATACAGCCCTAGATATTATGAATCCAGAGTTCTCTTACTCTAGAAAAAGTAAGCAAACTTATTGTAACCTAGTCTCCTCCATAAAATAGAAAAGTTCCCCCAGATCAGCGATACTCAAGTCATGGCATCTGGAGCCCTAAATTTCACAGAGACACACCAGGGCTGCCTCAGGACATGCTTTGGGTTTCCTTCTATAATCAAAGCAATCTTAATTTTTTCTAGTTATAAATTAGGACTCTATATAAAATTTACTTTAAAAATAGATTCTACTTTTAAAAAGCAAAGTTATAAAACCACGTACAAGATTCTGGTTCCGCCCTGCTCTGTGGTTATCTTATTTGTCAAAGATTGCAGAGGGAGCTAGTGATAGGTCAAAAAATAAAATTCTTATATCAGAACAAAGAGTCAAAATTTTCTCTGGTAAATATAGAATTGTAAAACTAAGGTAGGTTTGTTTGTTTTGGGTAACAAAAAACGCTGTAGTGGTTTATTTTAGCAATGAGCAGAATTAAGGCCAGACAATTTATATGGCTTTATCTTATTTTCATTTTTAGTCAAAGTTCAAGTATACACTAAAGTCCCATACAAGAGGCTACTTTCTCTTTAAGACAAGCTTTCATTAAAAAAATTTATTTTTGGGGGGGATTCAGGGTGCAAGAGGTATACAAGTTTAACCTGAAACGTCCTGTCACACCAGAAAGTAAGCAAGCAAACTATCAAAGACTGTTGGAGGCATGACAAAAGGACTTCAGAGCCATTCTGAAAAAGCATTTACCGGCCTGTGGTTGAACAACTTAAACAACAAATAATAATACTATCTGCAATGGATTGAGACACATCAAATACTTTTAAATCTATGAACTCATAATCATACCCCCCTCCAATAAGCTCCTCATTGTTCAGTTTTAGAGGATACTAGTGAACCAATTTATTATTTGATGTCAGGTAAATAAAGGGAAAATAACGACTTATTCTCATCTTCCCATAGGACTACCCTTAGGTGTAACAATAGTTGTCAAGGAAAAGTTTATTACTTTTAAAATACTTCAGCCCGTTAATAAAATAAGAAGTTATAAAATTAGAATATCATAATTTTCAGTGGATCAAGGCAGTAGTCATTGATGGTTGCTAAGAATCTCAAAAAAAAAAAAAAAAAAAAGATAAAGAAAAAAAGAAAAAGAAAGAAAAAAGAAACAGCCAGATATTATGGACTCCTGATGGAAGCACACAACAATCTATGAATGTAAAACTGAATATAAATCAGTTTTCTGAACAAAGTCTCGCATCTAGCTAAAAATTTACAGGAAACACAGGGGATAGAGAAAGAAAATAAATGACATATGGATATTTAATCAGCAAAATTCAGACTATCAATAACTATAAAATAACTCTCTATAAAGTATCATAAAGAGATAAATTGTGAGTGAGAGAAAGGAGAGAGGAGCTATATATATTAAGAGTCTCAAAACACATATCAACTACTTACAACATATCAACCTTATTTCAATCATGATTCAAATAGTATTAAGGGACAATTGAGGAAATTTGAATTCTGACTGAATATTTTGGGGTATTAAAAAGTCAGTGTTAAAAATTTTTGGTGAGAAAGAAGTATTGTAATTATGTTTAATAAAAAGAATCTTTTCAAGATATGTAATGAAACATTTATGAATGATAATATTTGATCTCTGGAATTTTATTCAAATAATCTTGGTTAGGGGAATCAATTAAGGGTATGAATAAAATACAATTGCCCATAAATTAATCATTGTTGAAGCTGGGTGATACTGATTACATGGCGATATATTACACAATTTTTTATACCTTTGAATATGTTTGAAATTTACTATAATATAAATTTAAAAGGCAGTATTAAAATTCAAAGTAAGGCTTTATTCTTAACTAAAATTCTAATTCTGAGTTATTTTCACTTTTAGTGTCAGTACAAAGTCTCCACATGTGAGTAATTTTTAAGAAGGACCATCAGGCTATCCCCAAACTGAGAGCTAAGTTGCTAAGGCAACATATAAAAGCTACAAAGATATCCTCAGTCTGGTAGTGGACTTCACCTTTCAACGTTACCTCTGATGTTATGAGTGTCAAAGACACTTACCTGCTATTTGCAAAAGCTGAGCTTATGATTACCTGGGAAGAACTGGGAGTGGTGAGATAAATGACGGTGGGACGAAGGTGGTCGTGCAAGCCATGTCTGTCACATAATCTCAAGAGCAGGACCATACAAAGGCTGATGTACATGAAGTTGTCCATGGCCCCCACAGTGAGGAACTAGCATGGCCTCTCAGCCTGGGTGTGCTATGGCTTTCCATCATAGGCTAAGGTTAATCTGTAGCACTGCCTTTTTTGTCTTATGTGCTGACTTCTTAAACTGCTTGGCAGTCCCCAAAGGCTGGCCTTACTTCTTTTTACTGAATCCCCCCCCTATTAGAACCCTCTTCTCCAACTCTCATTCTTCCCTAAGTTAGCCATCATCCGGAATCTCTTCCTACAACCTAGGCTGATACTCCTTTGCGTGACAGGAGAAAGCAGAAGGAGATATTTGTCCTTAATTTGCTTTTATATTCTGTCAGTGTGGCCCCAACTCTGTGCCTAACTTTTTCTGGATGTTTTATTTGATTCTTCAGTGCTGAGTTTGGAAGTTAAAAAACTGAACATGAGTCCTTTCTTGTTTTATTTATTTTTTCATTCATCTGTGATAATCCTACTTCTCTTTGGAGCAATGTAGATGGTACCGATGGACTACAGGAGAATTGGAGAAAATAAAATAATAAAGATTTATATTTTGAAGTAATTTTCGCCATATCAGAGGCCACCCAAAGAGGCTGCATTCCAGGTCAGAAAGCAGGATTTAACAGGATTAGCAAACAAGAGTTCATTGCAGCCTATTGATTTTTATTTGTTTGCTTAAGTAGCAGATGTCTTGCCGTGCTCCAGGAGTGTTAAATAATGCATGATCACTATCCCTGTGGATCTAACAGTCCGTGATACTTTAGATACCACATAAAAGGTGTGCCCTGAGTAGAAATGGCAGCTCTGAGAAGCAGTGCTTTAACTCAGCTTCATGAAAAGCCTGCTGGTGTGAGGACACTGACTTTGCCTTAAAAGATGAGAGAGATTTAGTCAGGTTTCGAAAGGTGAAAGGGCATTTTTCTCATGGAGTGAGTGGCAAAAAAAGGCATGTTGGATTAAAGTAGAGTGCTCAAGGCCAGTAACTAAGATCAGCTTTGTTTATTTGAACATAAAATATGGACCAGGAATAAGTGGACAGGTTATGTGCTTGTGACTTCTGACCAAGAATGGTTGAGAGCAGGAGAGTAACATGACCTGACATATTTTTTAGGTAATTTTCTCTGATTGTGTGAAAAACAGACTCCAGGAAGCAAGCTTAAGTCTGGGCACAGGCTGTTATGGTCCTGAACCAGGACAGGGCCAAGGAAAGATGAAGAGGAGATAGTTTTGAGGAAGACATTTTATTGATAGAAGTCCAGAAAGGAATTCCTTAGGCTCTCATCGACGCCCTTCCCTTGCCTCCGAATCATACTGGCAAGAATGAATTAGAAGTCTTAGACTTTCTCTTCATCCTGGCAAGAAATCCTTCCTTCCCTTTCCGCTCCCCAGCACTCCCAGCCTTACCATCATTATTTGTGTTGACACCATCCGTTAAAATCTCATTATACCCTTTATCTCCATTTACATCAGTCACACAAGAAGCCCAGGAACTCCCAGGTCATTCTTCATCCCCAGATTCTAATCCCCATATGACTTTTTGAGCAATGAGACACTCCTTTTCCTGCTGGCATACATTATACATTTTCTCCCAAATTAATTTTTTCTCACAAGATTCAGACATGTTATATATTTTACTTATTTGATTGTCTTGCTCCCTAATGGTTCCCCTAATCCCTCTAGCAACACACACACACTAGAATACAAGCTCTGTGATGGTACCAGTTTTTATCTGTTTGCTCGTGGCTAGTTCTCCAGTGTTAAGGACAATATTTGGCACAATAAACATTTATCGAGTGAGTAAATTTAAAAGTAGAATTAATAATAGGGCTTGTCTATCAATTGTACTAAGAGAATAAGGGAAAAAGAGCAGTTGAGATTGATTTCACATTTTTGGCTTAGATGACTTGATACTCTAATTATAAATATTTGCTAAAATCAGAGGTGTTTTTCTTCTATACGCTGTACTAATTTTATTTTATTTGTTTAGATTTTGGTCAGAGAGCATTCCCATGGGATTTTGCAACCAGTGAAATTTATTTGTTGCCATAAGTGAAAATTGTTTTAGGGTGAAACTTCACAGAAATCTAAGCATGACTATTTTCAGTGTAATAGTCAACAGAAACAATTTTTAAATCTTATTTCCCAAGAAGGTGGAAAATCATTAATTATATGTTAAATATTATGGGGCTTCAGGCTATTGAAGATAAATTTGCCTGTGTGCTGAACTGGAACATTGCATCAGGAAATGAGAAAGAAAATAAAGAAGGAAAAGAGTTTTGGGAGGAGAAAGTTAAGAGGTCACTTTTTTTTTTTGGACGTTTCTAAAGAAAGGCAAACCCAACAAAGGACAGTAGACAGATATAGAAGCAAAAGAAAATGGGAGTAAGAAAACTGACAAGTAACATCAAGCCCTGCCTTAGTCAAACATAGAATATCCATATTATGAAGTATGCTTCAAGTTATTATCTTATTATTCCATAAGAAATTACTTGATACCTGACTTTTCAATAAAAATATCCCTCTGACTCCATTCACCACCAAATTTACAATGTATTGGCCAATACACATACTAATTAAAAAACATACAAGATTTTCTATGAAAAATTTTATACCAGCACCTTATTTATTTTGGTTATTGCAGAATCATTCTATATAATTATATGTAAATGTCTAGAAAAATAGGAAGGTTAAAAATATGTGTATCCAATCAGGAAGGAAAGGTAAGTGGAAAAGTGGAAATGAAGCTCTTATTTGTTGGCACATATAATATTTATATGCTTTAAATATATTCTCATTTAATCATTACCACCAGTCTGGAAAATATCATTTTCCAAATTTTACAAATAAATAGAGTCACGGAGTTGTAAGCTGAGGAGAGGGAAATCTAATCCATGTTGTCCGACTTCGATGGACTCTCTTTACATATGTTTCTTACAATACCTCAGAAGAAAATAATTCATTTCTTTGTACTAGGTTCTGAAAGCCTCATTGTATGAAATGAAGAACGTGGTCATCATGTTTAGATTGCCAGCCCTCCCATGCTTGGTTGGCATTTACAAAATTCTACTAAATTTGGCTTAGAAGCAACAAACATATTACAAGGAAGCAGTTGTTTGATGAGTGTTTTGGGAAGGAGGAGAGAAAGCAAGAATGCACTGTGGGAGTGCAAAGAGCAGAGTTCTTAATGTGTAGCATGACTAAGAAGGATTCCAAGCTTCAGAAAATGAGTGGGAGAAATAAGGCAATACACAAGATTAACCTCCATTATAATAAAATGTAAAGACTAAGAGCTTCCACAACATTTATCGTGCACAAATATTTAAAAAATCATTTCATATTAGTATATGTTCCTCTTAGTCATTGGCATCAATATATTTATTCACAGCCTAAAATTAAGCAAGGACTTTTTTTTTAATTAAAAAAAAAAAACACTTTTCCACAGAAGAAGAATAGTGGATAAATCATTTAGGAGAATGGAATGATGCCATTGCAGACACCATTCTTCCATTACACTGTAAGTTTAAAAGGCTGAACTACTTGGTATTTATTTTTGGCATTACATGCATAACCTTATTTTATTTCCTAAATTCTAAACTGATGGCTTGACCAATGAACTTTTGGAACATAAGCATTCCTAAATATGAATTTGAGTACAATATGAGCTTGGGTTGAAGTCAGTAAACACCTATAGACACCTGTTCTAAACCAATTCTGTTCTTGGAGAAGTCGAAAGATTTTAATCCTGTGTCTGCTACTTTGTGGGGTTTGGGATAATTAAATAGACCCTGAACTTTGTCTCTAACATCAGATGATTGAATAGTAAATAAGATAACATATAAATGTTCAGGGTTGGGATATGGTAGACATTCCATAATGATAGTTGGGTTTTTTTTTTTTTTTTTTGCCTTTTACCTATTATTTAGGGATGAGTGTGAAGGAAAAAAGAGAATAGAAAGAGAAAAAAAAGTAGAATGGAAGAACAAAAAATAAGAATATGTAGTGTTATGATAATACTTTATATGAAGAAATCATTTAATTTCATCAAAAACAACCTCAGAATTCAAACATTTGAATGATCTAATAGGTCATGGGATAAAAAAATGTACCATACAAAATTAAGTGCCATTATCTTTCAGAGATGACTAAGTCTACAACATTTCAATGTTGATCATCTTTCCATGGTGAAATAATCCTGTATATTTTATTATTTTCTGGGGAAAATGGTTTATAATTAGTATTACTACAAATGAATCAATTACACGACTGACATTTAAATGAAAATAGTCTTAAAAGTAAGAAACAGGGTAAAAGTTTGTTTTTAACTATATTTTGCTATCAGATTTTACATCAGTACCATCTTATATTCTTCACAATGGCTTATATTTGCAAAATTCCAACTATTTGAATATCCATAATGAAATATATTCCATGACTTAGGGATCAAGTATTCCCAAAAATGTACAGATGAAGTTTATTTTTCTTTGTATTGATCATTTATTAAAATAATTAAGTTACACACTGGGCAGTTGGCTTTCAGAATAAATTTAGTAGGTGATGTCAAGGGTTTTTTTTTAATATAACGAAACCAAACATAATTTCTAAAATTATAGATTTTTCTGTTATCTAAAAATCTCAGAAATCATATATCTACTCTAAGGTCTTTGGGGTATATGAGAGAAATTTCCCACAGAATATTAATTTGGCACAGATAATCCTACATTAGAAATATTGTAAATGTAAGAAATAATTTTATATCTGAATTTTGTTTCTTTGAGAAGTGGCTAAATGGCCCGTAGCAGTATCTTCTCATGGCCTATAATTTATTAAACATGTTCCCTTGTCAACACACAATTAAAAAGATTAGCTTAGCTACCTTTAATAAGTCAGGCAGGTTTGTATATATAATGTGCATAATGTGTTAAAATTAATTTTTACATTTTGCACGGGATTTCCATTTTCTAGACTGTACTTGCCAGGAATGAGAAAAATAGATTGTTGTTGTTTCTCATCTCTCCCCAGCATGTTCATTCTTTGGACCCTCTAGTTATCCCAGGTCTGTAATTTATTAAATACAAAGGGAATGAATAGAATGCTTTGCAGTTTTAGAGATATCAATTCAAGAAGTGCCAGAAACAACAGATACCATGGCAAAGGCAGACTTCTGCAGTAGAAGGAAGCTCTGGAGAAAATTTCATAAATAAATATAGAATTCTGATTTGAAATGACCTAGTTCCTTTGTTATTGTTACAGGAAGGTCAAATCATCTAAAACATTATTTTTTTTTAATTAATAGGAGGTGAGAAATGGAAATGGTTAGTTTTCTATGATGTAGGAGTGGTGTCCTATAATAAATATATACCATATATACCATAAAGTAGCTTGATTTCTAAAGAACAGAAATGAACTCAATATGAGTGTTCAATGAGCTTTGTTAAAAATCCTCTTTCCTTTTTATATGTACCTCATTATTCCCTCTATGCATTCATGACAAACTTATTGAAGATGGTCAAAAGACAAGAGTGTAGGTAAAAAGAGATACTTTCATTCTGCATTCCCTATTTCATGTGAAAAAATAAAGGACAAATAAGTATTATGTTATTTGGTATCTATTACCAGTTGGTAATGTGTTATTTAAAAAAAAAAAAGGATTTGAAGTCTCATCTGAGTTCAGTGAAGCATAATGCCACGAACCATTAGTAATGTCCAAAGACATGGGTCAAACAGTGTTTTTTTTTCTAAGTATTTGCCACTACTGACCTAGAACATTACTGGTATTTAATGAATGTTGAAAATCTCATGGGACAATCAGTATTTATTATTAATCGCTTTCTACTTCATACAAATACAGGACTTGGAAAAATTCAATTTTTAGAATTTCTTGTTATATTGCTAACTACTAATTCTCACGCCATCTAAAGACTATGTTTTGGTGATGCAGTAGAATGGTGAAATGAGAAAACCAAGAGTGTCTTGATAGAGGAAAAAAATAATCTATTCTACTTATCCTCTGAAATTTCTCCCCTCTTACTCTCTGTGTCCCCTACCCTCCTCATCTTTTTTGGTCCTTCTTACTTTCTGAATGCTATTATTTTAAAATGTTCTCATCTTTGAAGCAGCTAAATGTGAATTGATGCATGCAGTATATCAGTTCCAAGTTTATCAGCAAGTACTCAGCAGGAAGCTATGCCTCAGAAGTGCACTTCGGGTTACTGGCAGACACTATGCTTTGGAAGGCTGCCTTCCTTTTTCCTTGTAAATGATGCCACTTGAAAAGACAAATACCACTATCATTCCTGTTGAGTTAGGACACCCGTCTTCATCTAGCACACTATGATTTCATGAAAGCATAAATCAGTCTCACAAGATAAATCTCTAGATCAGCTATTTCTACTTTTGTGTTGAATCTAATTAAAAACATAAAGAAAATGCTTGTCATACATTGTTTCATTGAAAAAAAAAAAACAAGATAAAGACTTGGAAGATATGACAATTGTAATGACGATAATTGTAATCAGAGGGTCTTCAGTCTGCTAACATCCAGAAAATCGATTTAGCTAAAAGTAGCATAAAACATGTTTTAAACATGTTGAATGTTGAAAGATTCAAATTACTGCTATGAGAAAATATTAGGATGGGTGGCTGTCAAATAAATCATAGATGTATGTAATATTATAGGTATATTAAGATAATATCTCTGATATTTTTATTAGTTCATGATACAAGTGAGTGTTGAAATGCCTCTGTGTAACAAAGGTTATATCAGTACACAAAGCCTAACAAATTACTTTGGAGGTATGATGACTTCTTTAAATTGGGCCTAAGAAACAAAATATTCACTATGCTAACAGTAGTTTGCCATATGCTGAGAATTGGGAGGGGGTGGGGGGGTGGGCATACTAGAGGAGAGAGACCACGACTGGAACAACAGCTGTGATTAGAAATACCACACCTGGTTCAGTTTACAATAACTACTGATGTTTTCCAAGAACTGTTCTTTTTCTGCACTGGACAAATTAGAGAAATAAATTGAGATATTCTAGGAATCAACAGCCCTGAATGTTTCAAGTCTTAATAGTGGCATAGGTTCCTATGACTCAACAAAGAATATAGCACCTTTTGATTTAAATTTTTGATTGAGAGAGGGAATTCTAGGGCCTAGACTTGATACTTTCCTACCAGAATAGCTTATGCTTCCGTAGGTCAGGAGTCTGCTGAGGTGCTCCTGCCTCTTGCACAGAAAGTTTGGTTCTAGCCAACCATATGATCAAAATACAAACTGCACATTTTTGACAGAGAAAAAGGGCACCAAGAAATAAAAAAAAATTAAAATTACATAACAAATTGATAAAATCCTCCAAAATAATTATTATTATACTTAATTTATTTTTAGATTAATATAATCAACATAAGAATGTTATACTTTATAGAGAGATGTTGTTTTTAATTTTTACAAATAATTATATTTTTTAGAAAGTTTTCTGTAAAGAGCCATAAGTCCAGAAATATAAGTGAATACTTTAAAAAGTAAGTAATTTCTTTAAAAAGTGCCATTGGGATATTGATGAGTATTGCATTAAATCTGTATATAGCTTTGGGTAATATGGCCATTTTAACCCTGATGTTTATTACATCATTATTGATGGTGTCCAAGATATGGAAACAACTGAAATGGATAAAAAAGATGGATAAAGAATGGATAAAGATGTGGTATATATACACAATGGAATATTACTACCATTTGCAGCAACATGGATGGATTTTGAGAATACCATTATAAGTGAAATAAGTCAGACAGAAAAAGTTAAGAACCATATGATTTCACTCATATGTGGTATATAAAACTAAAAGCAACAAATGAAGAAGACAAACAAACAAACAAAAACTCATAGACACAGGCAATAGTTTAGTGGTTACCAGAGGGAAAGGGGAGAAAGGGGAGGTAGATAAGTGTAAATGAGGTCAAATATAAGGTTATAGAAGATTTGACTTTGGGTGGTGAACACACAACACAATATAAATGTGATGTATTATTGAATTCTACACTTGAAACCTACATAATTTTATTAACCAATGTCACCCCAATAAATTTAATTTAAAAAATTAAATTAAAAAAATGATTCATGCATATCAGAATTGTGCAAAGAAAGGGCTGAAGTTCCCTCCTGTGATGCTAGGACTCTGACCTCTGATGATGAAGAGGCCCTCATCAACTGGTGTTTGTATCTCTGAGAGAAAATGCTGAGAGGTCAGGAGGAATAGAAAGTCAGCAAACTAGTACACACTGCTGTTACTAGAAACATTGATTGGTGTGCAATGCTGACAGAGACAGAAAAAAAATAAGAGATACGTTTCTTTTCTTTCTTTCAGCTTTCCAGTCCTTCTAGTCCTCCCTATCAGAAAAGCCTAACAATAACTCAGCTGGCAAAAGAGAAACCTGAAATGTGGAGTTCCAGATCCCAAAACAGGAGGCCGGTTTATAGCCGGGAAACAATGGCTTAATATTGAGTACACTGTTAATAGCAGACATACTATTTCATTGTTCCGGAATTAATTTATTCCTACCACATATCTTCTTATATTCCTACCACATATCTTCTTATATACTAGGAGATCTAGAGATTGGTGAACAAAATGGACCAAGTCTCTGCCTTCATGGAGTTTACATTCTAGTGGGGAAAAACCCAAAATAGCCATTTTAACAAATAAAAAGAACATTTTAGATAATGATAAGTGCTGTGAAAACAATCAAAGAGAGGTTTCTTATGCTATTTATATTGTTTCATAGCAATTGTTACCTGGTTCTCCAGAGTTTTGCTCTCAGTGGCATTTGGTTCTGAGTGGCCATAGGTAAGCACTTAATTAGCTGTTTTGCCACTTCACCTGGTACTGTGAGTTTCTAGATTTCATTACAAGGATATGAATGGGAGTTTTGCTGCTTTTAATTCTACCTCAGCAACTTAGTAATTTTCAAATACCCCATATCTCCCTGATGGTCAATGTCTTAGTCTGTTTAGGCTGCTGTGACAAAATACCACAAACTTGGAGTTTATAAACAACAGATATTTATTTCTTCTCACAGTTGGAAGCTGGGAGTCCAAGATCAGTGGATAACACAGTCAGGTTCTGGTAAAGGCTCTCTTCCAGTAGCAGACTGCTGCTGACTTCTCAGTATTTGGGAATAAATTCTTCACATGGTGGAAGGGCTAGAGAGTTCCATTGGGCCTCTCTTATAAGACACGGATCCCACTTACGAGGGGTTTACCCATACAAACTTGTCACTTCCCAAAGGCCACTTTCTAATTCCTTTACCTTAGGGATTAGGGTTTCAAAGTACAAAGTTGGGGGGATGCAAGCATATGAACTGCAGGAGTGTATTTTTTCACACCACTACTGGCACCAGTATCTGTATCAAGAGATTTGGTTACGAGCCACAGAAATTAACTTTAGCAAAAAGAAAATCCACAAGATTGAACAGAGAGCTGAAGAAAGTAGCTTGGAGACTGCAGGAACCAAGTATATCCAGGATATTTTGAGGCAGGAAGAGTTTAAAAGTCTCATTCATGTGCCGTTGATGGAATATATAAGCAAAATCATATATATTTTTTTCTGTCCTTATGGCACTTTACTCAGGATTCAAAATCTGAGCAGAGAAAGACCTCATGTGTTCCTCCCTTGGCTCTCCTGGAATGGTGAGAAGAGAAATTTGTTTCTTAAAAGCTTTATTTCAGATTTTGTAGGGGAGGACTGAGAAGCTTAATGCAGTGTGCCACCAAGACACCTCATCATCTGGGAGGTTACTTCTCAAAACGAAATTGGAAGGTTGTTAGGTGTGAGAAGTGCATGCCAGTAAAAGAAAAAAATCACTGAAATCAACTCCACCACTTAACTGCAGTCTCCTATTAGTCCAAAAAGACTCAAATTGACTTGATGTTAAATATTGGGTTTTAAACTTTTATGCACATACTCAAAAGAGTTATTACTATCTTCTTAATTAAAATAATTGAAGGGTAGAATTGCTATGCTGTTTTGTGGTCCCAGATTTGGCTTACATTCCTATATATATTCACATTTGATAGAAGATACATATGTGTTCAAATGATGTTAACAATAACAAATTTTGCAGATCTTTACAAAGAGAAACATTTCCATGAAAGGCCTGAGTTTGAGAGGAGGGAAAGCCACTCTTTATCTAACCCAAATTTCCACATTATTTTGCAGCTATAGAAATAACTTAGATTTTCTTTGTTCTTACCCACTTCCCTCCTGAGTTCATTTCTCTGGGAGTCCCCCAGGGCCCTTGCCCTTATGCTCACAAACAAGTCCACTCTTCATAGTGCTCCTGCCTCATGTAGCGTGGGAGACCTTACAGTGAAGTGAGCTGCCTTTGCGTAGCACACAGGACGTCTTCATTTGTACTCTGTGTCCTCTACTTCTCAGAAGGCACAGCCCTGATGGTTGGCGCCACTATGTTGTCAAAGCTTCCTGGTACTGTATGTGTGGCAAGTATATATATGAGTATGTGTGAATTGGTGTAGACGACAAAGGGTGGTCTTCTCCCCTTTAGTGTTACACTTTGTCGTAAAGGTCCCAACAATCCATTTCCCTTATGTTTCATACACAGTAGTTCTTTTTTTTCCCTCTTCTGGATACTCAGATGTCCATGAGGGTGGGCAGGGGTGAGGCTGAGTGACAGTTACTAATACCGTCTCAAAATCACCTCATCCTTCTTTATCTTATGGCTGTTTTAGTAGTTCAGGTTCATGGTGCCTGACTTCTGCCCTTAGCATGGGTTTCCTAAGAAGCTTCTCAGTCTTTGTACAAATGAGCTTCTGATGGCTTTTTCACCAATTTGCCAGTCATTGTTTGCTAACACTCTCAATCTGTTAGCCCATCCAAAGTCAACCCACCCCTACATAAATAACAAAGTATTTCCCAGTAATTCACAACCATAGTTCCAATTATTTCAACTGAACTCTAGGACCAGCACTCTACTTGCCTAAGACTACTTCTACATCCGGTAATTTGTGAATTGGTGAGTTTCTGGCTCTCTGGACTGCCCTTGAGAGAGTGAATTTGCCTAATTTACAAGTTTTGCTATTCCTGAACAATTTGGTCAAGTAATGGGCCTGAACGAGTAACCTTTGTACCATTTAACTATCTCCAACGCTGCTGATAAATAAGGACCTTTCATTCATTTATTATTCACTTAAAGACCCAAATATAATCCACTGTTAATGCCATCAACTTCATAAATCTATTAATTTCATTAATATAATCTATTAATTTCATCAATGTACATACCATAATAAACTGCCACTCTATTTCTACTGGAAAGTTATATTTTTTTAAGATACTGCTTGTAAGTAGGATTTTCCTTATTCAAATTCTAGTTAGTGTTTGTGTAATAACATATCAATATCTCTTTTTGTCCTTGAAAAAAATGATCAAATCTAAAATTTAGAGTCATTTCTCTCTTATATTGTCACCTAAATCATTTTCAATTTTAATATTAATTCAATAATTTCATTGCTATTACATAATTGGGCATGAAATGACCGTGGTTCTATCACATGATACTTTTATAGAAAATATAGATGAAGATAGAAGAGATGTGTTCTATGAATTTTTTTTTCACCTGATAAGATCTTCTTAAGTCTTTAGTTGATTGTATTAAAAAATAAGAATTGAAATAATTGTATAATTACTAATATATCATTATTTGTGTTTTGTCATAAATTTTTTTATACAAGTAGAAGTATGTCTTGAAGTAGAAAACATGTCTATTATTTCATTTATTCCAAAAAAATTTATTGAATAAGGCTAGGTGCCAGTCATTTTTCTAAGTGCTGGAGACACAGCAGTGAATAAAGCCATATGGACTTATATTCTAGTGGAGGAGACAGATAATCAACAAATAAAGAAGTATTGAGCATGTCACTTGGTATCATAATAAGGCAGGAACAAGGGGTAGGGAGAAATAGGGGTTGATTTTTATGTAAAATGATCAGGAAAGGATTTTCTGAGATCACCTGCTTGAAGTGTGAGCAAAACATTGCGAGTAGGAGGAATGACATTTGCCTGTCCTGAGGTAGAAGTGTGCCTGGTAAGTTTAAAAAGTGTAAGAAGGTCTGTGTGGCTGGGTGAAATTTGTGGTGATGGGGAGGTAAGCAGTGGGATCAGAAAGGTAATAGGGGTTTAGGAAGCCACAGTCTGGATCTTGACTTTTACTGAGAAAGTTGTCCCCTGAGAGGATTGTAGTTAGAGGAATGTCCTGGCCTGTCTTCTGCTGTAAAAGACTCACTCTGGTTGTAGAATTTGAGTTTAAATTATAAGGATGCAAAGTAGTGAGAAGAGGTCAAATTCAGAATGAAGAAAAAATAGGGATTGTTGACAGATTAAATGTAAGGTGGAAGTAAAACGAATGAAAGATAAAATCATTTTTTTATCTGAATAGGTAGAATGCATATTTGAATTTCACTTGATGTTTCATAAAAATCGTTAAAAAAAGAAATGGATTAAGAAACTTTTCTTAAAACAAGTGTGCCGAATAATGTTCTTAGAGAATGCATATTAAAATACACATTTTTCACATATACATATAATGAAAACTAAATAATTGTGATGACTACTGATGAAAAAAAGATAAATCAGTAGATCTATGGGTCCTTTTGTGTGGGAAACAGATGTTAATTTTGATAAAGAAATTTATTAGGCATATATTAGGAAGTTTTACTAGTCAAGATATTGGCAGGAAAAATGTAGCACACTGAACAGATTTCATTGAAGAAATTTTAATGAAAGAAGATAAGACATACAGAGGTATGGACAGAGTTAACAAGACACACAAAAATGGTGAAGCTCCCACACAGGAACTAGGCAAAGCAGGAAAAAGTGGCAAGAGGGAGAAAATTATTACCGAACAGGCCATGAGCTATAGTCACTAAGGCTATAGGAGATGAGGCCATAGAAGAAAGTGGCCTAAGAAAGAACCATGGTGAGGAAGGGAGGGAATGGGACAAGGGGAATAAAAACCCTATTCTTTTTTAACTCCTGCCCTTCTACTGGCCTTGAGAGGTCAGAATATATAGGATACCTATTGATGCAGTCCATGGATGTGTCAGCCCTGGGACACAGAGAGGGAAGAGAGAGGCTGTGATTGAATCTGGAGGACAAATAAAGAAAAAACAGCACAGAATTTAATGTAATTCAAGGAAGTTCTGAACACCATGACACAAATGTGGGCAGCTCTCTGGAATTCCTGTAGGAGAAACTAGGGATTGCATTTCTGCATTGTTGTGCGAAACTCGTCTCCACTGCCTACTTTCTAAGTTCTGGAGAATAATTTTTTTGACCAGGCTTGAGTTAGGCACCCACATTTGACATGGGAGGAAGGGATATCAGGGTCCTGTGATTGGAGCCCAGTCCTAGCCATGTGGAGTTAGGAAAGGACTCTAACACACAAAAAAGGATTATAGACAAAGAAAATCGCCATAAGGCTTCTGCCTGCAATCCAAAAATATTTATATATGATTATTTTTTTTAACAAAAAGGGAAAGCAAGTTTTTCTAAATGGACACCCAATATTTCAGAAGACACAAATGCCATTTAATTCATTTCTCAATTCAGTGAGGTCAAAGCTTTGTTGTTTTTTTGTTTGTTTATTTTTGTGGGATTCTTTACTATATTTTTTCCAGTTATAATTTTATCTCAATTCTATGTCATTCATCTTAAAATTAAATTCTTTGTTTACAGAAACCTTAAGAAGAGGGGATGGATTAGTGTAAAGTAATTGCCATTGTTGAGGTGGGGTGGGGTAACTAAATAAACAACATCTTGAAATGTAGGGTTTTGTCTTTTGTTAGGGACAACAAGAATCACAAAAATTAACCTCTGTTAACCTAATTTATGCATTCCAATTATTTAGAGGCAAAAACGATAATAGTTTTATTTATAATAGTATGCGACTTCATTTATAGACTTTTTTCTGAAATTCTTGCTAAGGTGGATAAAGTCAGCTCTGAGACTCAAAATTGATCAATGGCCTTTTTGTCAGTGACAATTCCCACCTCCTCTCTCTCAGACAATGAATCATGAGGTTTGGCTTAGAAGTGAAAGGTCAAAGGGGAACATGGCTTTAAGAAGAAACTAATATTAACCAGTTCAGTATTAGCAAATTATTAACCCCATTTCATCTTGTTCACACATTCATTCATTCATTCATTCATTCATCTGGTAATGAATCATTTAATAATTTTCAATGCCAAGAAACATGAATTTGAAAATAATATATATTCTTACTAAAATAAGAAGTACATAATTTCAGTCAGGAACACAGGCAGCATTGGAATCAGACTATGGTCAAGAGATAGCTCCACCACATATGATGTGTCAAATTTTTATGTTAATAAGCTCTTCATCCTAGCGTGTAAAATGGAGATAATAGTTGCCTTACAAACTTAAATGGCCCAGCTGGTATTATCACTAAAAGTTATAGAATTAATATTGCTCATGTAAAAGAGTAAAATATGCAAATCAATAACTATAATACACTGCAGTCATCCATGTAGTAGTGAAATGCATCATGATATACAAAGTGAATTAATCGACAAAAATTTATCCAAACAGACAAAGCAAAACTTCCAGTACTGTGTTGAATAAAGTGGTGAAAGCAAACATCCTTGTCTTATTCTTGATCTTAGAAGAAAAGCTTTTAGTTTTTTTATAAATGGCTTTTATTATGTTAAGGTAATTTCCTTCTATCCTAGTTCAATGTTTTTATCATGAGAAGGTGTTAGATTCTGTCAAACGATTTTTTTCATCAATTGAAATGACCAAGTGGCTTTTCCCCTTCATTTTGTTACTGTGGCGTATTACATTAAGTGATTTTTGTGTGTTGAAACATCCTTGTATTCAAGAATAAATCCCACTTGGCCATGATATATAATTCTTCTAAAATACTGTTGAATTTAGTTTGCTATTACTTTGTTGAGGACTTCGGCATCAATTTTCATAAGGGATATTGGTCTGTAGTCTTATTTTCATGTGGTATATTTGTTCGGCTTTGGTATCAGGATAATTACAGTGTTGTTGAAGAGTTAGGAAGTATTATGTCTTTTTCAATTTTTTGGAAAAGTTTAAGAAAATAATGGTAATCATTTTTCTTTAAATGTTTGGTAGAATTCACCAGTGAAACCATCAGGTCCAAGGCTTTTCTTTCTTGGGAGATTTTTGGTTACTGATTCAATCTTCTCACTAGTAACAGGTCTACTCAGATTTTCTGTTTCTTCATGAGTTAGTCTTGGTAGGCTTTGTGTTTCTAAGACTTCATCTATTTCATTTAGGTTATTTAATTTGTTGGCAGACAATTGTTGATAGTACTCTATTACAATCTTTTTTACATCTGTAGAATTAGTAGTAATGTCTTCATTTTAATTTCTAATCTTAGCAATTTAAATTTTTTCTATTTTTTTCTTAGTCTATCTAGTTAAAGGTTTATCAATTTTGTTGATATTTTTAAAGAACTAACTTGACTTGATTAATTTTCTCTATTGTTTTTCCATTTCCTATTTCATTTATCTCTGCTCTAATAATTATTTTCTTCTTATAAATTTGGGTTTTGTTTGTACTTTTTTCTAGTTCCTTACCCTGTAAAGTTCGTTGTTTAAAATATCTTATTTGTTTTTTAATGTAAGCATTTATCACTAAAAATTTCTCCCTTAACACTGTTTTCACTATGTCCCATAAGTTTTGGCATTTTGTGCTTTTGTTTTCATTTATCTTAAGTATTTTCTAATTTACTTTGTGATTTCTTCTTTGATCTATTGGTGGTTTAAGAGTGTGTTGCTGAATTTCCACAAATTTGTAAATTTTCCAGTTTTGTTTCTGTTACTGATTTCTAACTTCTCACTGTGGTCAGAGAAGATACCTTGTATGATAGCTATCTTTTAAAACCCACTGAGATTTAATTTGTGGTTTAACATACAATTTATATTAGAAAATGTCCCATTTGCACTTAAAAAGAATGCATATGCTGTTGTTGTATAGAATTGTTCTGTTAGGTCTGGTTGGTTAATTGTGTTGTTTAAGTCCTCTATTTCCTTACTTATCTTTTGTCTAGTTGTTCCATCCATTATTGAGAGTAGGGTATTGAAGTCTTCAACCATTATTGTGAAACTGTCCATTTCTTTCTTTGGTTGTCAGTTTTTGCTTAACATATATTGATTGTCTGTCATTAGGGTACAAATGTTTATAATTGTTATATCTTCTTTCTGCATTGAAACTTTTATTAATATATAATATCCTTCTTTGTCTCATAGCTTTTTGATTTAAAATCTATTTTTTTTTCTGATATTAGTATAGCTACTCCTGCTCTTTTTTTGTTGCTATTATACAAAATATCTTTTCCCATCTTTTTACTTTTAATATAATTTTCCATGTTGACTTTGACTTTCTAAATTCTATTATTAATTATGATGGTTATGCAGTTGATTCTTCTGCAGTTGATTCTCTTGAGTTTTCAGGGCAGTGATATTATCAACTACAAGTATTACATGTTGCAAGCATGCTGGGTGTGAGTGTCTTGTTCTGACTTTAAAAGCTCTAGTGTTTCACATTAAGCATGATATTGCTGGTTGCTTCCCAGGTAGATAATCGCATTTGCCTGTGCATAAGACACAGCGAGGTTGTGACGGTGCCTTTGGTGAACCATTCTTTTCACCATTCCTTATCATTGCCTTTTTTAACACCAACAGATTCGACTTTATTTCCTTATGTGTGAAATACTTGTTTAACACATTTGTCTATCCTAGTAAGAGGAATAAAATGTTTTATTTCTTAAACTTTTAAGTTTCTCTGAGAATTTTCCAATAAGCTGTCAAACTTCAATTTTCCCATTTATCTTTTTTGTCTCATTTCACATGTGCTTGCATCTGCTGCATGATTTTATTTTAGTTTCATTATTAATCTGCTGCTGCTGTCTGCAATTTGATTTTAAGCAGAGTACTAAAGGAAACAGGGAACTATTTAGAAGATGCATAGTCCTTGTATGCACTGAACAGCACCTATTACAACTTCTGTTGGGACAGTCTCATGAAATAAATTTATAATTGATATTCTCTGATGAGTCCTCGGAAATCAGATTCTTCAGAATATAAGGCACTTCGTTCAGTATCATGGGCATCTAATGACAAAGCGTCAAACGTGGTGGTAGTCTTATTTCTAAGATGACTGAAAAAGCACTCTAATTTAACTCAGTGGATTTCAGTCTGAGATAGTTTATTAATGACAGACAGGGAAGCATGCTAAGCAGAGGATATCCTCAAAATTCAAGCCTGTCCTGGGACATAGTCTATGTGTGTCTAGAGCTAGTTAGGGAAGGAATAGGGTAATGGAGAGAATGAAATGACAATAGGAAATCAAAATTTAGGTCTGGGACTTGAAAGTAGGAAGATAAAGATGAGGAGAGCCTAAATTGCTCTTATCTGTGATTCTTATCTCCCTAATACCACTAAGCAAATAATCAGTTCCTAACTTCTTAGTTGGTCAAAAAGCTTTTCTAATTTATGCAATGATCTCGGATATAGAACAACTTAACAATGAAATAAATTTATCTCTTCTAGCCACAGAAGCCTAGTTTCAAGATTAAGTCACATTTTAAAATATATTTGCTGATTCTCTCTCTTATTATTTTCATTCTTTTGTAGCTTTCACTCTGTCCTAATTTTCTTGCAAGTTCTCTTTTTTTCTAAAGAAGTTATTCACTTGAGTTCACATTCTAAATAACTTTAAATTAATAATCTAAAAGTAAAATAAAGAGACTTCACTTTTTTTGCTGACAACTTTAATAAATGAATATAGTACATACATTCTCAAAATTTTAAAAATAATGTATTTTCTGAGAATTTGAATGAATCAAAAATGACCTGAAGCTGTAGCAGGAGCAACCAATGACTGTGACCTTATTTGTTCTGTTTTGAAAACTTGTTTTTTAGTAGTTCTATCATATTCATTTAGTATAGACATTGAAACTGAGAAAAATTCTGACTAAAATAACTGCCTGGTCATGATTAAGTTGAAATAGAAAAAAAAAAAAAAATAGCAGGATTGGTTAGAAGAAAAAAGAAACTGACTTAAACTCAGCATAACATTTTAGATCGTATATTTTTAAATTAGTATAAAATTTAAAATTTATGTTAAAATATACATTTTCACACTCATAACTGAAAATAGAGGGATTGGAAAAGCATGCAGAATGGGAGAAAAGTAGGGAACATCCTTAGTCTAATAAAGATATGCTGCCTGAGTAATTAGGCCTTTCTTAGGAGGAGCTGTGCTTTACCAATGTTTATTTTACTCACCCCTTTTGCTTCCTTCTGCCCTTGGCACCTGGTATCCTCATCTGACCTCTTGATTTCCAAAGTCCCTACTTTGATACATTAGAGCACTATAGTATTCATATTTTCCCTATTTCTTACTATTGAAATTCGGCCACCTATACAAATTTCTCAGTGTTCTGGTTTTTGATTAGTTGAAAACAGATGGTGTCTGAGTCAGGATGGGGCTCACTGAAAGAGATTTAGCATGGGCTATGATAAGTAAAATGGTAAGGAAAATGTTACAGAATTAGAACATAGGCCTAATGGCTTCTCATTTCTGCCTCTATTTATTTATTTTTCTCTGTTCTCTGCTTCCTTTTGCAGCCTCTGCTAACTTCTCTTGAGAGCATCCAGTTGTCTTTCGTTGTCTTTATCCTTGCCTCTCTCATTATTAATTAGCTTCATCACTGTTGAATTTATCAAGAAAGCACCTTGATTGGCCCCACTCATTTTTTCGTGGTGGGCAATTGGTTGCCAGCCTGTCATAGTTTCCCTCCCTGAGCTGCCCATTCCCCTTCCCTCCAAATGCAGCTGTGGCTGATAGGAACCCCTGAGATCAGGGGCTCTTGGTGGGACAGGATTGCTTTTGAAGAGGCTGTGGGCAGGAAGGCAATGCTTGTATGGGAAATATGTTTTGGGACACTTGGGAGTCTTGAAGCTCTTCAAACTTTGGGGCTGCCCTGCTGATTGGTGAGTTTTGTGGCACATCTTGTTTCCTTTAGCTAATCCAGTGGGTTTGGGAGACACGCAGAGAATAAAAAGAGTCTCAGAATGCTTTCCTTAGCATTAGTAGCACGCTGTAAATTTGAAATTACTTCCCTCCATCTGAAATGGTGATTATACTCTGTCTAAATACCAAGACATCTTCACTTCTTGGTGAGGTGTAGGTGAACACTGACCAAAATACATGCCTCTTAGTGTGTTTTCTTGATTACATAACTTATCTAAAAGATAGGTCAGGTCTGGCGAGGTCTCCCTAACACATTTTTCTCTCGGTCGGTATTGGCTGCTGGAAGTCCTGCTTGCGTGTGTGTTGATGTGAGTGGCCTTGGGAAGAAAGAAATCCCATCCCCTGCTTAAGAAGCTCTGGAAGAATAAACAAGGATAAGTGTAAGGAGGTCAGTTGTCTCTGGGTGCAGAGCTTCATCTGAAAAGCCCCCAAGTAGCCAATTACTCCAGGTTACCTGGACCTAGTAGCTTTTGCTGTTGGCCTGCATCCCTCCAACGCGCGCACACCCCCACCCTCCACACGCAGCCTTTCTACTCATAAAATTTATTATCTATTGTCAAATCTTACTTTCTTGTGTACTACTAGCTGTACACGTGAATTTTCTGCATGTGGAACCAGCCATCGTCTCTCCTTTTCCCCATCTGTAACATCATTCAAACAGGCGTTCAGACAATGTGACAACGTCTGAATAAGTGTTAAGATGTTTTCTTTCTTTTGGACAAACATACATTCACTAGCTCAGCCTGTCTTTCTCTATCTCGCTGTCTCTCTCCTCCTTCGTACAAGTATACTCCGAGTCTCTCAAACGTAAATGCCTCCCAGGGCTCCTGAGTTCAATGTCACGCTGGGCAGAAGTGGAGCAAGAGTGGAGGGACAGTGAGCCGTGTGCCGGCGGGCGGAGACCCTTTCCGGCCAGCAGAGGGCAGCCGAGGGGAGGCGCTGGCGCGCGAGGGCTGAGCGGAGCCTCGCCTTGCTCGGGCAGCTTCAGCCTCAGCAGCAGCCGCGGCGGAGCCGAGAGCGCAGCCACTAAGGGCAGCGGCGGCGGCGGGAGCGAGGCGCGCAGCGAGCAGCGGCGCGGGCGGGAAGGAGCAGCCGCCGCCGCCGCCGCCGCCGCCGCGACGGGCAGCCGGACTCGCGAGCAGCTGCATCGGGCCCCTGTCCGCTCAGCTTTGTGCCGCCGGCGCCGGGCGGCCGGCGAGTCTGGAGCCCGTGCCGTCGCCGGCCGCGTCCTCCGGGCATGGAAGGCGGCGGCAAGCCCAACTCCTCGTCCAACAGCCGGGACGATGGCAACAGCGTCTTCCCCGCCAAGGCGCCCGCGACGGGCGCGGGTCCGGCCGCGGCCGAGAAGCGCCTGGGCACCCCGCCGGGGGGCGGCGGGGCCGGCGCCAAGGAACACGGCAACTCGGTGTGCTTTAAAGTGGACGGCGGCAGCGGCGGCGGCGAGGAGCCGGCCGGGGGCTTCGAGGACGCCGAGGGGCCCCGGCGGCAGTACGGCTTCATGCAGAGGCAGTTCACCTCCATGCTGCAGCCCGGGGTCAACAAATTCTCCCTCCGCATGTTCGGGAGCCAGAAGGCGGTGGAGAAGGAGCAGGAAAGGGTTAAAACTGCAGGCTTCTGGATTATCCACCCTTACAGCGATTTCAGGTGAGGACTCCCTGTCGCCGCCCCACCCTTCTTTCCCCGCGCGCCCGCAAACTCCCGGCTCTGGGAGGGGGCACCGGGGACTCGGAGGGAGGGGGTGCCGGGCGGGCGGGGGTGGCGCTGCCGGTGTCTCCTACTGGGGCTGAGCAGGCTCGACTCTTCTTCAACTAGTTTCCACCCAAGAGGGAGTTGACTGATGAGTTCCTGTGGCCTGGGAGTCCCGAGGAGGCTCTCCTCCTTTGCTTCGTGAACTTTGGGGACAGATCGGGGAAGAAGGCCACCGTTACCCTGGGACAGGAGGATGCTAAGTTGGGCCAGGGAAACTTTTACTTCGGATGTGAGAGTGTAAGGAAGCGGCCAGAAAGTCGTCCTGGGAGTGCCACCCTTCCTGGTGGTGCTCTCCCAAGAAGTGGGTCCTCCCAAAAGGGAAAAAGGCGCTCCTGAGGTCGAGAAGAGGTTGGGACAACCGGAGACAGGCACTCACAGGTCCTAGTGTTCCAGCCGCTCTCACCCCCGGGGAGCGTTAATCTGCTTTTCATCTGCTTATGGGCACCGGCTATCCTCAATGCATTTCTTCAAAATAGTGGCTGGCAGGCTGAGGAAGGGTAATTTGCGCTTGGATAGTCCTTGACTTCACAGATTTCAGTGGAGCGGGTGCTGCCAGGTTTGGCAAGAGCGTGACAGGAAGCCTGGAGTTCCTAAAACAGAGACAGGGGGCGTTTCCAGAGCCCCCTTCCTGAAACAGAGACACCGTTTCTTGACCTTGACTACAAGTCTATTTCAGAAATCTCTTTCCCCATTTTCCAGCTCGGGAAAGAGGGCAGGAGAGCTGTCAGCGGTCAGGGAAATTGCTTCGAAGACTTAAAATTAAGTCGTTTCCTGGTCTTTTTTGTCGCCCAAGTATTCGTTCGGTTATAAGCATGTTTAGAGATTATCAAATGAAGGTCGTGAAGTAGATCCTCTTATTAGCGTGCACACACCCTGCAGCCACGTTATATTAGCTTCCAAAGAAGGCTTGGCTTTCCATTAAAAAACTAGTAACTCAGAGTGGCATTATTTGTTTATTTATTTAACTGAACTCCTTGAAAAGGAATCAGCGAAAGGCGTATGTGTGCAAACTAAGAAGTTTTAATAGGTGTCTATTAGACAGCAAACAAGTATAGCAATAAAAAGCAGATTACTTTGAGTTATGTTTAGAAACTAAGGGGAATTGCCATCAATTTCAGGCCTTAATGGGAGCTGTCCACAGTTCTGAAAGACATTTACTGTGGAAAACACATACTCCTGCCACATAAAGCCTTGGAGTGACTGTCTTCACCTTCTCTGAGTCTCGTAAATCAGTAGCCTCTATTATCTATGCATAAAGTGAATGAATTTGAGGAAGTATATAATTTTAAGATTCTTATTTGCAAAAACACACAGCAAAGTTCAAAGGAGGACTTATGAAACCTAATGACATTTATGGTCCATAGAAAATTAGGAGTTTGATTGAAAGAATGTTCATATTAAAGGACCTACTAAATAATCTAACACATTTCCTCCACTAAGAAGATACTTATAGAAAAAAACTGATAAATGACCTTGATCTAAAGTATATAAGATTGTCTTGTTCTTTAGAATTTTAAAGGTTGAAACTAAATGTAGAAAACTATCACTCTCAGTTCTCAATGGAAATATGTTGCAACACAGTATTATATTTTTTTTCCATGAAAAAAACTTTATATGGCAACAGCTTTCAGTCTTAATAACAAAAGTAAGCATGTTTTTTTTTTTCAGAAATATATTTGGTTTAGTATTCACATGCAAATAAAATGCTAAACTTTAACATTCAATTAAAGGATTGTATATGATACTTTTATCTCTTGAACAATGTGAAAAGACTACACTTTTCAAAATGGTATTAAATATCAAATAATTAAACTTTTATTACTCACTGGATAAAAACATAAGGCCACCTTTCAGGAATTGGAATAGTGTGCCAAAATTTTGAATGAATGAAATTAATGAAATAAAAGATTCTCCACATTTTTCCAAGTAAATTGTATGACACAAAATATCTCTTTAAAAACAAACAAACAAAAAGGTTACTAAATAAAGGAAGAAATTAGAATTAGGTGATGGTTCAATTTTATCATATATCTCAAAGAAATGGGAGATGATTAAAAAGTGAGATAATACTCTAAACAAATCTCGGTGCAAAGTAGTTTGGAACATTTGAATATTTGCATAATTAGACAAAGAAAATGACAGACATAAATTAAACAATCATTATGATTTAGATTTTTAACTGGAAGATATCTGAAAAAAATAGATTCTAAAAATCATAATGACAATATTTCTAAAACAACAAACTAAGGAAGTAATCATATACTTATTTGCATATGGAAGACATTTACATCTTATTATTATTTATTAATGTTTTTATATGGTCTCAGATACCAATATAAGATTTCTAAAAACCTGTAACATGTCAGAAAAATGTAATGAAAAAGAAGAAGATGAAATTCGGACAGTGTTTTTTTCTGAAGGAAAAGCAATATGTGAGTAATCTTTAGCACATGATCTGTTCACCTCAAACCCCTTTTCTGAAGAAGACATTTTAAGGGAGGTGCTTTGCTATGATTCCTGCAATGCCAAACTATGAGAAAGGGACATTTAAACAACTTCTATGGAGAGAGACAAGGTTATGGAGATAAGGATTTCCAAAGGGTTTCTTCCCCCTTGACACTTTCATAAACCTTTGCCTGGCCAGGCAAGTTTACTCATTCTCATCTTTGGTCAGCTACTGATTGTAGCATGAGTCTGCTACTCCAGGGCAACTCAGGACGTTGACACTGTGGCTAATGGTCTAGTATCTCCTCTTAAAAGGATTTCTAAGGCTCATTTCCTTTCTCCTTCCCTAAGGCAGCAGGGCTGTACTCCCACTGAGACTTCTTGAGAGCTAGCTAGCTAGGTGCACCTCTCACGGCAGCCAGCGGCCCGGGTGCTATTCTGTGTCTGGCAGGCAGTTTTCTGCCTCTGGTGTAAGTAGGGCAGAGGCGCTGCGTTTCCCTTCTTTCCCAGGAGAGGATGATGTTAGAAACCTTGATGGAGTCAAATATTATCAATACTGTTAGAAAAACTGGGTGGGAGCTAGAGAATTTAGTTAAATAATCTTATGTTTTTGTTTATACCATGGCCTCTAAGCACCCAAAGTAGGGAAAATATAGTTACTTGAAAAATAAAATTGCACTGATCTTTACATAGTGAGGATTTGATCTCAATCTTACTGAGTTTCATGTGAACAGCACACACACACACAAACATTTAATTTGTAGGTTAAATATTTTTGTTGAAATTACTAACACTGATTATACATTTTTTAGCTAAAATTTTATTTTTTATTTGTTTAATAAAAAAAATGACACTAGCCAAGTGTGTGTTTTCATAGCCAATCTATAATTATGATATAAATCATTCGAATGTATTAGAAGAATATTTAGAATACTTTTGTGGATGATTTTTATTATGTAAGCAATTTACCTTGGAAGAATTTATCATCAGACTATTTGCCATTTTGTGGATTCTGAAATTATTTTGTTGCCCTTACATGAAGTTTTTTTTTTTTTAAATTTAAATAATGTTCCTGTTCCATATATATTACATCTTGATTCTATTAAGGGAGGGATTTTATATCTTGACTTGTTATTTCTTCCACTGCTTTTCATCAATTAGTTTGAATAACTGAAAAGCTTATAGTGTCATAACGTACACAAAGACTGTAGAAATGTGGAGTCACTTCCTGAAAAAGTGACTTTTCGGGCTTCTATCTTTGCCTCCTGTTTCATCCACTACTGTACTGATGTTAGAGGTCACTGATGTGTTCATTAGTGAGGGGAGACTTCACCCTTAGAACACAGTTAGTCAGAGGGAGACCTTTTGTTTCCAGGAGCTTCTCACAAGGAAACAATTCAACCCTCTGGGGTTTAAGGACTAATTAGCCTACTGTTGTGTTATCTTTGTGCTGAATGCACTCTCTATTCTCCCAGCAATGCTCCTTTTATTTGCTTTCCATATCAACCTAGCCAAAATTAACCATAAGAATTTATTTTTTTTTCTCTGCTAGATGAAGCAGAATACTTTGGAATGATATGTTGTTATCATAGACTAATTTAACAAGACCTAATTAAACTATATCTGCTTGATCAAAATCCATAAACCAAAACAACACCAACAACAAAAAGCAATTTAAATAGTATTTGTAATTCAGCATTATCCCAGACAATGAACTTATGTCCCAAAGTGAGTATGAAGCAAGGAAAAAATGTATCTGATATGATTTTCATGTGAGCATTTTGCTATTCTGAGTGTAACTCCTGTGTTTAGCAGATAATTCACTTATTTAGAGAAAGAATTGGGCTTAGAATGAGGACTTTCTTGTCAATATAATACAAATTATGGCAGACCATTAGCATTCTGTGAAAAGTGCTGAACATTTTCAGGGTCTGTGACAAATTTTCATTTTATCATCCTGTGTAAAGAAGTAGCAAACTATGAATTAGGCTGACACCATATATTTTAGGAGCAGAGGTAGTGGTAATGAAGAGAAAAATCTGCATGCACTAGGAAAAAAGACTGTTTTCTCTTACACTAAGTACTTTTCTTCTAAAAATACTTTCTTTGTGAAGGCATCTTGACGTACAACTTAACATTATTTTTCCAGAAATAAAAAATGAGGAAAATGGTGATGCTCTCTAAGAAATCCTGAAATTTTCTTTGGTTTTGCAAAATAAACTTTCCTGGCGCACTCATGCATTCCCTCCTTCCTCCCCTCTGTTCTGTATGTGTGACAAACTATTCAAGGGATGTCTATGTATGATTATGTACACGTAAGCATATATAGATATTGATTATTTTTGAGTTGAGCATTTATCTGAAACATTTCACCAAAGTTTAAGTGACAAAAATTGATTTCATGTCTCTTTCACACATTTGTTCATTTCCTCATAATATTCTTCAACTATTTCACCTAATAACTGACCACTAAGTTGCAGTAAAATAGTAGAGTTATGCATGTCTTGGATTTACAATTTGACAATCTTACTGATGTAGACCTGTTGTTATTTTCAAGACATTAGCTGTAGCTCTAAATAAGTTAGTTTAATTAGACATACAGAGAGTTAGCAGCTATTTACAAATTTTGTGCATTCATGTTTGCTTTCAGTATTATAAATAGTGCTGCAGCAGACATCTTTGTGCATTACTCTTAACGATATTCTGGGCAGAGTTCAAGGAATGGAATTACTGGCTGCAAACATTTTCAAGATTCTATACATATGGATTTTACCAGTTAATACTGCCACCGGTTGAGACACTTCTTAAAATTATGAATGATGTAGGTTCACCAATGCTGATATTCCTGTTTAGATATGCATAGGCAGTTTTATGATAGAAAGTCAAAACTATCCTCCATTCTGTTCATTGTAGAGTGGCAAGAGTGATCTTAAAAAGCAAATAATGTTATCTAATTTCTAATAATGTCATTCTGCTTAAAACCCTTTAGAAGCTTATAATACATTTGACAGACCACCCATGAGCTATAATACCTTGCATAATTACAACTGTCTATGCAACTTGATCACATACTGCTCCCTCCCTCGCTGTTTTCCAGACACCTGGGTAAATTTTCAGCTCCCAGAACAAGCCGAGGTCTTTCCTGCCACAGAGATTTTGTGACATTTAACTCCACTGAGTGAAGTTCCCTTTTCTTGTTTCATCGTTCTACATCAGGGCTAGTTTCTCTTCGTCATTTGGATTTCGGCTTAATCATTGTGATCACCCTCAACAGCTTCCTTCTCTATTTCGTTTTCTGGCTGGGCCTCTTGTTTCATCAGAATTTATAATTGTGTCTTATGTATGTCTCTCTACTAGAATTTAAGCTCCATGACCTCATCAATATTATTCAGTTTTATATTCCTAATGCCATAAAATGTACATAGACGTTTTTCCTGCTCAGCTTTCTCAAATGCTTTATTTTTAACAGCTTTTTTTGTGATATAATTTACACACCATACAATTCTCTCATTTAACGTGTATGATTGAATGTTTTTTAGTATGTTCACAGAATTGTGCAACCATTACCACAGTCAATTATAGAAGATTTTATTACACCACAAAAGATCCCCATACCCATTTGCACTCATTTCTAACTTTCCCACTTTCTGCAAAGCTCTCTGAAACTATTAAACTACTTTATGCCTCTATAGATTTTATTTTTACTCCAGATATTTCATATCACTGAAATCATACACTATGTAATCTTAATTATTGGCTTCTTCCACTTAGCATAATGTTTTCAAGTTCCATCCATGTTGTAGCATGTTTCAGTACTTCTTTTTTTTTTTTTTTTTTTTTTTGGCTGAATACTATTCCACTGTATGGTTATACCAACTTTCATTTATCCATCAGTTAATGGAAATCTGTATTGTTTCTACCTTTTGGCCTTTATGAATACTGCTCATATGAACCTTCTTATACATTTTTTTTAATGCAGAGATATATTTTCATTTTTCTTAGACATGAAATCGCAGGTCAGTATACCAGATTTTGACAAATATTATTGAATGGAAGGACAAAGAATTAGTCTCCAACCAGGGAATGCATACCTTTAATCTTAGAATTAATAAATCCAGATAATGAAAACTTTTTTTTTCCCTGTAGTAATACCTAGTATGCCCTCCCCACTGCCACCTGCAAGTATGTGTCCCAACTATTACATTCCCTGCACAATATACAGATGACTAAATGAAACTGCAGGGAGGTTCAGCAGCATGAACACAGCGACATAGATAGAGTGTAAAAGTGGGCCAGGAATTTAGCCTCTCTGAATCTTAATTTTGATACTCCAGCTCTTTTACCTAAAAAGAAACAAGGCTGCCAGTATAAATAATTCCCCAAACCTGAAAAAAAAGCATGATGGAATAAATCTAATTATTTATTCTTCCTTCCTCTTGAAATCATTCCAAAATAATTTTAAAACAAAACAGAACACTGATCACAGACAAATAGAAGACAAAGAAAGCAGAGAACAAGAGATCTCAGAACCATTTCACAAAATAGAAACCAAAACTGTTCTATTTCCACAATTCATTGATCCCCAGAAGTGCTCAGGACATACAGGTACTAGTTAAGAAGCAGTTTCCAGGGTTAAATAAGGATCTCCTCAGTGAATACAGTACTCTCAATTGTAACATTAGAATGCTTAGAGCCAGGTCATTTCTACTCAGACAGGAAACTGGAGGAAATACCTCCAGTGGGAGACATTTCAAAGTCTTCCAGTAAAAATTCTTATTTATTACCTAATGACCTTGCAAAAAGCCTCCCATATGTACATAGAGACCATAATTATATTTTAGTATTCTATCATCTAATACGATCTGAAAGCAAAATATTATGAGACTTTTGAGAAAAGTTTTCATCATAAAAGAGAAAGCCTAATCAAACAGCAAAAGAAAGTCCAGAGAACAGATAGACACTCAGGATAAAGAGGAATTACATTATTAAAAAAATACTCTATAAGCACTATCTTCAGGAAGATATTTTATCTATATAATTAGAATAATACACTATGAAAGAGTACTCAGAATAAAAGAGAGCACTTGGATGTAATAAATTGTCACATAATGTCTAGAAAACCTCAGAATTAGGGAAAAAAGAAAAAAGTATAGAAATTATAAGCAAAATAGAAGATAATTCATAAGATCACAGTCTATAAAAGGATTTCCAGAATGAGAAAAAAGTGTAAAATGGACAGGTGGATTAACATAGACTTTTTAAACAATATTTTTCACTGAGTGAAATATCTTTTCTGAGAAACTCAGAGTGTTCAGCACTGTGTAAGAAAAAGACCCCATGAAGGGTCATCATACAGAAGCTTAAGGACTCCACTAAAAAATACTAACACTTTCCAAGGAGAAAGCTGCATATTAAGAAGTAGGAAAAGTACTATACAGCTAAATGCAGTGTAACAAAGTCTACAAAGTTCTGAGAGTGATTTCTAAAAGAATTAATACCCTGCCACTATATGAAATTAAATAAAGAAATTCAAGAATTCTAATCTTAACTCCCCACGTATCATGTCTCAGAAAGTTACTGGATGATATACTCCAGCAAAACAAAGAATTATATCATGTAACATGAAACCAAGGAAGACAGGATATGAGATTTAACATAGAAAAACCTTGAAAGAAAGTCCCAGGAGTACCCCCGAGTAGCTGGATTTGAAGGAAACCATTCTAGAGAGGAGTAGTAAAGCAGGGGGCTGGAAAAAGGCCTTTGAGGGAAAAAATGGCTGAATAACAGCCTTTGGAAAGTGTATAATGGGATATCTTTGACTTTCATGTAAATACCTGTAGGGTACATTAAATACAAGCAAATAAACAAAAGATCTTTATCTAGTCCTGCATGATTTGAAGGTGAATAAAAAAGAAAAAAAAATTACAAGGCATTGCTTTGCTTGGCTTAGCAGTGAATAACACTTACCTGGTCATAATATTGTAAATGAAGTTTACTGATTTAAGCTGTAATTATGGTCCTGTTATTCTGGGAGGGCAAGAGAAAGGTAAATGAAAATGAGTGTTTTTAAGAAAGCTGAATCCTCATCTGCCATTATTGGAAATTAGCAGGATTTAAAGTTGATATATCAATTTCTTTTTGAAATATGAATTAAACATCAAAAGAAACAATTAGGGTGTTTGAATTAGGAAAGTGGGTATGTAGAGTGAGAGGAATAGGGCAGGGTTTACATGTTCTTTTTATAATCCTTTGATACTATTTTGCTTTTTAAAAAAAGACTACAGATATGTTTTGAGGTAGCATAGAGTTTTCCTAGAACACAGACTCCAGAGCCAGGATATTTGAGTTAGAATCCCAGCTCTTACCACCTTAGTATCTGGGCTTCAGTTTTTAAACTTTTAGAAAAAAGTTTCCTCATTTTCCTCCTTAAAATAATATATGTATCATATCAGGTTTTTGTAAGAAGATATGTATTTTATATTTATATTGTATATATTTATAGAATATCTAGATATGTGGTGCTTAGAAATTATTCTCTACACTTAATGCTGTGTTGTAGCTATTATTATGAAAGTAGTTTTGAAATAGAATTAAGGTGTGTGAACTATTTGAGTAAAGCAAATACTCTCCATGTACACAGTTAACAGTCTGCAGAACTCCTTAAGCAAATATACTATGAAGGCAAAACCATGTAAGTGATATGCTATTGTTTGTTTGTTGTTTGTTTTTTCTCTTCATGGAAGTCTGGGCAGCAGAAGACCTGATGTGCAATGGCAATTTCTGTGTGTTCTATGTGAAATAGGTTCACTCATGAGGCAATTAGCATTGGACGTTTCTAATACATCCTCTATCTGAAAAATTTTCTAGATATAACAGTATTATCTTATAAGTGTGTATAAAATGCTACAGTATTGAATATTTAGAAATAGCAGGGAAATTCTAATGGCATTGAGTTGCATGTACTCCTTTCTGTTAATCTTTATTTTCATCAGAAAATGGCATAGTTGAACCATTTGGGATCTTATTTCAAATCAGTAATATATGTAATATATGAGTCAAATAAGAAGATTCATAACTTCCTAAATTCTTTCATTTTCTGTTTTATTGTCTAATTTAATGGTCACAAGATGGTTATTTAGAAATATTTAAGAAAGATTGCATATTTTAAACAATGAGTTAAAAATATTTTTTACATCATTTAAGAGTAGATGTTACTTATTGCCCTTGCAGAATATGTTAACCTCATTTTGTTAAAAAAGAGAATATACCTTATTTAAAATTATACAATTGTAGTTGTTCGAGAGATATAATCAGAGGCTGAGAAAATAAATATTGAAAATTACATGAGTACTATTTGTAGGTAGACTGAGCATTAATTATTTTTTCTGTAGAAGTCATCCATTGTTTAAATTATTTTAAAAAAGTCTTTGTTCTGAACAGCGAATTTGGTATTTGCCTTAAATAATCATGTAAGTCAATTAGGATGAAGATTAGAGATAGATATTGTATCTGTGATTTAGAATTTTTAATCTATCTATCACAGCAGAAATATATGATAAAAACACCTAGTTATGGTTGTATATGTATTAAATATTATAAATAACCCCAGAATTTGATTAGCTGCAACTATTGATTATATTAATCATTCAAAACCATCCATTTATATTAGCTAAGGTTTCTAGGCTTATAGGCTACTTTAAGAATCAAATGAAGGCAGTGGACCCTCCACCCTGATAAAGTTCATATATTCACAGAATTTTGTGATTTCAGGAGTTTGTGGTTCCCTTCAAACACATTTATTTCTGGACCCCAAGTTAAGACTTCCTGAACTATCTAATATGTTTACATAGAAATGTGATACTAAAAGTACAGAAGATAACAAGGAGAGAATTTTGCTTGGACAAACCATTTAAAAATTAGATCTGTAGCTAGAAAGACTCACCTTGAGGAGAGAATTTCACATCAATTAAGTAGTTTAGTTTTGAGGCTAGATGATATCTGGTTAGTGGACATTGAATGGAGATTTGTTCTGGATGGGTCAGTCAGTGCAATAAAGCACAAATTATAGCTAGAAATATATTTGGGATGAGAGGAAGCTAATTTTTTTTTTTTTTTTTTTGTAGATATTGCTTTTCTACCTTAAAATGCTAAGTGAATCAACTGAGAAGTGATTAAATTAAGTACAAAATTCAGTAAGATGGTGATAATAAGATAAATAAGATGTATCAGTAACTTAACTACACATTAACAACTATGAGGATATATAATAGAAAAAAATTATTAAATATAAAATCAAAAATATAAATTATATACCCAAATTTGAAAACTGAAAATTTCAAATTAATATAAAAAAGATGTTATATAATTAATAGTATTATTTAACTAAAATAATTGAGTAAAATCTATTCCTATGGGTTTGTAAAAAATTATTCAATAAGTTTAGATTTATAACAGGTAAAAATAACTGAGATCAGTGGTGCTAGAAAAGTATTGATGTATCACTCTGACTCCAAAGACAGTGTTACAACCTTTCCAAAGTTCAATTTAACCAAATAAAAAAATTTCTTGAAAATATAGAGGATAATAAATAATTTTACAAAAAATGACATTTTGCAAATACATGGATGCAAGGATGATAATTTTAACATTTGTCATAATAGAAAATTATAAATAAATGTAACCTGAGTAAAATTTCAACCCTGTGCTAAACCCTGGTTATTAGCTGTTCCTCATATCTCTGCCCTGCCTTTTCTTCATAGAACTTATCACAATGTATTATACTAAATGTTTTATCTAATTTTATTCTTATGTCCCTTCATCTATAATTCAAACCTTACTTAAGGTGAGGTTTTTTTTTTTTAATTATTTTAACCATTGTAGTCCCAAGGCTAGAGACATGCACAGGTGAACAAATTTTGGCAACATTAATCTTCAACCAGTTGGTCTTTTTCCCTATATTTCTTGCAAAAAACTGAACATTTTAATTTAGTGTAGACAGCCTAACCCAATACATAGAAACAAATATCTAGAAATAAGATTTGAAGACAATTAAAATAATATATATACTTATATTAATTCTATTTGCTGTAATGCTTGTTTTTAATGTAGTTTTAAAAATAATTTGGGTATATATATTATGGATATCTTGGATGGTTCTTGTTTCACAGTCCTATAAAAGGTATTTAAATGCTGTTGTCTTTAGAATCAATGCTATCTTCATCAAAATAGAGTTGAAAATATATCTCTTTGGGCAGGGACATTTAAGAAAGAGTGACATTACTTTCTTGCAGGTATAATCTTTTTTCTTTTTTCTTTTTTGGCAAATTATGCTGCATGGTATAATGGTGCACATTTCATTGAGGTATAATTATTAAGATACTGAGTCAGTGTTTTGAAAGGGGATTAATTTTGAATTTTAACTCTGTGATGAGTAGATTCTTTTATTGTGTTCACCAAACATAAAGTTAGAAAAAAAATTTCAACCAAAATTTTTCTGAGTAAGCACTATTAAATTGGTCCTTGTATTAAGTTAATGGAAAAGATATCAGAGATCTTGATATAAGAAAGTTGAAATTGATATAAATTTCAAAAGGAAAAGTCCTGTGAATCTGAGAAGATAGTGGTAACTTAGTTTTTGCACATGAAAAACAGAGCAAATAAGATAGCAAAACCAAAAACATCATGGACAACCTTTACAGCAAAATTGTTCTCATGAACGTAAAAGATGAGTATGATGGGACAGACCTACAAAACCTACAGGACCTTTGTTTTTGAACCTCCCTGAAGGTTGGAGGGGGGCAGTAATGGCAAGCAAGGTCATCAGCTAGCCCTGAGAACAGGTGGACCTCCCACATAACCAACAGATATTTCTGAAAGAGTGGCTGAAACAGGAATGAAATTCACACAATTGAATAGCAAGAGGTCTGTAGTAATTTGAAGAGAAATGGCTGATCCCAGGTCTAGGGCAGGAAATATATGTTAGGGGCCCAGAACAACTTGACATACCAGATAGTAAAGAAGTTATCAAAGACTTACTTCCACAGTAACGTAAAAAAGAATCAGGAGCCAAATTGAAAAAGCAAGATGAGCTTCAATGTGGATAAGAATTTCAATGAATTTAAACTCATCAGATGCTTTAATTTAAAGTTATAATGATATAAAAAATGGTTACCTACTAAAACTGAAAGGGACCCAATTCTTTACCTTGAAACCTTGGTTAAAAAAAGGACAGAATCAAGCATTTACCCTGATGTGTAAGCAAATAGTAGAGGGAGAAGAGAGTGTCCTTATAAAGTTATTAAAGCAAATAACATGGAAAGATAATGATATAATTAGAAAATGATGATTTTACTACACCTATTTGATTAATGAATCTAGATGTTGAGCATCAGTGGTCACTAACAACAAAATATAGCAAAACCAAATGTTGCATCTTCTTGATGAAAAAACACCAGTCACCTATAGTTTTGCCAAAGGATTGAAATCTGGGTCTAATCAGGCCTCTGGCTCCAAGTAACAAACTGCAGAGAATACAAAGGGTGAAGGAACATGCTGAACTTGCCCCTGGAGCATGTAATCAGCAAAATCCAGTCTTGGAGAACTGACAGGAGTGCTACCCAGGCTCTTCAACAGAAAAATAATAAGGAAAAGAGTGGGATGGAAGGGAATTTGTAGATTAAAAGACAATCTAAACTGAATGTGGAGATTTGGGGCAGATCAAACTATACAATATGGGATGAACAATTGTGATGAAACTGTAGAGAAATTCAAGAAAGCAACTACTATGAAATTCAGCAGAACTATTTTTTGGAGGGTGGGAGGAGGTTGTGATTGAACCTGTGCACATGGACAGGCTTTTGAGGACTGTGCACATGGACAGGCTTTTTGGGTAGATGCCACAGTTCTTTCTTGTCCTGGGTGATGCTTTCAAAGGTGTTCAGTTTATAATAAACCACTGTTTTCTGTGAACTTCTATATCTGTATTATTTTACAATAAAAAGTAAGAGAGAAAAAAGGAAGAGATCTTAATTTCCAAAATGAAAGTTGAGACTATAATGAAAAAGAAGTATAATATTACTGTGTATCTCTCTCCCTTACAGATCTGATTTGTATTTGCAACAAAACCCTAATAATGCTAAGGTAAAGCAATGTAACCCAACTTTATGGCAGGAAAATCACCCAGATATTCTTTTAGAAAAGTCAGAACCTTAACTGATTTTACTTGATTTGAAGAAATGTTCAAGCTCCTTGATGCTAATCTATGAAAATTGATAAAATAATATCCTATTAAGAATATCTTGACAAGTCTACAGCCATGCTACTCTAAACAAGCCTGGTCCCCTCTGATCTCGGAAGCTAAGCAGGGTTGGGCCTGGTTAGTACTAGGATGGGAGACCACCTAGGAACACCAGGTGCTGCAGGCATAACAAAAATAAAATAAATAAAATAAATAAAAAGTAAAATAAGGGATTGTAAACTGACAAGTTCCTTGCAATCTGTGAGGTCAACCAAGGATTGCCTCACCTAAAAAAAAAAAAAAAAAGAATATTGTGACAATAATATAAAACATGAAAGATACCAGACTCATAGCCAATATTTAATAAATATTAAATTCCCTTTTATTTTTGTTATTCTGTTAATGATTAATATATAAGTATAAAAAACAATAGTTATCTAAAAGACACAGGGTAATACACATGAATTCACTCATTCAGTAAATATTTACTAAGTGCTGAGTACATTTTCAGGGGATGTTAGATGCTTTAGATACAAAAGAGAAAGAAACCAAGTCATAGCCTTTCAGTGGCTTCTTGTCTGGTTTAGAAGACAGATACATAGGAGAGACAGAATGCCAGTAGGGAAATAGTACAAAATGATATACCGCTATAGAGAGTTAAGATGCATTAATTCGATAAAATTTAATCATCAGCTAAATTTTGATTTTTTTTTTACTGTTTATGTCTCAGACTTTTTAAACTACCATAAATAATCAAACTTTTACATTTGTGTGTGTGTGTGTGTGTGTGTGTGTGTGTGTGTGTGTGTGTTGTTCTTTGGGGTTATTTTGTTTGTTTTTGTAAAAAAAAAATTACTGGGGTAAAATTATTTCAGAATTTTAACATTTTAATCTTTACTAGTCTATTGTTACACTATTGTGATTCCAGAAAGCAAAAAGTATTTTCAGGCTTGTTTTCAAAGTCATTCAAGTTGATAATTATTTCAGAACTGTGTACTTAAAAGAGAGAAAACTCCATTGGAAAATAGCAAAGAAATTTACTTATTGACTGAAATATGGACTGTCTATATCTCTTTCCTATGTAAAAGGAAGCTAATTTATATTCCTTCTGTATCAACAAATCATGTTGGAAAGAGAGAGAAAAGCTCTTAACCTACTTTTGTCTTCAGTTTTTAACTTTATCATGCTTGTTAATTGCCTGGGTGTCCTTTAACCATCTATTTCCATGATTCTTTCCCAGAGGCTTGGTTTAATTTTAAAAGTGCAGTGTATTCAGCCCTAATTATGTGAGAGCTCACTTCAGGCAAACAGCAAGAGAAAAGAATGACCAAAATGTGTTCTTAAATCAGTGCCACGGATACCTCAAGCACATCGCTGTAAATATTTAATAACTAGGAAACATAACCGTATAAGGTAACGCTTGGAAGCTAGTGATGTTTGAAAATAGGATTTCTTCCTATTACTTTACTACTGTGATTTTTAAAATTTATACTTTTTGAAGTTTTCCATTTTTATTTCTCTTATCAAGTATTAAAACAAGCTGCATACCTACACAGTCTCAATTTTTTTTTATAATCAATGACTTTATCTAACCTTGAATAAAGTTCACAAAATATGCAATCTGCATGCCTAGCCATATCGTTCAGTTTTTTTGAAAAGCGTGCTATTATGTTGACTTAAATGGCCACAATCAATCAAAATTTTATGTCACAGTTATTTTTACTTTAATGTAGTAGAAAAGAATTACTGTTGAAATGTTTTAAATGGTCACCATGGGAAAAGCAACAGTCAGTGGTTTATTCTACAAAAGATGGTTGGATGCAATATTACCTAATAAGTTCTAACTATATGCCAGGCACTGTTCTGAGTGTCTTTACTTATATTGTCTCACTTTATTTATATTGTCCTTACAGCAACACTATAGCAGGTACTATTTGTGTCATGCTATAGCTTAGAAAAACAGATTATGGAGAGCTTAGATTGTCAGACAGCTTCTAAGTGGAGAAGCTGGCATTTGAACCCAGGGATCTGGCTCAGAGCCCACGATTTTAACCACTATATCCTTTGTTCAAAAGGTGTCCAGTCATATACTGATCCAGCAACTCAGTCTTTTTCTCTGACTTTAAAAAAAAAGTACCAATAGAATTTATATGTTATTTTCCTGTCTATAAGAATCTTAGTTATTTAGCTCATAGTCTTGAGTGGGCAGTGGTGCCCCATTAACCAAATATTGGAAGCTAAATATTGGACAGTAAAGAGTTAGAAGTAAAAATTGAAATGTTCTTATCCAAGCTGGCAAATAAAATGGAAATAAAACTACAAAGAGTTCTTTAACTCTACTTATGTTTAATACTCTAGAAAATGTAAGAACCAGTGAAAACAATTCTATTTCCTAAAAACACTTTAAACTTTTTTCATTATATTTTTTTCTCTATTCTTTGAAATGATAGTGCTTACTTACCAAAATAAATGGATTATTAAGTGAAAATAGTAATGAAGAGGTGTACTCGTAATGAAAGCATTGGGAGGTGTGTGTAAATAAAAAAGCTATAAAACTTTAGCTGCAGATATAATTGAAGAGAGACATAGCTATTTTTCAAAATTGTCAATGTTTGTCATTAGGTTACTATCTACCACCATATAAATGTTACATATTGCATAGTTTATCATTTGTGTTTGTTAATAATAATGGATTATGATTGCTTGGGAAAATTTAAGAGGGTTATTTAGACTTATATAAGGCAGCTAAGTAAGAAAGGCATGAAACAATATATAAGGTGTTATGTGGCAGATGCCTGAGAAATTTCCCCCAAACTACAGTTCTGTTGTACCTCTGAGATCATTCTGTCTGGTTTCTTGAGATCTGATATGGTTTCACTGTATCACTGCATTTAGAAACAATTATTTCATAACTTATCATTACTTATAGGGACTGTGTGCCTATAGAAATAGCTTGAGGAAACTAAATCCCAAATGAACTAGAAGGAAAAAAACAGAGATACTGGAGAATTAGGGAAATTCATGTTGAAACTTAGATGTTTAGAAATAGAGCTAATTTTAAATTCTTAGGAAAATAAGGTAGATGATGTCATCACCAATCTTCAAGATCAGAACTTCCTGTAATAACGGATAATTCAAAAATGCATTTTATCATTTTTTCTCTCTAATTTTGATAAATTTAACTTCTGTCTCTGTAAGAAACATGTCAAAACACTTTAAACAACATGAAATGAAACAAACCCTTGGCTCTCAGTTATTTTTGCTACTTCCATAGTCTTTCTTTTACAGACTTTTCAAAAGAGGAATTTATATTCACACTCTCTTTCTTGCTTATCATGACTCCGAAATCCTACAATTACCTGATTTTCCATTTGAGCAGTATTGTGAAAAAACCAACCAACCAACTAACCAACCAACCAACCAACCAACCAGCCTATCAACCAACGAACTAACCAACCTACTAACCAAGAAATCTTGCAAATGTCTTTTAATGTCCTGTTTCTAAATCTAGTAAACACTTTCTAGGCCCTATTTAACTTGAACACTAAGTGACACTTGAATCTTCTTGACTTCTCTGACCCTTCTCACCTCTGATTATCTTCTTATATCTTGCCCACTTCTTCTTTAAGTCCCTATCAAGCTCTCTTTACCCCTTAGCTAAAATGTTCTTGGTCTTCAAGATCTAGCTTCAAGGCCTCTTCTCTCCTCACTGTACATATTCTCCTTGGGAAATGTTATTTATCACCGTGTCTTGAACTATCACTACCTACATGCTCATGATTCCTTGATCTGTTCCAGCTCAAGTTATACTCCTTTGCATCAGACTACATGTCTAACTACCCTTTTGATTTATTATGTCAATTTTGTCCTCACCTGATGGCCAAATATATACTCCAGCTTATGTTTCTTTAAGGACTGAGTGATTAACAATGGTACTTAACCCTAAATTTCATTATTATCCTAGACTTCTACTTGTTCTCTGGCACTTGGTCTGGTGCATGGGTATGTACATGAGCATGTACACACACACACAAGCACACACACCAAACTCATCATGGTTTACTTATTCTACTTCCTGAATATCTCCTGAATCAGTCTCCTTTTGTCCATCATCACTACCATCGATCAGTTCCTCTTCTTCTCTTATTTTTCTATTATGTCTCATCTGTTGACTTCTAAAATGGTTCCACTTCTGTCTCCTAAACCAACACCATGTTGTTCCTGCTACATTTTGCTTGTCAACATACATACAGTGGTCTTTTGTGTATCTCTATTTTTTTCACATTTTTCAACTATTAAATATATGTTTAAGGACAAAACCAAAATTAAAAGAGAAATAGCTTTAACTAGTTTTCTGTTCTTTAGAGTTAGGCAGAGAAAGAGGGCTGGGTTACAGAATTAAACTAGAGATAATAATTCAGAGCCAGACAATTTGTAATGTAATTCAAAAGGAAGGGCTCTGAGAAATTCTCTGAAACTTCTCAACTATGCAATGTAATTCAATCCCGATTTATTAATCACTTAATATGTGCTAGCCACTAAACTAGACCCAGGACAGAGCACTGAGGAAGGCAGACATCACTCCTGATTTTTCTGAGCTTACAATCTTATATGAAAGCAATGAATTCAACCAGTAATGATCACTGTTAACAAAGGAAAACTACAGGATAATATAGGGAAGGATAGAGCTAGGGGTTTACTTCAGAGGATTAAGAAAACCCTCTGTAAAAAATGTGACAATTGAATTTAGAATTCAAAGACAAATAATAATTAACTAAGTAAACCAGTAGTTTAAGGTGTGGGTGAGGATAAACTAAAAACCTGACAAATGACACTTGCAAAGAAGCAATTGCTGGTAACATTTTGAGTTATTTTGCTCAAGTATTAGTTGGATAGATGGGATAGATAGATTGATGATAGATGATAGACAGACAAGCAGACAGATAATAGTTAAGTACCTCTCAGGGATCATCTTGCATGTTTATTTCTCCTATAATATACCATTACAGCCTTTGCCTGTTTTTCCTCTGGCATGATTGTATTTAAATATATTCTCAAATTTCCTATAAATCTTTCAACACATAAATGGCCATTCCTTTACTTTGCATTCCCTTGAGATTTATTTATAATTTATAATCCATTATCTTGAGACAGTATACATTATTTTTTTGGTTATTTTATCTATTCTGTCCTTTCCTCTATTTTTTTTTTAAATTTCTTCCAGAGCATTTATGTCTTCTACCTCATTTTGGTTTTGTTCCCTTTCCTACCATTATGTGAGAGGCCTGAATATCCTCTTCTAAGATATGTTCAAACATATCTTACTCTAAACATGGTAGAATTTTTCTTCTGATGTTTTTATGTAGAAAAACAAATCAAAAGAATTATTTTAATAGTGCAGTTATGGTTTCACTTTATTTTAATATGACTTTTAATATATCTTATTGCTAAATAAATTATATTCATATATTATATATTACATATATATTTATCTATATACAGAGATAGATTTGTGTGTGTGTATTTTTTTTAGAACAAGTTATACTTGTATTATTCTTTATGTAACGATATGATACATTTTAAAAATTTGGTTGTTTTCCTGCTGATTTCATAGATAATCTGACTAATACTATTAACAAAATAGATTGTACTGGAAAAGCTAAGTGATAAAGTATATATAAATTTTGAAATAAAGTCATACCTCAGGAAACGAATCTGAGAATAAAGGTTATGTGTATAGAGTATAGCCATGTTAAAATATTCACACATGTACACACATACTTTATAAGCTATGTGAACAGGGAAGCATACACACAACTGCAGAGAAGAGTGCCCAGGTCATGGCCAGCAGGGCTGAGTATAGGCATAATCACGAAGTCTGAATAATCTGGTCTGCTCACTAGTCTTTTTATACAGTATTTTCTCTTTTCATTCATGAGCCTATTTCCCATTAAAACAGGAAAGTGTCTGACATCAACCATAATTCATAGTATTCAGACTTAAATATATGTACACTGGAGTGACTTTATCCTATTTTTGTACATATATTTTCATCTAATGATAGAAAAAAATGTTCACAATGGAGAGAAGTGAGCAAATTACTTGGATGCAGGTGGGTGATGGGAGCTACAGAGTTGACCCTTAAATCATATTAGGCTTATGTGGCTCTTCCTGAAGGTAAAGCTGATTTAATACTTTGGAATGATATAGGGAAAGGTCAAAAGGTACAGTTGAATATAACAAATGAGGCTGAGGTTAAGGAACATAAATTCATAGTGCCATCCTTAGCATGGTTGTATGATTTTTCTCTAACAGTTCAGCATCTCTGTGTATACAGAGAAAATTTGGTTCATAGCCTAGATTCATATTTAGGCCTGCTTGGTAGATATGTTTGAATGAAGGGTCACTAGTGACACAGTGGACTAGAGAGTGAGTGCTCTAGGTGATCCACCATGAGATATAGTGTGTTTGGGAAAAGAATAGACAAAAAAAGGTTTGAATGAATGGGTAATAGATATAATGTTACTAAACAAATAAAGTGAGAAAGAAGACTTGGCTGGCCTAAGATATCTTGAGACAAAAGCTGATTTAATGCTGGCATCAAACTCAATATTATAGGGGTGCTGCAAATTATATGGAAGTATGTGAAAGTATGTCTCTCTGAAGATATTTGTTATAAAATTTAGAGTAATTGTGAGAATACTGGTTTCAGAAAGGTTATCTAATCATATTTTCCAGGAAATTATATTGCCACCTCTTTATATTTTCCAAGTAGTGATAATTGTTTGAGAATTTTAGAGTTATGTGCCACCTACTTGCTACATATAGTGCCTTGTATGTCTACACATCTCTTACTGAAAATGTATTCATTCCATAGTTTCTGATTTTCAATCCCTTAAGTGTTTTTAATCATACTTCAAAATATATTAAGAAAACATTTAGTTTTCATATTGAAAAATCTTGTCAATTTGTAACATCATTTTCTGATTTATGTGTAATGACTGAATATACTTAATGTTAAATTAATTCTAAGAAATGGAAGAGGATACAAAATTAAATCATATCTAATAAAAATACATTGCTGTTAGTTATGTTATAAGGCACAAAAATATTCTCTATTTCAGTTTTGCAAAACTTTGAGTTCATAAGGTAAGCCTAACATAAAATTATGAACATATATTATAAATAATGAAGATGGAAGATACTCAGTGAAGAGGTGTATTCTTTGTAGAATGTATGTTTCCCTCTTTTTATCCATTCTTTAATTGAGCAATTTTAATAATTTCCTACTCAGAGAATTCTGTGGCAGTTAAAAATTACAGATCTCTAAGTTCTCCTCATAAAATAGTTTTAAATGATTAAATTCTAACTGGGGATATTTTTAATTTTTTAGTATTTGTCTTAAAAAGCTAATTTATGTAACTCATAACAAGCAGCTTAATTTAAGACAAACTTGTGTGTATGTATATAAAGTAAGAGTCAATGAAAATTAGCATTTTAATATTAAAATTTAAAGCATAACTATCTTATGAAGAGCTTGGTACTATAACTAAAGGTTTTTATTTATTATTTAAATATCTTAGTTTGTTGTTTCATCAAAGAGAAAAACATTTTTCATTAAACACTAAAAGAAAAAATCACTCAAAATATGGAAGCGAATAATGGAAAATAATTTGAGGGAATATCAGTGTTAATATTTGAAGTTGTATGAAATAAAAGAGTTACTAAACTGATTCTGCTGTGTCTTTCTTTTGGTAGAGAGCATAAGGTCAAGTTTGTGGTGGTTGCATAGGGGTCTATTTTAGAACGTCTTATCGGTTGATTGTAGCTATAGAAAACTTTATTTGAAGACAAACACATTTCTCTTTCACCTCTAACCTTCCACTTGTGATGCTGATATAAACAAATTGTGCTCCTTAAAAAAGCTACTAATGACTAGGGGATGCTTGGGTGGAATTTTCAAAGATAACCTAAAGAGCTCCAAATGACCATGACAGAACATATTGAGCAACTAAATAAATAAAGTAGTATTGACTTATAACCCAAAGTATAAAGTAAGCATCTGTGAATCCATGATGATGTAAATAAATAACAAAATCAATCAATAAATGGAAAAGAGACAAATCTCTCTGTCAAAGAATTCTAAATAATTTAAACTACTCAACCCTCAAGGAAGTACACTGTAAATCCCCATTCTTTAACTCTGGGATGTCATTAGTGGCTCTTTCAAGGAAGGAATAAAAATAGGAATAACTTTAGGGTTGTGAAATCTGACTAATGCTACTCTACCCAGATGACCGAGATCAACTGTGATGTCATGTTGCTTGCTATGAACTCTTGACATGATGTCGTCTCTGTCTCTGTGATCTTCTTCCCCAAATGCATAACCCCAGTCTAATCAGAAGGAAAACATCAGACAAATCTAAATTTCGAGGGATATTTTATAAAGTACCTGACCCATACTCTCCACAAATGTCAAGGTTATTAAAATCAAGAATAATGTGAAATACTGTCACAACCAAGAGAAGCTGAGACATGACAAGATGGTAATGTGGTATCCTGGAGAGGATCTTGGAACAGGAAAAGGACATTAGGTAAAAAGTAGGAACATCTGAATAAAGTATGGGCTTTAGATAATAATATGTCAATATTGGTTCATTACTTATGACTAATGTAAGGTATAAAAATAGGGGAAACCGGGTTTGGGGTAAAGAGAGCTCTGTACTACCTTTTTAATTTTCTGTAAATTTAAAATAAGTCAGAATCAAGGTTTATTTAAAAGACAAAATAAGCTTTTATCAACTAGAGATTCAGAGTCTGTACATAGCAAAAACTATAAGCCTCTCCAATTAAATAATCTAGTGTTTTGTATAATTTTTTTCTTTATTTTTTTGACAGTTTGTATTTCTGAATTGTTTAATATGCCAACCTTCTGTTCCAAACAATTAGACCAAAAGCAGGTACTTCAAGCAAAATAAATTTATTTCCTCGAGTCAGATATTTTGACTTAAGTCTTTAACTGTTTTTAATTACTTTTAATTCAGTTCTTTTGCTCCAAACTGGATTGATAATATATTTACTGTATCTGTGAATGTACGTCAGTGACACATCTATGAATACCAGCAATACACTTAATGTAGAGCAGTGTCCTCTGAAAACACACTGACTAGTGAGGCTCACTGAGGCCTAAGGAGGATTTTACTATCATTTCTAGCTTTTGAAGTTCATGATCATGATGTTAATAATAACATTTAAAAAACCTGAATTATGTAGATGAATATAAAATAACATATAATTTTTGTACAAATATACAAATAATTAGGGTAGCCTTTGTGCACAGTAGATATGTGGCTTGATAGGATGCTCACATTTAGTTTGAGGTACAAACCTAGTGATCCACATTTTATGGTATTTTATGACTGGTCAAGTGCGTTCCAGTAGTCAAACCAATTTATACCGATAGAGGCAGTATTGAAAAATATATATCCCATAACGATCTCTCTCTATCTCTTTCTTTACCTCTTCCCATTTCCCTGTGACATTTATGAAATTCAGGAGAGAAAGCACTTTAAAATGTAGGATTTAACTGAAGTGTTTTAATACTTACTTGGCATAAACATCTTTCTTATATGGATTATAAATATTAAACCAGCTAGGAAAAAAAATGTGTTAACTCTTAAGTCATATGTAGTAACTTTGCAAAAAGAAAATCTTTGAATGTAACAATAGCAGGTTCCTAGCTACCACTGACTTATTTATATGAGTGGTGACAGAACAGAACTAATGCCAATCTCATAAAGATAGTCTTCATATTTAACTGTTGTATGTAGTGGAACATTTCATACAAAGTTTTACCTTTGAAGGTGAATATGTATATTGGCTTGACTAATTATATGATAACTGGAATTGATTCTGCCTTCATAAATTTTTTTCTGTGTGTCAGTCATTGTAAAATATTATACTAATAAAAATTTACTTAACATATAAGTATTGAGTTGTAATTATATAAAACCATGTACTAGGTGCTAAGATAGACTCAAAGGAGAGTCTTGAATCTTGGACTTGAATCTTACTCTCAAGGACCTTATAGTCTAGTGGAGGTAAGAGTGTTGAGGGATGAAGCATTTGTATAAGGTGCTTTATTAATAATAAATTATCATACATAATATCTGATAGTCTAATGTATACTGAAAATGATTTTCTCATAACAATCATTAGAGTTAATGGAACAGGGTGAATACTTCAAGCTAGTAGGTTCCGAAGAATTAAGAGTAGGAGGTAGCATTTAAGCTAGACTCTGATGAGAAGTGGGCTTTGGGTGGTGGAGAATAAGAGGAAAGAACAGGAGTTTCAAGCACAAGAGTATAATACAAGTGATAACAGAGCATAGGAAATGGTAGTAGGAGATATTAAGGACAGTGTTTGGAAGATAAATTTGTTTTCTCAAAAATGACTGAGGAATGGGTTGGGTTTTCTGATTGAGAATGCATTTATTTGATGATTAAGTATATATATTGCCACTTTCCAAGGAATTAAATCACCTAGTATTATATTAAAAATAATTTGCTTGTATGACTTCAAATAGGGTCATTAAGTTCCTTGTATCATCCATATATATATATATATATATATATATATATATATATATATATATCAGTTACTATTGTAAAGTAAGTGAGATTTGGGAATATTTGTTTGAATTTATTTTGTTGTGTGCTGTTTACTTAGCATTTTTAATAAAAAATGATTTTGAAGATCTTGTTGTGGATGAATACATTGTAATTTGTGGCATTGTAGAATTGTCTGAGTATGTGTGTTGCTTATATCCCTCAGAAAAGCATGCATTAAAAGGAGAATTTAATCATTTTCTGAAAAAAAAAAAGAGACAATTTCCCCAGTAGATAAATTCTGAGGTAATAGAGCTTATGTTTTATGTAGATCAAACTTTAGAGAAGTTCATGCTCTCTAGTTATAGCATAGTAAGTGGAGGCTTCCTTGGATTTCAGCAGTGTAGGGGCCTGATGATTAAACAAACTTTTCCTACTAAAATACATGGTCCACAGTTATATCATAATCAAATGGAAAGTGGTTTCCTGATAACAACCTCCGTCTTGAGAACTAATGCTTACATTTCTTAAGGAAAATGTACTGCTGTATTTATAAGCTTCTTTGGGAGTAACATCTAGAAGCCCAGGGCCTACCTTAGGAATTAAAATTCTCTCCTAGTTTCTATGGTTTAACTAAAAAATATATGGAAGGTGATAGATTTAGAATGTATCAATTAACTTTTTTCAAGAAAAAAAAAAAAACAGTTGCAGTAAGCATAATTTGAAGATTAAGGGTGATTTTCTTTTTTCTTCAAGTTTCTAAATTTCTCTTTCTTAGTTTTTCTTCAGTTTGTGTGGACTGAATACATCACATTTATGATTCAAAGCAAATTTCTCTACTTTGGTCTCTACTTTGGAAATGTCGCATTTCCCCTCCCTCATCTACAATTATATTTACCATGTTTTTATTCTTCATATTAACTTTTGATTAATAGTTTCCATATAATCAGCTTTAAAAATATGATCAGATTTCTCCTAGTCTTGAAAATAGGAAATTAATATACACCTCTCCTCACCCTAATCACAGAGGGAGATGGGAACACTACAAAGTTATCTAAATAAATAAAAGAATAAACAACTTGTAATTTTTTTCGGACGGCCGTACTACCATTGTTTTTGTAATGGTAACCTATCTTTGCATGATCAATTAAAAAATTTATTTCTCACCATTATATTTCTCAAATCTTGAGCATCATTTCTTATACCTATTTCCTGCTTTCACCTGTGCTTCTCTAACCCTGAACTTTCTGCTCTCTGTCATTAATCTTTATTCCTTTACTTCTCCTATACTCACTACTCATCATCTCTACTCACGATTCCTAAACCCGTACCTACACTCCTGACCCCCCAGTCCTTTTACTCTTTAGACTAATTTTTTTTCCCAATTGAAATAACATTTTCACATGTGTGTTCTTCCAGCCTTCTCAAAATGAACATGTCCGAAAGCAAATCAAATCTTACCATAAAACCAGATATTCCTAATTACTCATTTCTGTACCGGGCATCACCCTTAACACCTTTAGTCTATATTTTTACGTTGGAAATCATAGAATAATCATCTTCCCTTTTCACTCTTCCTCTTATTTCTGCATGATATATTGTCACAAAGTAGAACTTTCCCCCTTTTTCTTCTTTATTCCCACTGTCTCCAAGTCAGACCCTCATCATCCACTTCATGCTACTGTAACCTTCTTTTAACTGCACTCACTTGCCATTTTAATTTACCATTTACTCTGATTTCAAAACCATTTTACAAAAGAAAAGAGTTGTATTTCATTATGCTACTCAGTTATTCAAGAATTTCCAAACCTTCCTATTGTATTCCATATTGACTCCAAAAATCTTCTGCCTACTTTTAAATTACTTTGTAATGGAACTCCATTGTATCTGTTCCTCCCCATTTCCAACTTCTCTCCAAGATTCACTCTTTGCTCTGCAAGGGTTGATTTCTGCCTGGCCTCTCAAATATTTCCATACTTCTTCACATATTGGCATATTTTATTCCTTTGCCCCTTTCATTTTGCCTGTTCAAATTTCACCTGTAAGATCTAGCTTCATCATCCCCTTCTCTCTCCCTTCCAGGCAGCCATGCTTCCTTTTTTTTGCCTTCAGCTGAATATTCAGGAAATTATCACAAAACTTGGTAGTAATTATTGGCTGGTCTAGGAAAATTAACTGGCTGCGTCTTATGGAAGAGAAACTAGAAACTGAAAATGTGAAAGTTTTGGGAGAAGTGGGAAAGATTAGTCATTCACACCCATTTCATCGCTCGTTTTACTTCTACGCATCTTATTCTTTAACTAGCATCACTGCTTATGATCTTCTTGTTGGGTAAAGAACTAAGCCATGCACATAAAAATGAATTTAGTTTTTATATACATTTTATGTGAAAACAACATTAAAGCTTTCAGAAAATTTAGATAATCAATATGCACATTTTCAAGATTTGGCTGCTACAATAGCTGTTGAAGTATCTATAGTATCACATGTGAGAAATTATATTTTCAGGACAAATATTTTTATCCACAATTTTTAATAATTGAGTTACTTTTTTAAGTCAGGCTTCTGCAGTTTGAGCTCGTTTTTCAGTGAACACATTGATTCTAGATAACTCTTGGGTTGGGCAGAAAACAGTAGCATCAACAATAACCAAAACTCTCTATTCACCTTGATGTATTCTACATTCTCATTGAATCATGTAATTTTTCCAAGGCCTGCATGCTAATTAATTCATTTAATCATTAATATAACAAATATATTTAGAGCACCTTTTATCTGCCAGGAATAAGTCAGTTGCGGAAGATATAGTCTGTTTCTACTCTCTCTGAGCCTTTCCTAATCCATTTCTTTTTTCATCTTAAAAGTTCTTTAGCCCCAACATCATCATCTATTAAAATCCATGGACCAGCTAAGTGTCACTTCTCTGAAGCTTCTTCCAGTCTTCCAAGCTAACTAGTTTCCCTCTCCTGAATTTCTTTGTTTATGTTCTGTAAGTTATCATCCAAATCAATCATGTTGTACCTTGTATTTTCATCATTTCCATACATCTTACTTGCACTTGTCCTGATGTCTTGCAAAGTATAAAAGGTCAAAAATGTTATTGAATTGAAATATAGTTTCATTGGATTGAATTGAAAACTATGCCACACCAGTACTATATTTAGGTACATTATTCAAACAGCATTTTACACTGACCCATATAATTGTGTCATGACTTGTCCTTCTTTGGCTCAGGTTATTGAAATCAAGCCTAATGACAGACTTACGCAAATACATTTTTCCTCCTAAAGTGAATCTTATGAAACATTCAATTTTCATATTAGGAAAACTAAATAAACTATGACACTGCCACACCACTATCTTTTCTCAGAAATTTCCATCTCAGCCAGTTCCTGGTTCATATTCTTGTTGCCCAAGAGTGAACTTGGCTAATGACTTTCACTTTGGCTCTTTCCAACTTTCTGTCTATAATTTCTCTCTTGGAGGACTCATGTTTCCCCATGGTTTCAGTTTTAAACCTGTACAAAGCCTCGTGTAGTAGTTTTCCTAAGCACTGGCATCACTTTTAAGTTCTAGACTATTACAATTCTAACTGCCTTCTGTCATGAATGTGAAACATATAAAACTCATTATTTCCAAAATTAAATTTATAATCTCTACATTTACTTCCCAAACTTTCACATTTTCAGTTTCTAGTTTCTCTTCCATAAGACACAGGCACTTATCTGACTCCTTCAGCTTCTTTCTCCCACATCTTAACTAGTGTCCCCTCTCACAAAGTTCTTTACTCTGTCTCCTCTTCTCTGCCTTCCCCAAGTTAGTTTTCATATTAAATTTTTTAAAAATTACTTTATTCTGTTAGATTTTGCTCTGATACACAAATAGTTTCTACAAAGTAAGACTCTTAGATTTGAGAAAGTTGTTGGAGTCTTTCTAGGTTCACTTTCTGCAAAGAAAGGATAGAGATCCAGAGCGAGGTGATTTTTCTCTTGAGTATAAGGTGTAGATACTACTAAATGTTAGAAGTTTAGCACTTCTGCATTTGATCTAGTTGTCTTTCCATTATGTCATGCCGATTATTCTTAAGAAGCTTTTTTTTAAATTAAGAAATTAGTTTTGGTCAGTGAGAAACACAAATATGTCTAAAAACACAACAGCAGACCACTGTTTTGGCTTAAACGCATAACTATTATTTTTCTCCAAAATTGTTTTAAAAGGAAAAGCAATTAAGTTGGAAAATTAATTAAACAAAATGCCAGCATTATGCTTATTAAATAAGACTCCTGCTACTCAGTAGAATGCTTGCGTACCTGTTAATACCCGTAATGGTTAATAAAAAAACAGTTGGGTTTTCATCTAAGTCCAAATTATGGATCTACCAGTTAAGATATTTATGCATTATGCAGTAGTAAATATTTAGAATAGAGCCAGGGATAAATTAGGAATTTTGCATTTGTGACTTTTTATTTTGACAATTAATACTAATTATTTTCCATCAATCACTCCTATGCACATAAGGAAAATTGTGCTTATGGCTATGACATAAAAAAGTGTGTGTGTGTCTGTGTGTGTGTGTATGTGTGTGTGTGTGTATAAATACAAATAAATACAAATCAAAATAAATACACTGGGTGACATTAGAATGGAAAGAACCTTGAGTTACTTACTAGACAATCTGGCTTCATGTCTTATATACCACTAATGAGGCAAGTAATCTTGGCTAAGTCACATGCCATTTTGTTTCAGGTTTCCCATATGTAAACATAGAACTAATGCCTCACAGAACTGTAAGAAAATACAATAAAAATGATTACTGTGAGAATACTTTATGAATACTATGTTGTTTTATAGAGATTGGGAAATAGATATTGTCTGACCAACTCCTACAGCATCATAGTAGTTGCACAATTAAATTGAATGATAACAAACAGAGCTATAAAGTCAATTCACTTTAGTAGTATTAGTTGTATTCATTTCTAGAATTTAGTCAAGTTATACTTCAGAGTATCTTAGAATGTTTAGGTTGATAACTTAAAGAACTTTTCATATTGATCCTTGGTATGATTTTTTTTCAGTGCATGTTTTACAATTTAATGTGATATAAATTTGTTAACAGCATCAGTCTCTGATAATATTTTTCCAGAACCCATAGTATGCTTGACACTGTACTGGTATATAAAATATCTCGACTCATTATTTTTCTTGCAATTTTTTGAAAACCCAATAGTTTTCAATGTGAGTTTGTTATTCTACAGTAACATCTATTTTTATCTATTATATTTTATTATCTATTATCTATATTCTAATATCTATTTATGTCTAATATCTATTATATTCTATAATTATTTCTTTTAAAGTCTGACATAATTTTCACTCAAGGGGGGAGTAGTATAAGACAAACATGTATGAAACAAATAGTTTTCCCTTGGATATCTATTTTGTTGGAATATGGGAATGGCACTTTCTACCCAACCAGGACCAACTTGGGTCTCTGTGAAGGTCTCTGTGTAGGCCAAACAATCCTTGGGTTTTGACATCAAGACAAACTACTAGTTAACATGAGGGGCCATGACATTTGAAAAATATCTCTCTAAGTATTTCTACTGCCCTGTCTGAGGCTTGGTTCTTGAAAGCCATTGGGATTTGTAGGACCAGCCAATATGGGTTCCATGGCTTTTCCTCTACCTTCTTACTATGTTAGTTAAACTAAGTCCTTGTTTACTTTTAAGAATGTGTGGAATCTGCTTACATTTGTTCAGAGTTTTAATCTAGACAAGTTTTATGTATTCAGCTTATTAAGTCTTTCCTCACAAGTTAAGCTTTCCATTATTTTAATCCTCTTCTGGACATCTTTCAACTTGTCTACATTTTCATGAAATATTCAAGTGACAGATACTTGTAGACTGAGATTATAATATGGTGCCTTTACTCTTCAAAGCCCTGAGTATTCATGCATTTATTTATTCAGTAGATATTTGAGAGTTCACTCCAGTTGCAGGCAATGTAATTGATGATGAGGATATAATGGAAAGCAGAAGTAGATATGGTTTCTGACTATAATACATCCACTGTAGTTGGAGATGTAGACCTTAAAAATTGTTAATATACATTTAAAATACAAAACATTATTTTTGTGTATGAAGGAAAAGCCAAAGTACTTAACGGACTATATGGCTAGAAGTAATTTCTTCATTCAGTCTGTGACTACTTCCATGTGCACAGTGTTGTTGCAGGTCTCCTTGGAATTCAGTAGAGTAAGACATGGTCATCACCATTCTAAAATACCAATGAATGGCTTGTGAGAGTTATGCATGCCCAAATGTTTTTTGTAATCTCATATGAAGTGTGAATAAGTATCTTTAGGATATGTAGACATTTCTTTTATTGACCAAAAATCAAAACTCTAAGTAAAAGCAGTGTGCTGGCAAAGAAAACAGTTTTACTTCAAATCTTCCCAAATCCCTTTCCCATTGCCAATTCGCCACCCCCTCAGTCCCACCCAAAAAGACATGTTGAAGATACCACTGCATGTACCTGGATTAGGCTTAATACATTCTAATCACACACTTGTTTTTCCTCAGAACCTATGTGGCACACAGACTTTAGAATGTATTAAGATAAGGATTAGAGACCTTGGGACTGTGCCAGACTTGCTTGTCCACTTGAGGATGGAGAAAGTAAAGAAGAGAAGAATGGGGTGAAATGTATTCCAAGCACTGTCAGGGAGCAGTTATACAGAAGAAATTAAGAAAAGGATGTGCGCAGTGGACATAATTAGATTAGCCTATCTAAAGCTCCGTGATCAGGTTGAGGATTAGTGAGAGAAAAGGTCAGAGGGATTGGGTAAGAATGTGAATTAAGACATTTACATCAATTTTAAATTGCCAACAGTTTTGGCATGATTTAATTCTCATGAACATATTTTGAGGTTGATATTATATTTTAATCTTTTATGTTATGTAACACCATCTGGCTTTCGAAATAATGTCATTTGAGTTAGCAATCTCAAAACGTAACAAAATAATTATTTCAAGAATTACTGTCTTTTGAGACATATAAGATCAAATGTTGAGTCCTTACAATTTTTTTTTCAGTTATCTCTCTGGTATCAAGAAAATTCTGAGATTTTATTTCTTTACAAGTGTTCTGTTTTTTTTTTATTATTATTATTTGCTTTTTTAGCTGTTGAAGAAACCAAACCCACAATGTGTCACTTATATGAAGGTGGAAGCTATATCTCTTAAAAATGATCTGAAGTGTATAGATCACAAAATCCTCTTACAGAACTTAGTAAATTTATAATTAATTTAAAATGTTTCTGCAAGTCACTAGGCTACATAGAAAAGCACATGTAATTTCCACCTATTAATAGGATTCAGTTATCTCCTGAGCAGCATCCTATTGTGAATATATTTTCTCTTGAAGCAAAAAAAAAAAAAAAGTTTAATAAATGCCACTGAATAAAATAGGAAAGGATGAAAGAAAAGAGGCCAAATATTTTTCATTACAGCTAAGCAGAAACATTATATATATAAATATATATATATGTATTTTTGAACTAAATATTTGTGTGTGTGTGTGTGTGTGTGTGTGTGTGTGCGCGTGCGTGTAGAAGTTCTTGGGAACAGAAGTGAATTGGAATGTGTATTCATTTGATTCATTTATAGGTGACTGAAAAATTCTCATTGTACTGGCAGTTCTGCTTAAAATATACTCTAGTGTTTGTGTGAATTCCCAGACAATTAAAGAAACTTGGTCCTCAATTCTTCAATATTCCACAGCAAATGTAACTTTGCCTGTACACCCTTGATACTGGTTACAGACCTGGGAACATCTGCTGCTGGTAGAAGCATTTTCTTTCTTGACACATCACCCATTCTGCTCCTCAGATAACATGTAGCTGCCAGTGCGTGAAAACCTCAGTGTAATTCAAGAATAAAACAACAGCTTTAAGTATTATTGTTTTAGGGAAAAAAACATGAGCTAAATGGAAATAATATTCTTATTTATCAATGTATACCCTAAAATCTATGGAAATGAATAATTTTTAACTTCAAAAGTCTACTGTTATAATAAAAAAGTAGATATTTATTATTTAAAAAATGTCATAAAGAAAAAAATGGTACTTTATAACTAATATTTTATAATAGTTATAAAATAAACTTTATAACTATAAGCAGAACTTAACTTCTTTTAATTGAGATTTTATTTGAACTCATTCTTGTCTGTTCTTTATCATGATTCATTATTTTAATTGGGAAGACAAAGTTTTAAAATATGTGCAGAGAAAAAACTTGATGTAGCCTTGGGTTTCTTAAATATCATAACAGCTAAAGTATTAACTAAAAAAGTATAAACACACCACCAGACCTTTTAACTTTTTATGATGTTTCATTTCTTTCTCTCACCACCTGATGCTTGTTCTCTTGGTATTCCTAGTGGTAGCCCTAGTGGGTGACTAGCGGCAGCCTGGAAACTATCAAGTTTTAGTGATCATTGAATGTTTACGGTAGTGTCATGTACACCAAAACAAGTTTTTGTAGTTGTGTAGGTGAACAGTCAACTCACTGACTCTATGAAATCCCTGCCTACTCTCCTGTCCTTCTCCCAAGGAACATGTGATCGCTCTCCTTTGTGTGCTCTAGGATTAGTCTTTTCATTAGTCATAAAATATTTTAGAGACGTTATTGAATTGTTTGTCTTGAGGACTGAGGCTGTGTCTAATTTTGTTTGTATGAACAATGACAGGCCCAGGTAGCAGCACATATTTGTCGATAAATTAATGTTTGTGCAGTGACTAAAATGTAACCTTGGGAACTGCTCAGCAAATGCTGTCTTTGAATTTCAGTGATAGTAGTGCTTTCTTTAAACAGATGACCAATTGTTTCTCTCTTTTGGATACTCAGAGTACCTATAGTTGACTATTTATGAATATGTCTTAAATTCTCTCCCTATCTTATTTAAGTACAAATCTTCACTTTCCTGGTAAGTTGGAAGTTCTTGAGGGCAGAATTTGTATGCAATTTATGTTTACATGTCTTTGAGTACTTAGAACAATACTTGATGTGTAGAAGATAATACACATTTGTTGGAATTATTATAATGTAAGTACTTGGAGAAAATGCTTGGTATTAACTTTAATTCTTACTTTCTAAGTGCTTTCTGCTTTTAGAGCATACAAACTGATTTTGGTTTATACACTAGTGAGACATCTTTGCAGGCCAAGGCAGAAAGAATTCAGAAATCCTCTTTGATCTAGGCAGTCCCATAGCCTAGTTCTATTTAGAAATGTGTGCTACTTCATGGGCACTGGGACAGATAAGCTATCATATTGATGCTCTGGGAAAGTAGGTAACCTCTCAATAGCTCCCATATTGAAAGTCACAGAGATTAAAGAGCACCCATTGAAGCATACCTGCAGCACCATAGTCTACTCCCCTTCAGGCATTGGACCTTCTGTTGTGAAAGGAATTTTGTTTTCATTTCAGATGGGTCATTGATAAGGACAGATGAAAAGGTAGTTATACTGCCCTAGTAAGTGTGAGGAAGTTCTTTTTCTTAAATGCTACTCTTAAATCCTTGTCTCATTTATTCATGCCCTGAATATGGTGGAAGGAAGGTAAGCACGAAAGTTGGTACTAGGTTAAAAAGCACTTTTCTACATTTCCTGCCTACAAGAATTTAAGGAGTGTCCTTAGCTGGATGGGTTTCAGTTTTCTCTTGTTAAATTTAGATAATGCTACCTGCCTCTTTGATTGTGTTTTAATATCAAATGAGACAGTGTTTACAAAGTGCCTATTATCTAACAAATGCTTTTTATACTTTATTTCCCTTATACTGTCTTCCTTTTCAATATTAGGTGAGGTAAATTATTATATATGTAATTCAAGAACATGAACACATTCCAAAACTTCCATAATACGTAGACATTTTGTAGACTTAATGCCACAAAAATGTGCTTGGATACTGCTTGTGTCCCTTACATCACACCCTCAAACTGGAACAATAATGCAAAAGATCTGTGTGGCATTGACAGGTTAGGAATGAACAAAAAGGATCATTTGTTGAGATCTGTAGAGTAATAAGAAACACTGAGGAAGTGACCTGTATTTTTAGTGACAAGAAAGATAAACTGGTTGATTTGAAAACAAGCAATGTGGTGTGAAGATTATGAAATTAAAGTCTCCAAACTTGAATAAGCCTTCATTTAGCTATGTATTTAGATAAGGAAGAATTCAGTCATCTTTCTTCTTTTCAAAATTTCAGTGGTTGGATGAAATTATATTAGCAAATATAAAGCCTTGAGCAACTGATAGTTATTTAATTCACTTTAAAAGTAAAGATGACTTCAACGTCTGTGTCTTGGGAATATCTATCAGTAAGATGACCTAATGTCAAGTTTCTTTTAGTTTGTTCTTGGAAACAGTTAAAAAAATGGAAATCAACTTACTGGATTTTACACTAGAATGAATGGTGCTAGAACACACTTGAGTTGACATGATCACTGATAATATTTTTGCTTTCCTTTAAGAGAATAAAATTTTTGACAATTACTCAGTGGTAAATCAAATAAAAATATAGAAAAGCTAAGAAGTAGTTTTAGACTGGCCTTTTTTAGTCCAATCTTTAAGTCTAAATTTAAACAGTAGGAGCTATTTTATGTATTTTCTACTCACCTTCGATAAATTAAGGATTTTTGTTTTTATGAAAAATCTATGTCATCATAAAGATATAATACTGTAGCATAGATTTACTTAATCCTTAGAGTTCTGCTTCATTCTGTATCTTTTGATTAAAGATGTAGCTGTATAGAAATATATTTTATGCATGATAATTGGGGTAAACATGTTTTGATTCAGTGGAATGAAAGTTGTGGTCTTCATTTGAAGTAAATTTAAATGATAATAGTGAAAGTACTCTTGAATGACATCTTTCTTCCTGTCATCTATAGAAAGAAAATTAGAATTGTTAAAAAGTTTGCCTCATAATACTACCATCTAGGAGAAATAAAAAAAAGCTTGTATCTATTTAATTTTGAAACCATTCAAAAGAACAAATGATCATATATATTTTAATTAAAATCTTATAATACTGTAATATACCTTCATTAACATATATGTGACTGATTTGCGATTTGATCGTTGGGAAATTGACAGTATCTGTACTGTATTTGCTAAGCAATATAAGTGTAAAGAAAATTGGCATCTAGTTTGGCTAGGAATAAGCACAAAAGCAGTATTTATAGACATTGTTTATTAAGCAGTCATTATTTAACAATTATTATTGACACTAAGTTATGGTAAAGCATTCGTTTTTCACTAGTGGGTGCCGGCAAATGCTAGAAATCACATAGAGCAACTGAGATAGGAGTTTAGGGCAGGGAGGAGATGAACTTCAACAGGGCTGGTGATGGGATGAAAGAGGGTCCTGTGGAGAAACTGGCGTTGCAGTTGACCATTGAAGTTATATTCGGAAACGTAGAGGCTGAGTTTGAGTTTTAAGAGAAGTAAATCTTAGACGTTTGTTGGGCAATAGCAAAGACAAGGAGTCTGACAGAGTCTTTTTAAAATTTAGCTGAGGATTATATATGTCCAAAAAGATAAGATAGAATTAGGATACTGTAGAGGATTTTGAATGATTACATTTATTTTTTCAAGCCATAGGAAAGAAGGGTAGATATAAATAGGAAATAATTTACTGAGGCAAGTAGAAACAAGAAAATTAATAAGAAAAATAATGATATAATAGGAACTTCATAGAAGATGATGGCAATGGAATACATATGAAAAGCCAAATATAGAAATTATTATATTGGAAGAAATGTAAGGCTGGGCAAATGATCAAATGAACACCAGAGCTGGGCCAACAGAGGAGTCAGGGCTAATTTCAAAGTTTTATGCCTATTAGCTGACTGAAAAAAAAAAAAAAAAAAGAAGAAGCAGCAGCTATGCTATAATCAACAGAAATAAAAATATCAGGAGAAATATTTTGGGGTTGTAAGGTTACTTGGTTTGAATTTCTGCCTGTTGAGATGGCTGGTCCATTGGGGCATTCAGAGGCCACTAACTGTGCAGGATGTCATTAGAAATTCATAACGCCACCTCAGAGGTTAAGACCAGTGATAGATTTGAGAACCATTTACATTAACATGTTAGTTAAGCCTGTCGAGGTTGGTGAGACTGAAGGAGAGAGTTAATAGAGGGATGAAAAGTTAGTTGAAGTGATCACATAGAATACCTACTTTAATGGTAAAAAAAGAGGAATTGGGTAAAAGTTGAGGAAGATAAATTTCTGCTAACATATAAATGTGAGTGAGGAACTACAAAAACACAGAATCATAGAAACCAAAGATTTGGGAGTTTCAAGTAGGAGGAGTAAACAGTCAAAGTTATGAAATGCCACAAACAAGAGTATATGGACCAATATAAGGACATTGGTATTGGCAGTTAGAAGATTAATACATAATGAGAAATGCAGTTACAGAGCATGGGGGAAGAAATAAACATGTTTACTTTTGTCTGGATTGGTACAAATCTTAATACCTTCATATGGATTAAATTTCTATTCCATTAACTCGTTTTAATAAATAAGATTACTATACCAGAATGTACCTCTTATCCATCTCATGTTCTCGTGGGGTAAATTGCTATATTTAGGAAAGCATTTAAATGTCTTCAAATATGGTTTAACCTAGTTTTATCTATGAGTTAGGTTAAACCTTCCAATGATTGAAATCTTATCAAAATTATAATGTATTATGAAATCTAGCTTATTTTCACTTCAAATTGCCTGTGTTCGCTGGTATTTTCATTCCCCACCCTCCATAAACAATGAATTTATCCTTGTGAGATGTCAAAGCATTAGACCAAGTAACGGATCTGACTGAGGAAACTTCCTTGCAATGCTTAGGAAAAAGACATGTCCTACAAAACTTCACCCCCAGTGTGAGTATTCTGTGTGTGAATAGTGAAGTTTATAAGGTGATGAAGAATGTCTGAGAACCCATCAAATCAAAGTTCAGATATTAGTTACTGAGACCTGGAAAGGTGAATTGCCACTGGTAGTACTAGGATGAGGACATAGCATTTAAAAGAAGGGACTTCATGTTATTTTTCAAGAGATACGTGCCTAGTACCTGGACTTTTAATTGAACTTCCAAAAAATAAATTTGTTTTACATAATATTTAAAACATAATTGCAAAGACTATGTCTTTTATAAAAAGTAAACCCAGTTGGACATTTATTTATTTACTTTTAGATAAATAAATAAGTTGGCTTATAAACCTATGCTCAATTTACGATTGATATCTAAAAATATAATTTTTAGGAGTGAGTCCTAAGTGTCAATAATGGGACAGGTTTGTCACATCCTTTGACTTTAGCCTTAGTTAAAAAGGTAGCCTCGTATAAATCTGGTACCATTTCAGGGGTTTAACCAGAAGTCCTTTCCTCCATCCTATTTAATGACAAAAATTTATTTCCTCAGAGAGAGGGAAAATAGAACCTTTTAGTCAAGATTTAGAGAGAAAATTGAAAGGCAAGCACCTCCAGTAGAGAAATATGGCAATTGTTTAAAGCTAGTTAAGGCTTTATGTTAGAAATGTCAGACGAGATTATTTCAAAAAGAGCAGATGTCATAAGATGGCAGGGGAACCTGAGGGACAGTGGAAATTCTTGTTAGGGAAGCAGGGTTTGTCTTCATTTACCACAAGCTTTAGAAGGATGCAAGTGGGTAGAAAGAAAGAAGCACGACTAAATTTTGAATTAGTTTAATATCATGGACTATGCTTTAAAATGCCACTTTTTCTGCTCTAAAACTTATTGGGAGAAAATAGTTTCTTGATACAGAAAATAATTTGTCCATGAAAAAAAAAGTATTATTAGTAATTAAAATGATCATAGTTATTAGCGACATATTAATTATAATTGAAATACTATTTTATTTTGTCTGTCTACTCAGTATAAGTTAAAAATGATTGCCTAGCTTATTACTCTACTGTAACTGCCAAGAATACCCCTTTTTCAGTGAGTGCTCTCTGCTTTGCTGGTTTTACAAAGAAAGAAACTTTTCATATATAACAGTTTCTATATGATACACTTTGCATACACCATTGTGTGCAGTTCTCCTGCAGAGAAAGTGATATAAGAAAAATGAAGTTCATGATAGTTAAATACCTTGCTCCAAACCATGCAGCTAGTAGAACTTGGAAGCAAACCCTAGTCTGCCTTCAAAATCCAATCAAGATCTTTTACAAATACTGTTTCTCTAGAGCAGCATGAAAAGGAGAGGGATTTTTTGTAATATACCAAACCAGGTGTCAAATCCAAAACTGTTTTGTTTGCAGGTCATCTAAACTAAGAACATAGCCTTAATCTCTTCATTTCCTATTTAATTTATTTTTATGTATTCTATGTTATAAACATCTTCAATGAGTAAAAATTCAGTGTTATATAAAAGAAAAGTGAAGAAATTATTTACTGCATTAATGGTTTTTTGACTTATTAAAAAGAATTCCTTTTAATATCCCCACTGAAGTGTAAGTTTCCATTAAAAATTCAATTAATTTATCTTTTTGGCATTAGCTATTTTAGATACTGTCTATGGAAGTTAAACAGAAGACAAGATATGGTTTTGAATTTCAATGAACTTAAATCCAGTAATGATAGAGGAAACAATGACAAATAATTAGTAACGAAAGCAAAAATAAAATAAGGATATTAAAAATATATATTGTTCTGGGGCTGTAAAAAAAATTAAGAAACTCATTGCCATGGGATTTGAAGAATAAGTAGAATGCTAATAGGAAAAAGCATACATAGAATGGAAGTAAGTGCATCTCTCGTACGTGTACCTGGGTGAGCATGACAAGGTAAGAGCAAGTGTTCTCTTGCTTGTGATATTAGGCGCTTGCCATAACGTGTTAAAGAAGAGACTTGTTTTTACTTAATCAAGAGTCATCGATGGTTTTTGACTAGACAGATTACATGTTAGATAGGTCGCCCTGGGACTGGTGGTTAAATTGCTCAGATGACCATAGACAGGGGACTCTTGAGGTATTCTAAGCAAGAGGTAGCTCTGAGTGGACTAGAGAGATAGCAGTAGGAATGGAAAGAAGGACTACATAACAAAAACAATTCTGTAATAAAATGTACATGACATAGAAATTGAGAGTTAGGGAAGAGGGAGAGCAGAGTATCCCAAGAGAAGTTTTCAGAGCAAAGAGCCAAGAAGAGACACTTGTGGGCAGGTAAGTGAGAGACCCTCATGAGGTCTCTTTTCAGGAACACATGCATTATGTAGAAAACAGAAGTTATAACACATTTCTAGAGTTGGTGATAACTGTATTTTCCTCGGCTAGCTAAGGAAAAATCTGTGTTAACCAAAATGTTGTATTATGCAGTCTAGAACAAGATCTGTGTTTATGTCTGTAGAGTGAATGATACTTAAAAAGGAAATTATAAGGTTTAATGGAGCTTCTTATTGATATTGACATATCTAATGGCTTCAGATCATATTAAATAAGTAATAAAAAGCTATGGTGTGATAAACATTATAGTAAAAGTAAGGAGTGGATCATATTTTATCCTTTTCATTACTTTTGACTAAGATGGATAGAACATGATTTTTTTTTTCTTAAAAAATAGCTTCTATCTTAATGAAAGAAATACAAAGATGTCTGTAAAAGTGAGTATTTTTCAATGGGCTTTTGGGTGTTCCTCACAAAAGTGGATTTTTTTTTTTTTTTTGGTAAGGAAAGGTAAATGAGTACCTAGTAGGTCACCAGCATTGTGTCCATAGTTTGGTACACGCTAGGATCTATGATTCGCATGTATGATTTCATTTAATCTGTAAAACCTTATACATTTGCTTTTACTGTAATCTTCATTTTACAGATGAGAAAATTTAGTATTAGAGAATTTAAGTAACTTGTCTCCAAATTAAACAGATGGTAAGAATTTTTGGTTGAAGAGAGCTGCAGTGGGATTCAAAAAGAGCAAATGGATGAAAACAATTTATATTTAGGTGTTAGACCCCAACAGCTTTGGTGATTGATTGGAGGTTGAATAGATTTAGGGCCAGGAGTTACCTAGGATGGCTCAAAGATTTTTGTCTTGCAAATTAGGAAGAGTTCCATTTTCTGACTTAGGGAACATATTAGGAATATATGTGGGAGACGAGATGATGAGATTGAGCCGAGGCATGCTGTTTGACAAGAGTATGAGATATGCAAAGGGATAGGTTTAATAGGCTGCTGATTATGAGGATTAGGAGGCTTAAAGACAGGAATAGACTGGAGATAAAGCTTTTAGAGTCATCAGTTACGAATTAATCATTAAAGACATGGGTAAGTGTATAAAATTGCCCAAAGAGCATGTGTAGAATAGAAGAGAAAAGGCTGTGTGTGACACTCAGGGGAACAGCAGCCTTCATGGGGAGGACAGAGAGGGGTCCACAGAAAAAAAAGACTGATAAGAATATCCAGAAAAGTGCAAATCCTCAGGGAACACGCAATTTCATTTTAGAGTTTAATGATGTCACTTCCTTGTGAAATAGCTAATACAGTATTGCATCTCCTCTACATCTCTCCTCTGTCCTTAGTGTATCAATTGGCACGTTCTGCATATTTCCATTAAGAGAGGAGAAGGAAAACAGAAACGATTTCATTGAAGTTGCCAGTGCATGATGTCTGATTGACATGACTGTTTTAATACTTCTCCATAAATGTGTAGATAAGTTTGGACAGAGAAACTGGTGAAATCTGCAAAATTACAAATATTTGTCTTTTATGTAATCCTGGGGGTGGGTAGAGACAAGGGGAGAGAGTACCTTTTGTAGTTCTTTCTTATATTACTACTTTTATCCCAGGAGTCATTCATAATCACGGATGATAGTAACTTTGAAAGGTTTATGCAAATATGTTTTACCAAAATGTAGTCCAAATAGTCTAAGTAGGAGAATTAATATAAAATAAAAAGATCTCAGTTAACAGAAATTTTTGTCAGAAATTTATGTTATTTATGCAAAAGAACTGCCAAAAGAGGACACAGGTGACCAAGATGAAGTAACTCATGTTTCCAGCCTATTTCATTATTATAGAGTTGTATTCGTTGATTTGTTTCTTCATTTTTATAAACATATACTGTCACAAGTATAAATAGTCTGTTAACTAGACTGTTAACTACAGATTCAATAGACTTTGAAAGAATCCAAATGAAAATAACATAATCATCTCTGATGAATTTAGTTGCACTGTACTAACCTGAAATAACCTGAAAGTTCCTGATTTTCTCCCACTTTAATATAAGGTGAAATAAGAATGTTTCAAAGGATAGTTAATAATCATAGATTCTAGTTTAAACTCTAGAGTAGAGTCTGTTCAATTATTTTTAGCCTCAGAATAAATTAGTTTTTCTATTTCAAACTAAAGGAGAATAAAACATAAATATTTGGAGTACTCTGAATCTAGAATCCATGATTTACTTAATCTTCCAGTGATAAATTTGTAGTGCCAGTATTTTTTGTGTACTTTAATTATTACTGTTTATTCTAATCTATGATTGGTAATTTGACATATAAAGTACTTCAAATCACCTCCAAAGAGTCTTCCCAAAAGCAGTTTTTTGAGATAAATCGTCTGGTCTTACACTTCTCTCTTGTTTCCATGTAAGCTATGGGGGGAGGGTGTTTTTGCTTCTTTACCAGATAAATGGGGTTATGGTTGTTCTTGAATTTATTTCTATAATACCTCATATCAAATAATTTTTAGAATTCTTTAATCACAATACCTTGCTTTAAGAATATATTAATTTTACTAAGATATAAATTTATAGCCATTGAAAGAGTTACCTTATTTACAAATTCAACACTTTTTTTCTTTTACTCATTTATTTAACCATAAATCGGTAATAATTTTTTATGGGGGAGAGGGTAAATGGTCTGGATATTGTCTATATCTTAAAATGTGATTTTTTTTTATTTGTTGTAGGTTTTATTGGGATTTGATAATGCTTATAATGATGGTTGGAAATCTGGTCATCATACCAGTTGGAATCACATTCTTTACAGAACAAACAACAACGCCATGGATTATTTTCAATGTGGCTTCAGATACAGTTTTCCTTTTGGACTTGATCATGAATTTTAGGACTGGTACTGTCAATGAAGACAGTTCTGAAATCATCCTGGACCCTAAAGTGATCAAGATGAATTATTTAAAAAGCTGGTTTGTGGTTGACTTCATTTCATCGATCCCAGTGGATTATATCTTTCTCATTGTAGAAAAAGGAATGGATTCAGAAGTTTACAAGACAGCCAGGGCACTTCGAATTGTGAGATTTACAAAAATTCTCAGTCTGTTGCGTTTATTACGACTTTCAAGGTTAATTAGATACATACATCAGTGGGAAGAGGTAAGACATATCTTTTTCTTTTTTAAAGCTACTATATATGATGTTGATTATAACTGTTTTAAAATGAACAACTGTGCTATATATAATGAGTTTTATAAAATTCTAGGAGAAAAATTATATTCATTATTCTTTTAGGGTACATAAGTCATATATTTGTGTCTTCAAAATGTGTGGTCAAATACCAGATTTGAATCAACTGAAAAAAATAGAAAACAATTGTTTTACACTATTTCAGTCTTCTTTTTTTCTCCCTAACAAATCCACTTTAATCAAAAGATGTTTACCCTAACCAAAGCAATGTCTCCTTCACATGAGCAGTTTTTTTTTTTTTATTTATTTAGTATAAATACATTAGTACTATCTCTGACAAAGATATGTAGGGTCTCTTTGCTAACCTAATTTGTGTAATTAGCTCTGTGAGATAGTCTGGTATATGGTTCCTCTAATATTGAAATTTTAGAGAACTTGTGTTTGAAGAAAAATAGGTTTTTTGAATGTTTCCAAGTTGTATATGTCAAGACTGATTTTAGCATAATAATTTTGCTCCTTGTTATGCTTCACACATAATTATTTATGATAGTTTCTCTCTATTAATTCATTTCATAATACTGAAAAACAGCATGTCCAGGAGGGAAATTATTATATAGAAAACAAAATAATATGGTGAATAAATATAGTGAATCTGGCCAATGTTTTGCTGAATAGGGCATCTGCTGTTCCTAGGCAGTTGATGGGACCTTGAAAGGGCTCAGCCAGCTGGAGTTTCCAATGATCTGAGATAAATGCATCATTACCAAGCAAAAGGGTTTATGTTCCTAATTCCAGAGTCTGAGTTTTAACCTTTTTGACTTTCTTTTCCTTCTAAATCTACCTTTTCTTCTTAAATTAATTAGAACCTGAATTTTATTGACTGCATAAAAATGAAGATTGAAGAGGCTCTGAGAGTGCCTAAACCTGCACTAAAGAAAACAATATACTAGCTGTGGTTTAATTGTCACTTTACACATTGCAGACGTTATTTTTTAGCATTTTTAGGATGAATTATGATTTGAAATTTAGGTTTAAACAACTAATAAAATGGATCTTCTGCAAAAATTAGCTCTACTTTCTTTAAGATTGTAACAATGTTTAGTATATGCTTGTCAATGACATTTTGGTTCACAGGATTTCAGGGAATGACATACAATAATAAAACACTGCATAAGACACTACTGAAAAGGCTTAAAAATGGATCATTCTTAAAATACGGTTATAGAGTATATTTAAAATCAAATGCAACACATTTAAGAAATTGGATTCATCTTGTAATGTGTTTCTATATAGCACATTCCATCTAAAATATAATCAATGTTTGGTTCTCAAACTTTATTGTACCAATTTAAGATTAATGTCAAACTAAGATAATTATTGCTAATAATAGGTAATGTTTACAGAGGGTTTATTATGTGTCAAGTAATATATGTTATTCTTTATTTGGATTAGTTCATTAAATCTTCCTAATAACTGATAACTTGCCCAGATTTATAGTAATAGGTGGAGCTAGGATTCTAACCTTGGCGATTTGACTCCAGAGGCAATGCTCTTAACCACAAAATTATATAGCTTCTCACTATAACATATATTCTTTTAATGACAAATACTTTAATATTCAATTCTTCTACATATTTAATAAAATTATAGGAGACTCTTCTAAACTAAGATTAAAACATAGTCACACAAAAAATTTTAATTAATAGCCTGTGAAATGAAAAAGTCACTGTTATAAATTCCCAGTCAATTAGAAATGCAGTGGGCAATGCAATTGTTTTCAGCATCTTGTAGTTTTAACCCAATTACCCTAGAGAATGGCAGCAGGATGAACAGATGGCATCCTATCAGATAAAATGACAGGCCATGTGGACATAGAAGAGGGCAGACACTCCTTAAAACTGACGTCCTCTGGTTTCTGGCAGCGGTCACAGGTACCTAGATCTTTGTAACATGATGATGTTTTAAAGATGGCATGATATAACTCAGGAGCATCGGCTCACTGCCACCATTACTATAAAATGCAATTTGATATGCACTTATGGACATTTGGTAACCAAGCACACTCAGGCCAGAGTTGTGAGTTGGCAAGATCTTTCTTATAAATAAATGACCTTGATAATAAATGAACCATAAGCTTATTTAACTGAAGAATGTTTTCTTGATACAATACTCCCATATAACATCACATATATCATAGATATTTAATGTCTGTAAGTAATATTGTTAAACAAGGAAGAAGTAGTAATAATCCAGAACTTAATATTAATTCATTATTTCATCACCTACATGATTCACACCAAAATCAGAAAGGAACTTGAATGGTTCCAAACTGGAAAATCTCTACCTGATTTTTATAAATGCTTCAAAGATGTATTTACAAGTAGAAATACAACAAATGATTCAGAAGTTGCTCTATGAGCATTTAGAATAAGACTGCACAGGAAGATGTGAGTTCACCCACATGTCTCTGAGTTCTGAGTGTTTTAGTACCAAGCTGGCTAATGCTAAATTCAGCAAATTTGGGGAAGTAATGTGTGAAGTCTGGAAGCTGCTACTGTTCTAAAAGAATCATTTCCAAGGACAGCAGCTGCCTTCTATAGGAAACTGCTTTCATCTTCAGTGATACATTTTTTTCCTCCGGTCTGAATTAGTTCAACTGAAAAACAACAAGAAGCGCCAAAGCCAGATAAATTAGAGAAATATTGTGAATGAAACTCAGAAACTTTAAAATTTAGCCCTTTTGTTACTATATCGTTACTAAAGTTGAATGTTGTGGCTAATATAGAAGAAAGAGATGATTTGGCCAACTAATTTATGAAACACATGGTTTTAAGGAATCAGGAAGGAAGTTGTTTTCTCAAGGCAAGTATAAGATCAATGACTTTAAGATGTAAAAATAGAGCTCTGTGATGCTATACTGAAAAAGAAAAAATATATATAGTGAAAATCTGGGGCAATTATTTAGGTAAATCAGGCCAGAAAATTCTTTTTTCTGTAATCTCCAGAAAACTGAGGTGAATCTTTCCCACTCTTGGACTTCGGTTTTTAAAAAATCATTTTGTTAATTCAGCACTGTTGTTGTTGTATTTCATATAAAGTCAGTGACCCACGCCAGTGCTGTTTTATAACCTTTCACAGGGGGTACCAATTCTCTGTGATCTTCCTAAAACGGACATATGGTGAGGAAATCCTTGGAAATTAAATGGAATATTATTAACAATTTTTGACAATCACAAGCCACTAAAGAGATAAGGGGAAGATTAAGAGCTTAGTAAATGAAAAATTATTCAGTTAGTAAAGGTGAATAGTCCTAGGAGCCTTGAATGTTGCCAGTCCTAGTCATTTCATCAAAGGAGAGGATGATCTTTGAAATTATTAGATATTTAGGAAATAGTAATTGAAAAAAGAAATATGACTCTGTAATGGTTATCTATTTCTATGACTCAGTGTCATAGGCAATCTAAAAAAAGTATGGTAAATGGATGATACTTGTATAATAACTATGGTTTTGGAATACATACCTATAATTTTTATTTTTTATTCCTTATTTACTATTTCCTCATCCTTCCTTATGTAGATTTTAGACCTATCATAATTAACTAAATTCATTTTGTGGCAAGAAAGAGGGCTTATGTATCTGATCTTTGTATATGTCTATAGTAATTTCAGGTGAATAATGTGTCCTGGAACATTGCAATACTCTTCTAGCAATCAATATTAGATTTTTATGTTGGCTTAGAGATGGATTTATAAACAAATTAGGTTTAACAACAGAGCATTAATAAGAAAATTTATTCTACAGAGAGCTAATGGAAATTACAGTTTCTGTCTTTGGTTAATTTTAACATTCTACTTGGTTTAGATTAGAAACTAATTCTTGCTATAAATTGTTCACCTATAATTATATAATACATATTGTAAGTAATTTCATTTTTTAGAAAACACAGAATTTTAAGACTTACCATAAGCAAACACTAGTGTTTTTCTAAACCCGCCTTCTGCTAGGACATAGAGAGGCTCCCTATTGCCTATCACATCAAATCTGTGTTTCTTTGCTGTGCCTTCAAGTCTCTTCAGCAAACCATTTCCCCATCTCACCATTGTCACTTCATATTTGCACCCAACAACTCTTTTCTGTTTGTTTTCTAGGTTTACAGTGCATTTACAGAGAATGATTCTTCTGTAATTTTGCATGTGCCACACCTCAGATTAAGAAAGCCTTTCTTTTTCTATTACTCCTTTAAAAATTAGTCTTAAACTTATCTCCAGAAAACATTCTACATTGGTTGTCTGTGCTATAATGGTCATTACCTTTACTTTGAACAGTTCTACTGGCTCTGCTTACATTTGTTCTTACTGGTAGCTTGGTTGCTAATGCTTGTTTATATTCATTTTCCTTTTCTTTTGATGGATATAAATGTCTTTAGAGAAGAGTCTATCACCTTTTGCCACTGAATTTTCTTGTACAATAGTACAGAGTTCTAAATACAATAAGTTATCAGAACATACCTATCCATTAAATACATGGCAATCCTCCATGTTCTAAATTCATTAAATAATTGCAAAGGAATATCTATTCTTCACTGCTAAGCATTTACTGGGTAGCTTCTGCTTGCAAATACTGTAAATGAGAATACAAAACAGACTTTAGCTTTGTAGCAAAAACAGACATGCAAACAGATAATCATAGGTGATGTGTGGTAAATGATGACATAAAGGAGGGAGTGAACAATAGGTTTTTGTTGTTGTTGTTGTTTGCACAAGAAGAATGCTTCAGAGACACTTGAATGAGTTTCAAAGTTGGAATCTGGATTACCAAGCTGAACAAAATGGGAGCAAAGAGTGTGTTCCAGTAAGACATGAGGTACAAGCAGCCTAGCACAGTAGTTCTGTGTCTCCAGAACCTAGGTAGTAAGGGAGTGAGTTTGGAGGTGTAGACAGGAATTTGTGCTAATCATGGACTTAATAAGGTGTGGTTGAAGCATTTTAGGCAGGGGATTTACATTTTAGAATGTGGCAGAGTGAAGAAGATTGGAGACTATTGAGGATGGAGCTAATGATACTGATCAGAAGAGAGACTTATCACTGGTTTTTGTTTTTATATACAACTATTGTTAAGCAGGATAAATTTTTAGATATCTAAAAGGAGGTTTATCTTTGCCAAGTGCTCTTGCCCTTGAAATGTTTGTATCAAATAATAAAATATGACTAGACTGCATATGAAATCTATTTTGTAATACTTTATAATTTAAACATTAATTATATTTTATATAATTAATATTATGTTACTATAATATTGATAATTATAGTATTATTGATACAATTATATTTGAGATTTGTATCCTATAATGAGAATTGTATCTTATACTAGAAATTTGTATTTATAGGTGCTTATTAAAATTGCGCCTTTTATTTTCTATTTAATCTAAGGAGAAGCACTTAAAATGACTTATTTATGCCTAAAACTTAATAGAACAGTTGTGAAGTTTAAATGAAACGAGATACATGAAAATTATTTGAAACATTTAAATTGATGTATACTTATGTTTATACATATGAGATTTGAGAAGTCATCTTTTTCAGATTAGCACACCTTCTGAAATTATTAGGAGTGTGTGTGTGTGTATATATTGTTTAATATTTTTGTCAGGCAAATATTGATTCTGCTAAAGACCACTAGGTGTCCTCTATTGGTTATGTTACGTTAGGGTTCTAGAATACCAAAACTGTCTTCTTTGAAATTATTCATTTTTATTCTCATAATCACCCAATTGCTTAGCTAGCTATGTCTAGATAAAATAAATGACTACAGATATTTATATATGTAAAAATTATTTAACTATACTTCTCAGGTTAAGCAAAGAGTTTAAGTTTCTAAAGAATTATTTTTAGTCTGAATTATTTTCAATATTATACTATGTAAATCTTAATTTTTATTTATTTATTTTCCCCAGCTTTATTGAACTATAATAGACAATTAGTTGCTCATATTTACATTGTACAATCCAATGAGTTTTTTAAAATTATAGTTGGCATACAAGAATATATTAGTTTCATTTCTACAGCATAGTGATTACAGCTAATGATCACCCCATGAAATCTAATACCCCTCTTCACCCTTACATATTTGTTACATTGTTGACCGTTTTCCTTATGCTACACTTTATATCTCAATGACTATTTTGTATCTATCCATTTATACTTCTTAATCCCTTTGCCTATTTTCACCATTCTCTCCAACCCCCCTCTCCCATCTAGTAGCCCTCAAAATATTCTCTGTATCTATGAGTTTGTTCCTATTTTTGTTATTATTGTTGTTTATTTTGTTCTTTATATTCCACATGTATGTGAAATCACATAGTATTTGTCTTTCTCTATCTGACTTACTTCATTTAGCACAATACCCTCTAGGTCCATGAAGGCAATATCTTTTTCCATCCTCTTCCTTTTAGTCTTTAATCTGATGTGAGTTTCTTGTAAGTGGCATATGTAGAGATCTTATTTTCTTGTCCATTCAGCCACTCTATCCCTTGATTGGAGCACTTAATTCTTTTCCATTTAAGGTAGTCATTGATAGATATGTAGTTACTACCATTTTTTATTGATGATTTTGATATATGGTTTTCTTCTTAAAGAAGTCTCTCCAACATTTTCTGTAATAGTGGTTTCGTGTTAATGAATTCCTTTAGCTTATTTTTGTCTGGGAAGCTCTTTAGAAGCTTTCTATCTGTCCTTCAACTCTAAATGATAGCTTCACTGGATAAAGTATTCTTGGTTGTAGATTCTGGGTTTTCATCACTTTAAACGTTTTGTGCCAAACCTTTCTGTCCTGCAAAGTTTCTTTAAGAAATCAGCTTCCAGTCTTATGGGTGCTCCCTTGTAGGTAACTAACTGCTTTTCTTTTGCTGCTTTTAAGATTCTCTCTTTGTATTTAACCATTGGCATTTTAATTATGATGTGTCTTGGTGTGAGCCTCTTTGGGTTCCTCTTTCTTGGGACTGTCTGAGCATCCTGGGGTTATATGTCTATTTCTTTAACCAGGTTAGAGAAGTTTTCCATCATTATTTCTTCAAATAGCTTTTCCACTTGTTCTCTCTCTCCTCCTTCTGGTACTCTTATTACATGGATGTTTTTACACTTAATTTTTTCCCAAAGACTTCCTGAATTATTATTATATTCATGGCTTCTTTTTTCTTGCCATTCTGATTGAGTGACCTTAGCTTCTTCATCCTCTATATTGGTGGTTCGATCCTCTTCTTCATCCACTCTGTTAATTCCCTCTAATATATTCTTCATCTCAGATAATGTATTTTTCATTTCTGACTGGTTCTCTTTTATAATTTCCACTTCCATTTTTGTGTTTTTTTTTTATCTCTTTGTTAAAGTTCTCACTGAGTTCATCTACTCTTCCCCTAAGTTCATTGAACATCTTAATAACCAGTGTTTTGAATGCTGCATCTGTTAGATTGCTTGACTCCATTATTTCTGGATTTCTTTTCTCTTCTCTCATACTATTTCTGCTTCTTTATCTTCCCATTTTGGCTGCCTTTCCATGTCTGTTTCTATGTACTAAGCAAAACTCCTAAGTCTCCCAGTCTTTGTGTAGTAGGTGTCCAGAGGCACAGTCCTGATACAGATTCAGCAGCAAGCCAGTTTTAGCCCCAGCTGGTGTCCCTCCAGGGCCACCTGTTAAGATTCAGCAAGCAATCCACAGATTCTGTGCTTATAGTTGCCTCAAGAAACTATGCCAGAAACTGAGGTCAGCAGCCACCAGTGTGGGTCTTGGAGCTTGCTCAGAAGTTGCAAGGTCACACCATGGACACAAATGGAGATCAGTACTATGTATTTTTTAAGATATTTTAAAAAATACCTTGAAGTTCTAAGGTACAGTGTGATGAATTCTATTTGGACATGAAATTTTAAGTCAAGATCATTAAGGAAAGATTATTAAAGTGTATGTAGGGGTATGTATGTGTGTGTTAGAGGTAAGATACATAATTTTATGAATGTTCTCTGGTCAGTGCGCTGCAGAACACCTGTATAATCTCAAAACTTTCCACATAGAATTCTCAGTTTAATGCTAAAATAAAATCTAATTTTAAATGATCAGGCCCCCATTCTAAGATTAAAGTATTAGGTTTTCTTAATGCCTTGTCACTGGTCCAATCTGTGTTCCTGTTTTGCATGATTTTATACATTCCCATAACTATGGAAAGTTGAAAACAATTAGACTCATATCCAAAATTTCAAAATTAGGTCTCCCATTTCTCAAAATATGCATGATGGTGTGATATCTCTATAAAGATATCTCTTGAACTCCTAAAGTTCAGTATGTCTATTTCCCCCTCAAATCTTCTTTCTTTCTTATATCTATTGCTAGAGTCAGAAATTTAAGAGATATCCTTACTTCTCTTTCAGTCTTTACAACTAGCAGTAACCAAGTCCTACTGGCTCTACTGTGAATGTGGTTTTAAATTCTAGTACTCCTTTACTCAAACCTCTCTACCAGCATCCTAGTCCAAGGCAACATCACTCATTTCTCATTTATATTGTATAAGAAATTCATTACTAGATTTTGAAATTCACCCTCAGTTGTCTTTCCAGGGCCTCAAAAGTGATATTTTTGAAGAACAAATATTACCATGTCATTTACCTGCTGCAAATATTTCTGTGACTTTATCGCCATTAGGACAAATTCCTTTGAAATTGAAGTCTTTCCTACTTCAGCCTGAAAAACTTTGTTTGTTGTTGTTGTTGTTGTTATTATTATTATTATTAATTTTTTAACTATGCTGAACCTCTTTGTTTGTCATATATGCTATTTTAAGGTCTTTACATGTGTTGTTCATTTTCCTAGAACTTTGTTCTTTTGGCCTACTCCAGTTTGTCCATCACATTTTGTCCCTTTGACTTTGACTTTAACTTCAGCTTCCTCAGGGTAGAATTAACTAATCTCTCAGGTAATCTTATTTCCATCTATAATATGCTGGCATAGCCCCATGAGCTTTTGCTTTGTAACATTCATCATTTCTGTAATGTATCTTTAAACTATGTCATTCCAACTATATGTTAAACTCCAGAATAGCAGCGATCATAGAATGCTTGTATCTTCAGCTCCTATTATGATATCTGGAAAATAATGGGGCACAGGAATATTTGATAAATGGGTTAAATTATGCCTTCAAGGGAATTTCAATTCAATAGGAAAAGCAAACATGTAAAAAAAAGGTAAGCAAACAGTAGAATGTCTTGAATTCAAGAATCTTAGAAGTATTTATTATGTAGAAACAAAAACAGAGAAGATTATTATGAGAGTGTGGTAGAGGGTAGAAGAGAGTTTCTAAAGAAGACATGGTGAATATGGCCACTTTGAAAACTAAGTTTGAAAGTATATGTCCTTGCAAGTGGATAAGCCTGGGAAATATTCCAAGAGAATTTAGAAATCATGGACAAAATCAATCTGGGTCCTCATTTATAGATGGGGATGATGATAATTTTCTGCTCAATCTCAGAATTGTTTTGAGGCTTAATGAAATGTTATTGTTATATATACTTTGAAACTATAAAGCTTATAGAAATGTAAATTATGTTATCATAAAACTTTTTACTAGTTTAAAATATGAAAAATCTCAGCAGAGCTCAACTCTTTACCCTTTAGCGTGCTTACTACCTTTCCAGATATTGGAAGCATTACAAATGCTGTTATGCACTATTTCCACCCAAAATATATCATTTCTAGAATTGAAACAAGTGAATCAGGCTAATTTAGCACAAAATGAATTTAGCCTTGCATTTATCTGAAGTTTCTGGATGAATGTCTCATTTTTTATCTTTTATTGTACACAGATACAACATATATTATGGCTACTTCAATTTTAGACCCATCTATGTGTTATTAGTGTGAAAATTGGGAATGCCATCAGTTTGTGAATATTGGACACAGAATTTCCGATGTGATTCTGGTTTAAACTTGATTTCTGGTTCAACTGCCAGAATGTTTCAAAATAAACATGTGTTACTTTAATTATCTGGATAATTATCTCAGTTAAATAGGTTTGGTTGGTCTTGTATACCGTGGGCAGCTGTCCACAAACAAGAGAGGTGTGATGAGACAAGACATAAATTGGAAGCAGTATAGTGTTGCCCAAGAATATTCTGTTGTTACAAACAATGAAGTGAAATTAATCTCATCTCTAAAGGAAATTAATTGACTATGTTTAATCATGGAGAGAAAATGAGTGCTTTATTAATTGTTAGTTTCTAAAAACATCAGTATTTCACTTTAATTAGATACAATGTCAAAAGTATTTTTATTAATTTAAAATATTTTAAGAAACAAAATTATGCTTGCATTATGTCAAAAGTAGCAGTTGATTCATATATCATTGGATAAAGCATACTCATTGAAATATAACAGAAGTTGTCACAGAAAGTGAGTTTTATATTATAATAGTTATGAAAGCTCAAGAATAAATAAAATTAGAACCCTTCAATTGCACTGGATAATGACTGAGAGAGACATACTTTGACTTCCTTTTTTGTCTTGCTGATGTATGCACTTTATATTTTATATGTGAGGATTTTTGCCTTATTAGTGTGAAAAGGAAATATATTTGCTTCGTTACATAAATCTGGTGGCTATTTTGAGTTAAGTCTACCATTTAGGCCATTTTTTTTTTTTAAGAGAGTCAAATCTTCTTCTCATTAACATCTTAAAGTGAAAGTAAACAGTGAGAAAGATTCTGGAAACTAGTCCCTTCATTCCATATGATTTAAAGCAGTCGTGAAGTAAGAGAACAGTAGCTATTTTGAGATACCCTTATTCGTCAGGAGTGGTGGAATCAAAAAGGGTTTCCCATTAAGACTGGTCATTTATTGTGGGAATATTTGTAATAATGCTAATTATCTCAGTATTCTGCTTTTTTGCTGTTACTACTGTAGCGATGAGTTGGATGAACATATAAAATAAAGGACATTCAGCTAAATTGAAAAGAAAGGAGTACTTTCTGCAAGTCATTTCCAGACACTTTCTCTCATTAGGAAATTGAGGAAATGGCTTCTATTTGGACCACACACACACACACACACACACATTTTTAATAATCAAAGCAAAAACTCAGTTAAGGTGCATTGTAAACTCTAAAATCAAAAGTCCAGAGAACATATTAATGTAAGATATAATTAGCCAGTCAAATTATTTCACTGATTTTTTTTCATTTATAGAATTTCTATAAGATGAAATCTCCATCTTCCTCAATATTATAGATCATACTAGAGAGTAAAAGATAGAATTTGGACTGTGGTAATATGGACTTTGAAATTAGACTCCAAGAGCTGTACCTGCCTAACAGTATCCAGCATTAATATTTGGGGCATCGCCTAACTCTGTGGAGGCTACAGTATGGGAATCAGTTCTCCATTGTGTGGAAATATTCATCTTCATCATACTAAAGAGGACAGGTGTCCAGGATAATTCCTTCCAGTTGACCAGTAATGGATTACAAGCATTAAAACATTAATAATGTTTTACAATTAAGAATGCTTCCCCATCTTTATCTAATCTGAAATTCAAAGAAATGCATCCTTAGATAGTTTCTAAGCCAGTGGAGAATTACCTTCCCTCTTTCCCCAGCATATATATCTTGTAGAAATAATTTTATAATGGTAAAAATTACCCCAAAATGCTAATAAATTTGTCAGGAAATAGTTCCTGAAGAACTTTTAGATTTATGATATTTAAAGGTCACATAAATTATTAACTATAGAATAATATTAGAACATGTATGGATTCCAGAAGCAATATATACATTCACTGTTCTTACTTGCAAGGCCGGGTTATGAGTAATGGACTCTAAAAGTTCTAAGTGACTGACTAGTTTTCTGCTCTTGGACACTTCTTGGGAATTGTGACATTAATGATTAAAGTTTCACCACCGGGGAATGATTCATTTGTGTTGTATGACTTTTTCAGCTTCAGAAGTATCTTATAGAACTTCACATATACTTTAAAGCCATTACTAAATAACATCTTAGCAGGCTATTAGCTGACAGGGCCTGAGAGTAATTCTCAAATAGTTGAAAGTAATTCTCTATGGAAAAAAGATAAGTATGTGATTATGGGTGTCTGAACTTGAGTGAGAGGTGCATTTTTTGCTGGGGTGGTGGGCAGAGAGAGGTTCCACCAGGGTATGAGAAGTTTAGGTTTAGTTGGTCTTCAGAGGAGACAGGAGGACACCAACAAGTGATTGAAAAAAGAATATATATATATATATATTTTTTTTTTTTTCACAAATTTCCTGGAGTCCTTCCATTTCCTGTTGCAAATTACCAGTATTTGCCTAATGTCAGTGAATAATGTTTTAATGTTTTTAAGTGTTATTGATGGGAATTTTACCAACAAAGTCACCCCTTCCCCTTTCCATTTAGTTGAATTATTATTTCATCTGTTTCAAAAATCTCCAGTATCTTGAAATTAGAAGATTGCTCTATGGCTCTAAGTGAAAAAATTTTCCAATTAGTATATCTTCAACAAAATACTACTGTTTTTGAAATAATTCTGTTTAGTAGTACATTTCTTAAATATATGATTCTGTATACCCGGTTGAACATTGTATGTGTAATTATATACTAACTATTCTAAATAAAAATAAGAGACTAGGTAGTTAAATATTTTCCTGACTTCTTATTTGCAAACTTCAGATCTTTATATTATTATCAAATATAGTAGTTAATATATATTAATTGACCACCTACAATGAGCACTGTGCTACATATAGGAATACAAAGATGAATACTCAACAGTTACTTCTAAGAGAATTTGTAATATAGTGGAAGAATTAGAAAGGAAATCAACAATCATAACAGAATGTATAAGTTCCTTTCTTTTGGAAATCCTTGAATGTAAGATTTCAAGAATGATTCTAAAACTACATCTCAGCTCAGTAGGAAAGAGCCCCATAATCAATTCATAAAGTCTGCAGAAGGAGCAGGTGCAGGAGTGGTGGTGTCTGGGCCAGATGTTTACCATCCTCTGATTAGTCATTTGAAACAGAAAGGGCTATTAAATACCATGCTTTATTAAAATGTGAATTTTTCTGAGTTTTACAAACAGAAAAAATAATTGTATTTAAAATAATATTGATACTGTGTTCAGATTACAAAATGACTTCCTCATATAGAATATGAAACATTTTCATTTCACTAACATCATACAAATGTATGAATGATTCTTAAATGCTGAAAGTTATTTTAGGAAAAAGAAAGAACAGTAGGTTTAAATTTTTTAGAAAATATTACAAACTTCTATAATTAGGGAGAGAATTTAGTAAATAGGAACCTAGTTTATCTCACTTGTTCTCTCACTCTTCTATAGTATGGTATGGCACAAGACTGAGACTCTTAACCAGAAAAGGTATTGTCACAATTACTAAATGAACAGTCCCTAACAGATATCAAGAAACTGAGTTGCATTTAGGGACATGAGTACCTAACAGCAAATTATTCTGTAGTTATGGAAACACCACTTCCATACAAAATGCCTGAATTTTCTCCATATTTCATACATATCACTCATTTTCCTGTGCCTCCCGCTTCTCGTCACTTTGAACATGGGTGGGTGTTGCAATATTGCTGCAGCTTTCCCTGAGGAATCCATGTGATGATAGATTCACTTTGCAAAGCAATGCACTTTCCACCAAAAGCTGTTTTCAAATGTCTCTTTAATGATAGGACTATTAATTTTTTTTTATTGTTTTACTTTGTTTTTGAGAGGAGCATCCAGCAGTGAAGTTATTGAAATCTTGAGTTGTATAACAATATTTAGTTTTCAAAGAGGTGAGAGGTCAGATATCCTTAGCTTTAATCATAGCCCTCAGGAAATCAACTCCTTTCCCTGCTTCCTGAGAAAGCAAGGTCTTGCTATTACTATGAATTTCTTGTGTTACTTTTACCTTTATGGAAGTAGAAATTTGTCTCTGTCCTCCTTTTCTGTCCCATTTGCCAAGAGATTTGCTAAAAAAGAGTGTGAGCAAAATATCTATTATAACTGTGAAAAATGAAATATAATTTTCTTATCAGGAGATGCAAACAAACACATACACTATGGAGCCTTAGAATTGGGCCAAGATGTCTGTACTGTGTATTATTCTTTCCACTGATGGGTGAGTCTTGAGGGTGAATAAGCCAGTGTAATTCATTCTTAGTTGAAGAACCATTGATTTTATCGATTCATTAATCGCTATATCATTTCATTTCTCCCTTCCAAAATAGAGGAAAAAATTTTATATGAAAAAATAAAACTGATTAATGAGATGACTAAATTCAAAGTAGAATGCTTCTAAATTGGCAAAATAACTCACTAGATATGCAAAACCAAACATCATTATTTTCCTTTCTGCCTAATATAAATATCCAGATTCTAGCTTATATTTTTAAATTATCTTGACATGCGAAGTAAATGCTTCAGATTAAAAAATACAATTTAAAGTAATAAAATTTTACACTTCTATAAACATTTTCCAAATTATGCTATTAAAATTTTCCTAAAAGAAAAAAATAATTCAAACACAAATATTTTTTCCCTAAAGAAAACAATCAAAATCATTTTCTCAAAGTTCAGTCATGAAAGCATGTTAAGTTTCAGACTTGGGTCTGCAAAACAAAATTAAAATTAAATTTGAGAGAGGGTTTTCTTAGAGTGTTTGCCTTGATTCTTGATTCTTAGAAATCTTGTTTAACATCCCTCAGTTTGTGGTATGTGAGTTGTTAATGATTTCATGGAGACAAAATTTTCATTTTTGTTTTTCAGTGTTTAAAATGTTATCATAGGCCCAACATATCTTTGTAACTTTTCGTGGGGAAGGTTTATACATTGCTTCCACTACAGATCCATCATAAGTGGCCTGGTGGTCTTGCTCCTGTTACCTCACACCTGGATGCAGACTGTCCAAGCAGCTTCCATTTTGACCAATACCAGTCATTTTCACAGGAAGATAGAAAGCTCAGTAGGGTTTCAATGAGCAATTAAATGATCTGACCCAAAGTGATATATGTTACTTTTTATAGCTCTTTGACCAAAATTTGTCACATGACCTCATTCAGCCACAAGAAAGTCAAGAAGAGTAATTCTACCCGGGAAGCAAAGAGCTGGAACAATTTGCTTAACAACCCTACTTCAGTAGTTAATATAGATGAGAGATGGAGACAGGGTGTGTCTTGACTCAGTAAGTTGACCTGTAGCTAACTTGTATTATACTTGGATCTATTCACAATAAAACTATGGAACTGCTTGATCATCTTATTGTTTTTTTTCTCATGGATAGTTTTGGTCTTTGACAAATAATAGAAATGCTACCACAGGACATCCCTCTAAGCTCACAAAGTGCTTAGAAAGCTGATGGATGTGACTTTAGACAACTGGCACTAATCCTGGATAACTACCTCAGAGATGCTTCTTCGGTGTGTCAGTTATAAAGCAATCTTTATTCCACTTAGTTTTTGTAGGTGAACTCAACCTTAATAGGAATTTAAATCATTCTATTGATGGAAGTACTGATCTAACCTTCAAAATATTAGATTTAATGTGAGTTTAATAATTTCTTAAATGTGGGTAGATTTTTGCATAATTTAACTTCCTATCCTCCATACCAAAAAGAATTGTAGTACTTAATTTTTAGACCTTGGCCCAATCAAATATAGAACAATAAGTTTATGAATGTATGATATAATCAGAATAATTTTTATATAAGGAAAATTTATTATACTTGAAATTTTGAGTACACTTGAAATGCAAGAATTAAACAACTGGATCTTAAGTGTGACTCATATATCCATTTTCCTTAAAATGTATTGCTTTTGTTTTGATTTCATTTTTCAAGCAATTCAGACTTAAAAAGTACTTAAAAATCACATACAATTCTTAGACTGTTGGTAAATATTACAATTACTGTCATATCTTCAACTATTTTTTGATCCTATATTTCGTTCCAATTTATTGAGATTTGTTTTACGGCCCAGAGTAGGCCTGTCATAGTAAATGTTCTATATAAACACAAACAAATATGTTTTCTGCTGTTATTGATTGGAGTGTTTTATAATTATCAACTGGGTCAATTAACAGTTATTCAAATTGTCTGTCTCTACATATATATAACTGCTTGTTCTGGCAATTATAGAGAGAGGAATATTAAAATATGCAATATAACTTTGGATTTGTCCATTCTTTCATTTTCATCAGTTTTTACTACGTGTTCTTTGAAGCTGTGCTATTAATTTCATACAAAGTTAGGATTGTTATATCATCTTGATGAGTGTCTCTCTTTATCAGCATAAAATGAACTTTTTTTTTATTATCTCTCTATATACTTTGACATTACTATAGCCACTCTATCTTTATTTAGTTAATATTTGTATGACAAATCTTTTTCCATGTTTTGTTTTCAACCAGTGTTTTTATTTTAAAGTAGGTATCTTGTAGACAGGATATAGTTGAACCTTGCTGTTATTTTTTTATTATATCTGACAATCTCTAGTTTAAAGCATTTATATTTAATGTTTTGATTGTTATAGTTGGATTGAAATCTACCATCTTGTTATTGTTGTCTTTTCATTTCATGTGTATTTTGTTATTGCTTTCCTGTCTTCTTTTACATTAATATTTTTTATGAATCTGTTTTATCATCACTATTGAATTAGTAGCTATGTCTCAAGTATTTTCTAGTGCTTGCTCTGAGGTTTACAATATGCTTCTTTAGCGTATCACAGTTTACTTCCAAATAATATTGTACCATTTCACATACAGTACAAGAAATTTAAAATATTATATTTCTATTGTCCCCTTGCTGGCCTTTGCACTATTTTAAACATACAATTTATTATATTTGTTCTAAATACCAAAATATAGTGTAATTATTTTTGCTTTAAACAGCTAATTGTTTTTTACGTTTTTTGAAAGTATTAAAAAAAGACTTTTTATATTTATTGTTGCCATTACTTTTTGTCCCTTTGTATAGATCATAATTTCTATCTGGTATCATTTTCTTTCTATCTGAAAAACTTCCTTTAACATTTCTTGTAGTGCTTGTCTGCTGTTAATTACTACTTTCAGCTTTTTTATACCTGTCATTATTTTGCCTTGTTTTTTGAAAAGTATTTTTGCTGCATATAAGATTCTAGGAAGAGGAGATTTAACTTTGGGTGGGCGGTAAATAGGCAATGCAATATACAGATGATGTATTATGGAATTGTACAATTGAAACCTATGTAATTTTATTAACCAATGTCACCCCAATAAATTTAATTTAAAAAAATTGTAAAAAAAGATTCTAGGAAGACTTCTTTCCTTTAGAACTATAAAGATATCACTTGATTTTTTTCTGCTTGTGTTGTTTCTGATGAGAAGTCTGATGTCATTCTTTCCACTGTATGTAATGACTTTTTTCTCTAGTTGCTTTTAAGATTTCCTTTTTATCATTGCTTTTCAATGAGTTTTTATGTGCCTTAGTATGGTTTCCTTCATGTTTCTTCTCTTGGAGTTTGTTGAGTGCCTTGGATCTGTGTTTTACATTTTTCATAAAATTTGTAAAAACTCTGTCCATTATTCATTCATATATTTTCTTTTTTATCTACTTTTCTTGATGATTCTTTTTGATGGTTTAGCTTGTGTAGTGACTTCGCATGCATATGATGATCACTATTCAGCCAAAGATTCAAAGAGATTCCTCTGCTGATCTTTGAGCTTTCTCTCTCTGCAGCTCCCTCAGCTATGATAGTTTGCATTATAAAACCCTGCCAGCGCAACCCTCCCTGTCTGTCTCTCAACTCTGCCAGATTGCTGAGCTCTGTATAATACAAATAACACCTGGATTCAGTATGTCATCTTGGACATACTGGAAGAAGTACATGAAAGGTCAACCCTATTTTTCCCAAGAATATAAAACATATGCAAGTAGCCTAGGGCCTCTTATAAATTCAAATATCTAACAGTTTTATTTATTTTATTAGTTTAACTAACAATGCATTTTAGTTAGCTCTCATTTAGACATCACTTTTAGAAGGAGATAGTATGAGATAGTGTGGCAGTCCAGGTTAAAAAATTTTTAATTCCATTTTTTTAACTGATACTTTTAAAGCCAAAATTTTTTTACTATGTTTTTATTTCTGCTACCAGTAACCATTTTCAAAACAGATAGGTTTACAGCTAATTCTTAATCTCATTCCCCAGTACCAGGGAAAGCTGATCTAATTTCAATGAAATGGATCTGCCAATATGAGAATACTTTAGGATAAAATGTATTCAGTGAAAATAGTGAGTATATTTTAAAGTTGTACAGTAAAATAAAAAAAGGGAATAATCAGGAAAATGTTTGTGTGGATCTACATTGAAATGTACCTACACTTTTTTATGCCCCTTTGTAGAAAAACAAATTACGAACCCCTCTGAAGAGTTAAAATGTATGAGATTTCACCTCTGCAGTTGCAGTGGATTTATTCATTAACCATAGCTTGGTTACTTTCTTTTAGAATAGCAGCTCTTTTTTAACATCGATCTTTTCCCAGAAAAGTATTGTGAAAATTTTCAAACATACAGAAATGTTGAAACCGAAGTGTCCTGCAATAGATGATTGGCTAAAGAAGCTGTGGTACATATATACAATGCAATATTACTCAGCCATAAGAAGAGATGAAATACTGCCATTTGCGACGACATAGATGGATCTCAAGATGATCATGCTAAGCAAAATAAGCCAGACAGAAAAAGTTGAAAATCACATGATATCACTTATGTGTGGGATATAAACCTAAAAGCTACAAATGAGCAGGACAAACAAACAGTGACTCATGTACATGGACTATAGGCTAATTGCTTACCAGAGGACTATAGACTAGTGTTTACTAGTGGGGTGAGGGAGGGGGGAGGTAGATGGGGTCAAGGGGGTCAAATATAAGGTTTAGGGGGAAGGTGAAGTGGGTAAAGGGGATCAAATATATGATAGCTGAAGGAAACTGGACTTTGGGTGGTAAACACACAATAGAATATACAGATGTCAAATGATAATGTACCCCTGAAAATTATATAATTGTATTAACCAATGTTACCACAATAAACTTAAAATTAAAAAAATGAAAAAAAAGAAATGTTGAAAGAATTTGAACATATATATTCACTCGCTAGGTTAACTTTCTATTCAATTTGCTGTCTTTCCAGTGACCTATCAAATTATTTCTTCTATGCATTTCCAAGGAAGCTGCTGACTGGTCTTCCTTCAAATATTTTACCATGCATCAAATGCTTAATTTTTAAGCTTCCATATTATACATATACCATAACATGCAAAGTTTTTCTTTGCTATAATATAGTTTTACAGCATAAAAACTCTATAAAGAAGGGTTTGAATTGGGTGAACTCAAATAGGTTTTCCAGGCTTACCCTGATATTCATTCTTCCCTTCCCAATGCATCAGGCTTGTAATGGTCTATGAGGAATATGTGCCATGGAAAATACTCAATGCCATTAGGGAGACACTAATTTTGGGGGGTTTTCTTTTTGTTCATTGCTTTTTAAGTTAATCTCTGGTTAGTCTCTACCTTGACATCATAGGACCAACATTTATTTCACTAGGATGAGTAAAGAACCAAGTTTGAAAACACAAGTTGACTGGCATTTTATTGCATATTTATGCCAACAGTGTTCTAGTGTTTCTTATAGATTGAAGTGTCCAAGAAGCTGTTAGTTTGCCAGTTCTCTATTCTGATGTGGCAGTCCATATATTCTTCATTTTGCCTCTATACTTGGATAAGCTCCATAAATAAAATGTGATATATTTAAGTAATGGTAGCTAAAGTTTTACAAATAAGATGAGAATTTTGCTAATACTTTGCTTGTTAATAGTTTATGAAATCATGGAGTGATAATTATTTCTTAAAATACCATATTTGGGATTATTGCATGACATTACTCTAGTACACAAATTTATGGATAATGGTAATCAGTAAACTCTAATACTTTCATTGCCACTCAATGTATGTTTATTCCCCATCATGTCCATTTTACCTAAAGTTAAACCTTATATTGTAGTTAAAAATATACATGATAGGCTGTATCTACCTTGACTGTGTGCCCTAAATCCGTGGTTCTTAGATTTTATTTCATAGACAAGGAATTAATTTTCTTCTTAAAGCATATGTGTGGCACAAAGTGTTCATGTTAGCTCTTTATTTAATAAATTACTTAAAAATATCTACCATCTATTATTACTACAATTTTGTGTGACACTAGAAAGATAAGAGGCCACAAGGAACAGTCGATGAAAAACTCTCTTGCTTCCCCAGATGAGTGAAAAAACTCACCATGGCTGTGCTAGTCCATAGAGAAGCATTTGCACTGATGGCTCATTGTAAAGAAAATCGTCAAGATGATGAAAGAGAACATTATACATCCGTTTTTCATAATGCAAATGTATCACATGCATTCATATCCTGATTATTCTGGGGAATGACACATGTGTAACTTAGTAAGAGAAGACATTCCTGTTATTCAGATATGGAGCTTTCTAGTAATTTGGAATGATAGACGGCTGATTTTGCAGGTTTTACATTTCAATGTCAGTTACCAAAAAGAAACCTGTCATCTAGAGAGGAAGAACAAGATGAAATCAGAATTACCAGATTTACAGGATTGTGTTCCTTCCTGCCTAAAGGCATAGTGATCTTATTCAGCATCAGCTCTTAAGTGTTTGATTTTGAGAAAATATATTTGGAGTAGAAATGTAGGCAAATGAATGGACCAGTTTGCCAAAAACAGATGGAGATATATAGTCTTTCCTGTGATATTCTTTTGTCTTTCTTTTCCAAATTGGATCTAGAAACTCCTCAGAATCCTCTGATTAAAACCTTCCAATGACTTACAATAAAATCTAAGTGCCTTAGTGTGACCACCTGACTCTGCATGATCTGGCCCCTGCTTATCCCTCCAAAATCAGCTTGTATCACTCACTCCTTCTGCAGATCATTCATTAGCTTCATTGGATTTATTTCTGTTCCTTGAAGCTCGGTCCTTTGTTAGGAATTTTTGCATGGTTGTATTCTTTGCCTCCCTGATCTTAGCTCAGATTTTACCTTCTCAGAGAGATATTTCCTGAATACCTTTAGCTAAAGTTCTCCTCAACATTTACCTTCACATTATGACGGGTCTTTGCTTCTTGGCATTTAGAATGATTTTGCTTATGTGTGTTCTGGTTCATTTTTCTCTGTGTCTCCACTTGGATGTTATCTGGTTTATAGTAAAAAATCAAAACAAAACAAAACAAAACTCACTTTTCTATATTAGTATCAAATATCCAATATTTAAATAGTATCTGGCACATGGTGAACACTCAGTAGTGATTGTTGAAGGATGTTTCCTGGGGGACACTGCTGATTGTGGTATTTCAGAGATTTCCACGTCAGTATTCAGAACTGTTGGTCCACATAGTCATGTAATTATTTTTAACAAAGAAGCATTGTTAGATGTTTATGTGCCATTGACATGGATAGTCTTTCACAATTATAAAATTGATAAGTGACAGCATGTGATGCGGTCAGTGTACACATGATTGGGTTAAAATTTTGTTTTTACTTCTTTTGAGCTGTGTAACCTTACTAAGCCTCTATTATTATATCTCTATAATATGGGTAATAGATAACTCATGGGAATAAGTATTGAATGAATTAGTGTATTTATAAAGAGCTCAGGACAGGGCCTGAATACAGTGTGTGGCACATAGAAGGAAGTTTGTGAATCATCAATGCAAAATTTTTGCCTGTATCATCCCCAATTTTTTCTTTTTGCTGTAAATATACCTTGTATATTTACAAAGCCAGAAAGATAATTATACAGATGAATCAAAATAGTGATCTAATACTGTATTAAAATATTTATTTATCATGTTTAGGTGTTTTTAACAAAGTAACACATCTTACAGAGTACCCTAAAGTCAGGCTTAGCTCAATGTAATTTCTCAATTTTCTTTATTTGCATTGTATTGATATATTTTATGAACATATTATTATATATGTTTTTCCGCAGTCTTTTAGGCTTCTAAAAATCTGTAGTTATGGCTTTTTTTTTTTAATTTCTCCTTCATAGCCGACACTATTTTAGAGGTAAATTTTTAAATTTTTTAATTATAGCTTCATATATTTTCCTATCTTATCTCTAATTAAGAATAGAAGCATCATGAATTAAATATGTGCCACCCTATAATAAACGTATAATAAGTTTGTAAAGGATAGTTGTGTAAGGTGTTAGGAAAATATAAGCTTAAGGCAAGCCTGCAAGAACTGGAATGGCCTACCTTATTTTTATACGTGCTGTAGAAGAAAGTAAACCCTCTAATTGTACAGGCAGTTAAATGCTCTTCTAATACTAACATATAACCCAGTACCTCACATTGCTCCGTGATATTCAATCAAGTATTTCCATGAGGAAAACCAAAGATGGTATTTTGGCTGGGAACCTGAGGGCAGAGGAGAGAGTGTTTGCATCCTCATCATTTCATAACCCCACATGTTCCTGACAAGAAGTGGTCTACTTCCTCTAGAGCTGACTCACAGCCTTATGACTACAGTCTGCCTGAGATGTCATCCACACTAATGCCAGTACATCCTACATCCCAGTTTGCCTCTGTAAATGCAGAAAGCCTCAGACTACTACGTGTTTCCTATCCCCTTTTTTTTCCATACATCCACTATTCTGACTTCTTCTCATGCCCCTCACCAACCCTATCCCTGATGCTTTCCACTAGGCCCTGTGGAGCTAGAGGTCTTATAGCAACAAAATGTGGCTGTCTCTAATTCTTCTTTAAACATTCAATTCACTTTTCTTTTCTTTCTCTCTCTTTTTTTTTTCCTCTCAGTCTGAAACCCAGTTAGTTATTCCTTCAGGACACTGCTTCTCCTGCAGCCATGCAAGTGTGACTTTCTTTCTTCCTCTGCTTAACTCAGGAACCTGCAAGCAAGACTGGTGTGTTGATCCTCATTGGCAGTTAATTTCCCTCCCTTCAGCATATTGCTTACTTGACTCCTCTTTCCCACCATCTCCGTATGCAATTCATTGGCCATATTTCAAAATAGATCTGGAATTTGACCTTTTCAAACCAATTCCACCTTGACCATTTTGTTTTAAGCTATCATCATCTCCAACCTGGGTTATTGTAACACCTCCTAAGTGATTACTTTTACTCTGCCCTTTGGGCTTATATTTTATGTAGCTGTTGGGGCATTTGAAAATCTAACTCAAATCATGAACCTCATGACACTAGACCATCCAGTGGCTTCCAATCCCATGAACAGTCTCTTCAGGTCCTACATTATCTGACTCCCTAACTACCTCTGTACTTTCGTCTTCTATGCAGCCATCCTCAACCATTTTAGCACCAGGGACCAGTGCTCCTATGAGAATCAAATGCCTGATGATCTGAGGTGGAGCTGAGGCGGTGATGCTAGTGCTGGGGAGCGGCTGCAAATACAGATGAAGCTTCGCTCACTTGCCTGCTGCTCACCTTCTGCTGTGCGGCCTGGTTCCTAATAGGCCACAGTCTGGTACCGATCTACATCCTGGGGGTTGGTGACCCCTATTCTACTGCATAATCCTTATTTACTTCCTTCTAGCCACACTGTCTCCCTGCTGTACCTAGAACTTTGCCATGAATGCCCTTTCTCATGGTTTTTTTTTTTTTAGCGGTTCTTTTCTCTATTTAGATAGTTCTTTCACTAGATATTCTCTTATCTTTCACTTCTTTCAGATCTCTACTCAAAGATCAGGTTATAAGTGAGATCTTCTTGGATGACCTTATATCAAATAGCAGTCTTCTCCCCTCTTGTTCTCCATCCATCCTGCTCTGCTTTAGTTTTTTCTCGTAACACTCATCACAATTTTTATATATTATATATTTATTTTCTCCACTTTCTCAGAATAAAAGCACTATGAGAAATGTCCTCTTCACCTAAAGTATTTTCTAGAATTGGTAGATTTATATTTATTTAAATTGTCTCATCACTCTTTAAAGTTAGAATAGAATGGATTCTTTACTTTAATCACAAGGATATGTTTCTTCTACCTACAAAGAACTACCTTTACCCAGCTTCAGAGGGTGAGGAGGAAGTGAATGCAGGTTGGTAATATAAGAGTAGTTAAGATTAAAGTTTCTTGGGGATTTCACGTTTATGTCAATAAAAGGGCATTATAACCTATTTATTAAAGCTTAGAATTTTAGGGATAGAGGTGATCTTAGGGGAAACTGACATACAAAGAGGCAAAGTGAATTTGTTTAAATTAATGAACTATTCTGTGGCAGGCAAGGTTGTATCTCAGCCATTCTTCATTCAGGATTTATTCATTTAACAATGAATATTTACTGAGTATCTACCAAGGGTTTGCTGTGGTCAAGGACAAAGAGAGATACAAGATCTTCTCTGATGGGTCTTACAGTAGCAGCATAGGCGATAACAGGTTAAAAACATTTAAGTACATACCTTCTTGGGCTACATGCTCTGAAGGAAGAAACATCATTTAAAAAGTGATATGAAAGGAGACTGACCCAGTCTGAAGGATAATGCAAGTCTTTTCTGGATAGGTGTAATCATGAAGTTAATAGAGTTTTGAGTGATGAGGAGGGATTAGCATTAAGAAGAGGAAGGGAATATATGCCTGGCAAAAAAGGCTAGTCATTTATACCTGGAAGGAGCAGGAAGGAGCACTGCTATTACTTGAATGAAGGTGGCCTTTGGTAATGCCAGACTCCTGCTTTGGTATTATAATTATTGACTACTTATTAAAGCATATTAGACTTTGATTGCTGTATAAACTCATATGTGATTTAACTGTGAATAAAATGTTCTTTTGCCCGCTCTTTCAAGTTCAGGAATGTATCTGCCATTAGCTGAAAAGTTCAACCTCTTGTTTGTGTTAATGGACTTACTTTCACTTTATTATTCTTTCTTTCAAAGAGCCCTCTCTTGACAATCTAGTTCTTTGTAGCTCATCCTTTCTCATCCAGCTAACTTCCTATTTTTATTGCTGAATCATCCAATCAGGCTTAATTGTCTCTCTCTCCAGCTGGCTCTGTCTTTTTGGAGAAAAAATTCTGCTACAGGTGCATTTTTTAAAATTAGGAAAATATGGCTGCCTAAATATGGACACAGTTAGATTTTGGTGAATTCTGAAGATAAAAAAGATGATTAGCATCTTTCACCTTTAATCATGGTAATATGTTTTGAATCATCCTATCACAGGCTGACCCATAGCAGTTACTGGAAAATATTTAAAAAAAAAATTCCTTTCACATGATTTTTATTTGTTGCTTATTTCCTTTTTTCTTTTAGAAATATTAGATCATTTCAAAATTGAATCACAATGTTTTTCAAAGAAAGTATGGTTTGAAATAAAAATATGACTAAAAAATTGGAAGTTTTGAAATTAATAATCCATGAAAAACTAGATTTCTAAATAAATTTATTGTTTAAAAGTAGAAAGGGTAATGATTAACCTAATTTAAAAAACAACTTCTAAGTCCTACCATATGGAAGTCTTTAAATGAATGTTGAGAAAAAATATGAAATTAACACATGTAAAGTTTCTGAGATATTTTGTTCCATGTACTTTAAAGTAAGAAACAGAATTGATTTTAATATACTCTATTAGTATTCTACAATTAGTTCTAATTAGTGAATTATTCATTAAATATTTTTTCTGCTCAGTTTATTCAACTATTAACTTTCGAATATTTATATTAGTTTAACCTGTTCAGAAAAATTCCACTTATATTTTCCCAGATTATATATTTCGATTTGCATAGATCAAATCAAAGATTCAGATTATTTGGTACATTATGTTTTATCGGTCCAGCATCTGCACTTATGTGATATTCAAAATGTTTCCAGAAAAATTCATTTATCAAATATTTAATTTCTCCCTTTATTGCATTCATATTGACCTAGCTTTACAAGTAACTCTGCTCAATTATCTTATATTTTAAATTTTACTTTTGAAGCTAAAATTGATGGGGAAATCGAAGGAAAACAATTTCTCATACACAGATATTGTGGTATCAGGTCACATGCATTATATCAGATAATCCACACAATAACTATGAAGGTAGGTATTATTTATTTATTTTACAGATGAAGAAACACATTCAAAGAAACTAAGAAACCTGATCATCGTAGGAAAAAGGAAAAATGTTCGATGATGTATATGTTGTGAGTTCCATAAGTATATAATAATGCTCCATTGGTGTCTTCATCTCCCAAGATTCAGTGATTCAGAATACCTTTTCTGTAGTGAGAGTACTACAGAAAAATAGAATTTAATTCAGTGTGATAACATGAGGTGAAATAAGGCAAACATGAGGAATTGGAGACTTCTATTTTCAGCGTTGTCACTGTCTCATTAAAGGAGCTCAGAAAAGCATTTAGCCTTTTGAAGCCTGAGTTTCTACTTCTGGAGGGAAAAAAATGTAGAACAATTATGAGATTTATCTAACAAGGGTTTTCTGATGATTAAACAGTGTGCATTTCAAGTTCCTGGAATAAAGTTTGCTAGAAGTAAGAGTTCTTTAAATAAATATGATGATCTCAAATCACCCTTAAAGCATGGAGAATTTTTTCCTAGTTAAAAAGGAAGCAAAGACATTTTATACCTCTCCCAGTTTCTCTCTTCAACCCAGAATCACTGTTTGGGTTGAGAAGAAAGTTACTGAAAAGGAGACTAATTTCTAGTCTACTTTTGTCATTAACTTACTGTTTGACCTTGGTTAAGTTATTTAAACTCTTTGAGATCTCTGTTTCTTCATGTGAACAATCCAGGATTGAATTAGGTGGTCTCTGTTGTCTATTTCAACTTTAAATAACATCAGTATGTTCAAGTGTCCTAGAATAATGCTTGACACATAACATATATGTTCAATAAATAATAAGTAGAATGAATGAAAGAATGGATTTTTATTACACTACCTTCATTTGCTTCATTTCATGAAGTGCTATAGATGTGTCAAGTATAGAAACTACAGGGATCCCTGTGAAAGAACAGTACTATGAAGGGAATGTTTGAGTGAAATTAATGGGCTTCTGAAGAGATTTGATAAAATTTGCTTGGTCATCTGTTGTGTGGATTTGATTTTCTGATCATCACCCTCTTTTGACTGCAAAATTGTGATTTTACAGAGCACAGAACTGGTCTTGATTTAACAATCATGCAGGCAGATTTAGTTTGATTTTCTTACATAATTTAGTCCCTGGATGCTCTTTATATAGTTGTCTTCTGATACCAATGTGGTATTTTTTTTAACTTTTTATTTTGAAGCAATTTTTGATTTACATAACTTTCCTATATACCTTTCACCCAGATTCCCCTGTTAACATTTTACATAACTATGATATACTTTTCAAAAGTAAGAAATTAGTTTTAGTACATTGTACATTGGTATGATACTATAAACTACAGACTTTGTTTAGATTTCACCATTTTTCCACTCATGTCCTTTTCATATTCTAGCATTCCAGGGAACCACCTCACATTTAGTCATCATGTCTTCTTAGAGATATGTGAAGTTCTGCAGTCTTTTCTTGTTTTTTGACCATGTTTATGACCATGACTCTTTGAAAAAGTGCTGGTTAGGTATTTTGCAGAATTTTTTTTCTGAAGTTTTTCTCTTGATTAGGCTAGAATTATGGCTTTTTTTTTTTTTTAAAGGAAGGCTGTTACCAAAGTGATGTGTTCTTTTCACCACATCTTACTGGATACATGACATCAACATGACTTGTCATTGGTGACATTTACCTTGATCAGTTGATTATGGTGGTGTTTGCCAGAGTTCTCTACTGTAAAGTTAGTATTTTTCCCTTCGCCTACTCTAATCATTAAAAGCAAATCACTAAATACAGCTCACGTTCAAGAGGAGCAAAATTAATCTCTACCACCTTGAGGGAGAAGTATCAAAAAATCTGTGGGCATGAGTTAAAGTCACCACATTAATGAATAAGTATTTTTGAGGAGATGATTTTAGGCTCTGTGACTATTCTGTTCACCCTTTGAGTATGGTGCACTCCTTTCAGTCTTCAGCAGTGCTTGGCTGTAGCAAGTATTACTGTGATATTCTAATGGTGATGTTTTATTGCTCTCATATTCTTCTACATTTATTATTTGAAATTTTTCTGTAAGGAAAAATATCCCCTTTTCCTCTATTTATCTATTTAACCATTTGTTTACATCATAAATATTTATGATTTATTTAATTTATTTAATATTTATTTCATCTTTGGGTTTTAATCCAATACTACCATTTTTTATTTTGTTGCTTGTATTGTTCCAGCTATAGTCAACTCTTTTGGGTTGACTCCTGTGTCCTTTTGGGTTGACATGTGCCTAACTTCATTTCTTCCAGCATTATTTTCTGGCACTTCATGATGCTCCAGATTCATCCTGTATTTTCCTTTCCGTAGCCCTTGAATTTACAATTTCTCCAGGGAGCCCTAGCTATTCTTATTGTAATGCTGTTTAGAAATTAAGATTTGAGGACCAGGTGTACTCATTGTTACCGAAGTGTCACTGCTTTAGGCACTCTTTGCAGACAGAAAATGGGGCAGTTTTAATCCAGGTAATGCATGAAGACACTTCTTAAGACACTCAATTGCCACTTTTTCTCATTACTTTTGTCACTTAAAGACTTTTACTGATTATAGATTCCCCACTTTTTCTACTAATGAAATGTTAAAATAATTTTTAAAGGAAATATCAACAAGGAATAAGATTTCACAGTTACCTAAATTATGACTCCTAAAATGACACTCTAAATCACTTTTCAGAGTTTTAGGCTTATATGTCCAACTCCTTGATGAATCTTCCTACTTGAAAATCTGAGTAGTACTTCAAGTTCAATATGTTAAATGTGCACTCTCTGCATACCCTATAAATGGATCCTCTAGCCCCTCCCTTTGGGGTGTACTATCTTATCTCTTCACCTCCTAAATTCCAAGGGGTGCAGCCTTCCTTAGAGAGGCCTGTCTCCTAAAATATACTTTCAATAAATCTTACTTTTTTTTATAGATAGATAGATAGATAGATAGATAGATAAATAAATCCTGCTTTTATATATCTTAACAACAACAATAACACCCACCCAGCCATTTAAGTTACAGTCTTCATCAGCTCACCTATGCAATCAATGACTAAGTCTTATTGATTTTATTTTCTAAATATAATGAATGTTTTTTCTTTTCTTTTCCTTCTAGATTTTTTCTAGCTCAGAAATTTATTGCCTTTCAGTGGGTGAATTGTACCTGTTTTCTAACTGGTCTTGTTTTCATGTCCTCCAACCACCCCCCACCCCACGCCCCCAAATCCATTCTTCTCACTGCTGAAGTAAAAATCTTGCCGTGTTACTTCTCTGCTTAAATCTTCTCATGAGTCCCATTATTTACTGATATAAATGCAGTTCCTTAAAATATAATACAGAGTGTTCTAAACTTCCATGTTTTCACAATGACTGAATGCTTGTGGTTCAGTTATATGCTGTCTGTTTCTTAGTGCCTTTATGCTTCTGTTCATTTTATGCTTTTAGCAGGAAGAATGCCTCCCTGTCTCTTCCTTCAGCTCATATCCCTATCCCTCACTGCAACACGCGCGCGCGCGCGCACACACACACACACACACACACACACACACACACCTCTTTTTCCTTTCTAGACTTCATCTCATAGGTTGGTTTAATAGACTTTTGGTGCAACCATGGCTATCTGCACTTATGTCACTATTGTTATAATTATTGACTGCTTATAACATGCTGAGAAATCTGCTGTTTGTTGCCTGCTTTCTTTTTCATCTTTCTTAAGTTATTTTATTATTATCTCTGTGTTTCTGTCTTCTTTAGTAGAGCAAGCTCCTGGAGAATGCACCTTCTCTTTGTTGTATCACCTATGACAAGCAGTTTCTGGTGGATAGTAAGTCCCTAATATATTTTGTAGCGAATAGATGAGCGGACTGGAAGCAGGCTGGTGTGAGGGGAGGACAATTATAGTCTTCTCAGATTGTCCTTTTTGAATTAAGTTTCTCTTCCTAGAAATTTACCATGTTTGCTCCTAAGATGGTATAAATGAGGACTAATACAACAACTAACACCAGTTATTCCTTAATGAATATTTAAAATGCGGAAACAATTCCAAGTTTGTTCCATGCTTTTTCTCAACCTTCACAAAGTCACTATGAAGTAGATTTTCTTTCCAATTTTACAAATGAGGAAATTAAGGCTATGGCAGAGTTTATTCGAGCTTCTTCCAGGGTTCACAATACCGTTTAGTCCATTCTGCCCTAAGATTGGGAAATGAAGTGTAAGGACTGAGTTCTAAGCAGTGGAATGTGAATAAAAATAATATGCTTCATTTTTATGTCCAGCCCATACAACCTTACCACACTTTCTCCTCCATTCTTCTTCCTTTTCTCTGATGTGAGCCATGGTCAATGTTTGTTGAAGACCGTGGAACCATAAGATGGAAAGAGCCTGAGCCGTGGGATTTCTAACTTGGAGCAGAGACACTTGTGCACAAGCAACAACACCCTTTGGACTTGAAATGAGCATGATTACTTTTGTATTGTTAAAAACCTGGGATTTTTGATTTAGTGGTTAAAACTGTTAGCATCACCCTAACTAATGTAGATGTAAACACTGGTTATTTAACTTGTCGTAAGTCACACATTTTTATAAAATACGTTCAAGCAATTAAAAGCTGATTTGATCTGACTTCATAGTTTATGTTCTTTTACCTAATATGGCACCCCTTACTAAGTGTGAATATACATTTTTCTGTTTTCCAAAATTTTCTTTAGAGTTCGACAAGTATTTTTTTATCACTGCTTCCACATTTAGCTCCTATTAAAAGTCTTGCCATTATATATAATATCAGCTTTTCACAGTGGTGTCTTCATCGTAGGCATCTTCAAGATTAGGGATCATTGTGGTATGTAGGGTATGGTTGGTGACTGATTAGAGTCAGTGACATTCTAGATTTTTAATTATATATTAATTAAAGGAAAAGAAAAATGGAACTAGCTGATATATTTGAAGCAAACAAGTTTCTTTTTAACTTACTGAGGGAGCCAAAGAATGTCTTTTTATTAACTTCTCTCTTCATTTTATGGATTTTTAGTGTAATGTATAGTAAAGATCATTATTTTATTAAGGTAAAAGTCTTGAATTTTATGGCATAGTTCCAACATTATTGAATATACCACTTTTAAAGTGTTCTTTAAACATCTGAGAAGAGTCTCATCTGCAAAATGAAAATAATAAAATTTTACACATAGGATTAACTCATAGGAGTAATATGAGGAATAAATTAGGTAAACTATTTAGGCATAGAACCTAGCACATGGGAGCCAAATTAATAAGTGGTATCAGTGTTTATTATCATTATTACTCTCGTTTTAATTCTTTACTCACTTGGGCACACTCTAAACATTTAGAATAACCTGAATTGCTCTCTAACTTTGTATTGGTTATCTAACTAACATGGTTAACTGTTTTTTTTCATTCAGTATAATAATATATTAAACATTTCTGTATACAAATAAACATAATTTTATAGTTGTGAATGTTCCATGTACTATATCACATTTTGTACTCTATAGCTCTGGTCATTGCTTTGTAAGGATTTGTCTGAAAAGACTTGTTCTTACAGATTATTCTTTCCTGTTAATCGTATTATTTATATATAAAACATGAATCTTTCATGTTAGCTATGTAAGTCTTTGGAAAGAAAGTCTCATCTTTTTAAAAAATATATCATTATAACAAATACATCTTTTAGGCATTATCATTTGTATACTTCATAGCTATGTACAGTTATTTGGAATAATACTTTCCAAGTGTCTTTATAATCTTTTAGTCTGTCTGTTTTACAAAATCATTTTTTCGAAAAATAATTTCAGTGTTTTGAATAGAATAGCTATTGTATTTCAACCAATTTTACAAGTCATCACCATAAGAGGATCATTTGTAGTCAGAATTTTTTGAGGAGAGGAATGAGACCAGTGCATCATATTCATCCTCAGTCATTCACATGATCAGAGGAAAACCAGGACATAGATGATAAGAAATAGCAGACAGCCCCAAGCCACTTATATTTGGCTTAAAAATGAGTTTGATGGTTTCGGGGGGGGGGGGGGAAATACTTTTTAATTAGATTATACTTAGACAGATATTAATACAGTTTCTTTCATTAAGTACATTAGAACTTATATCAAGGGGCTTTGGCTGAGAATTGTGAGAAGAGGCTAGAATGCTTTCTAATGACTCCTCTATTCTGGAGTCTTGCAATTAAATGCTGCATTCTCTACCAACGGTAACATGTCTATGAACTTACACTGTGTCTGCAATTAGACTTTCTTTACAAAATGACCACCAGGTAAATTTAGTTAACCTCGATCTCCTATAATTACAAAAAAAAAAAAAGTTTATTTCCTTGTGATGAGATATTTTAGGATTTACTCTCTTAACAACTTTCCAGTATACCATACAACAGTGTTAACTATAGTCATCATGCTATACATCACATCCCCAGTACTTATGTATCGGATAACTGAAATTTGTACCTTCTGACCACCCTTATCTAATCTTCCCACCCCATAACCCCCACCACTGATCTGATCTCTTTTTTCCATGAGTTTTTTTTTAAATTTTGCATTTAAATGAGATTATACAGTATTTGTCTTTCTCTGTCAATTTATTTTACTTAGCATAATGCCCTCAAGATTTATCCACATTGTTGAAAATGGGAGGATTTCTTTCTTTTTTTTTTAAAAGCTGAATATATTTTCCCCAGCTTTTTTGAAATATAATAGACAGTCATTTGTATTTACATTGTACAATTCAATGAGTTTTTTTCAATTATAGTTGGCATACAATAATATACTAGTTTCAGTTGCACAACCTAGTTATCAGAGATCCACATAATTCGCAAAGCGATCACCCCACTAAATCTAGTACCCCTCTTCCCCTTGCATATTTATTACAACATTATTAAGCGTCTTCCCTATGCTACACTCTACATATCCATGTCTACTCTGCAGCTATCCATTTGTACCTCTTAATCCCTTTGCCTTTTTTTCCCATACCCCCACCCACCCTCCCATCTAGTAGCCCACTAAATATTCTCTGTATCTGAGTTTATTACCACTTTTGTTATTGTTGTTTATTTTGTTCTTTAGATTTAATGCTATTTATATTTAATTTTGTGTGTGTGTGTGTGTGTGTGTGTGTGTGTGTGTGTGTGTGTGTATTTTAGGTCTAGGTCTTGACTATTATAAGTAATATTGTAATGAACATAGGAGTGCATATATCTCTTCGACAAAATAATTTTGTTTCCTTTGGATGTACACCCAAAAGTGGAATTGCTGGATTGTATTGGTAGTTCTATTTTTAAGTTTTTGAGGAATTTCTATACTATTTTCCAAATTAGATATACCAATTTCCTTTTAGTACAGAAATCCCACATGTTGTAACTTATTCTAGCTTAAAGCTTCTTTTGCGTATAAAGGGTTAACTTATAGTTTAAAAGATAATTTTGATTCTATCTTAGGATATGGATAAGTACTGCTTCCAACAAAGGTCATGAATATTTTCTGTGTTAATTATTATGAATAAAAAGACCAAAAGAGACATGAAAATACCTTGATATTAATGAAGTTTTACACATTCTATGTGAAGATAATTATTGGAGGTGGAGTGTGGGGTGAGACTATTTGGAGTGTGTCATGAGCAAATAGAATAACAGCCGCAACTGAAATTCCTGCACAGTATTGCTTATTTGAACCAAGTTTTACTAATTTGTTTTTTTTGTCTATTTTTGTGTAGCTAATTTAGTATAAAAATGGCCATTGTTTAAGGAGATAGCCAAAGTGAAAAAATCGGGAGAGAAAAAGAGGCCCAAGGGATGATTCACAGATTAGATAATCAGTTCCTAAATAATTGAGAGATGATTAGATTTGAAAAGCTTATCAATAACAGGAAACGCTTAGGTAACCTTAAACCTCTGACCAATGTCAGCAGGGAAAAGCGATCTAGTATTTCAGGTTTCTTTTTACTCCTTTATCCCCTTTGGCAGCTCTTGTGAATGAATACTATGGTGTGCTCTCAGCATAAAAAAATGCAAGAGAACCATAGTTTGTTTTAAAACATGTGTGTTACAAATATATCTCTATTTTTCAGGAATATTTATCACTGATTTTACTAAAATGATAGATTTATATTTTCATAGCAAACTAGGATATAGGTAGATGGATGGATAGTTATATATAACATGAATAAATAAGTGAAGGAAATACATCAACTTCTAGGGTAGAAAGGAGAATATAGAGTTTTTTTTGATCCGCAAAGTAAAATACTGAGAGAGACACTTTAGAAACTGCAGTTTGGTTTAACAGAGGATTCCCAGTTGTCAGTGATGAGTTTTCAAACAGCTAAATTTAAAAATGTATTACCGAACTTTTTATTACAGTAACCGTTTTTTTTTGTTTGTTTTTGTTTTTGTTTTTCTGCACTTGAATTTGGAGGACCCATAAGACTGTAGATTATCAGCAGTGTCCTGGATTATACTTGTGAACAAACATTTCTACCACAGGGTGAAAACATACTGATTTGGTGGTGACTATTGATATAACAAAAGTTTTTCTTTTATTTTCCTAAGAAATTTTAAATTGAAATTAAATTACATCAAATAATAGATTTTTTTTTCATTGAACATTATTTGTCTTTCTAAATAATTAACTATTTGAAAATAATCATTAGGGATAGCTGCCAATTGAAGGTAACCTAAGATAAAAAATGTACATCTCTCAATATTTATTTCTCTTTGTTTTTCTGGAACATGCCCAGTGCATATAGCTAACTACCCCTTTTGTCTTCCAAGGTCATTTTCATTTAGCTTTTGAAAACAGAATGGGACAAATGTGATATAATCAAGAAAAATGGCTTTTAACTGGTACAAACTGGGTTTGAAACATGCACTGTCTGCTTTCAGGGTTTATCAATGTAGTTGGATTGAGTAAATATACACAAACTAAAAGAAGTATAAGAACACACAAAATAACATGATCTGATACAGATCAATAGAGTGCATGTTATACACACTTAAGTCTCCAGAAACAGATATTTATTTTGGATTACATCAATAGTTGAGATTAAATTAAAAATGCAATTATCTTTCAAAATTAGATAATTAAAATGATTTAAATATGTATTGACTCCAGTTATGACTGTGCTATCCTTTTCTCTATGCACTGGAAATAGACACAGCCTACCTTCAAGAGGCTTACAACACATTGAGACAGAAAAATTAGAATAGTATCTTTTATAGACTCAAAGTATATGAATGGTACAGATAACAGTTGCCATTAAAGATTGTAGGTTACTGGCAATCAAAGATGATTGATTTCCTGGAGGAGTTAGGGCTTGATCTAGTACTTGAAAATAGAAACACTATTTAGGTAAGAAGCAGGAGACCAAGAAAAATAAATTAAGACACCAGAAGTAATATAATGTTATCTAACTATCAGAAGAGTAATCACTACTCTTGTGAGTGTGACAGATTTTGTTACTTGTGTGTCAAAGATTTTAAATCCAGGAATAGGTTTCAAGTATAAACTCTGGAAAATTTGTTTGCAAACATTTATGTTTATGGGCAACATAAATATTTATAAGAATTACTTCAAGTCCATAATTTTTACCAGCTTCATAAAGGGATCAAACTCTCCTTAAAGGTTGAAAACTTCTACTCTATGTCCAGAACTTTCTCCCACAGATACTTACTTTTTCATAATTGTTAATCTGTTTAAACTTGACAAAGCTGGTCTTCCTAGTCTACCAGTTAACTGAATTTTTAAAAGAAAGAATCATATTTGAATATCTTCTCTATGATATCATACTGGAATAGTGTAATATATAAATCTAGGATTATTTATAGTTCCTATTTTTAAAAATAAATAAAGTTGAAATGAATGAAATTTATCAATATTTATTATATTATTGGGAATTTATGTGTAGGACTTAAATTTCAGTGATAAAATGAAGGTAAAATAGTTCAAAATGATTATTTTTTTATAATTTTAATCTTTTAAAAGTTAAATTTTATTATTAAACAAATCCAAAATAAATCCAGTTTTTCGGAAAGCAGTTCTCATTTAGGTTGTTCTAGATAGCAGTAGTATTAAAGAATATTTCATTTATTCTGAATTTTATAGAAACTGTGTTATGAACACATACCTTTTATCCATGCAGAAGTAATTTAATTATTATAAGACAAAATGTGCAATTTAAAGAATATTTTAAGTTGTTCTCTATTGAATCTAGTATTCTCTTCATTCTCTGTTATTAAGCTAATTATGATATATAAAAGTACAAGTTAATATCTTAATGAATGAAAATTATATCATTAAATCTAGTAATGTGAAAACCTTAAGAAAATATTTTAATTTTAAGTTTAGAGTCAGAATATACACATATTCTGTGTGTGTATTATATGTTTATAATATTATATATGTTATATATAATATACAAGCAGATTAACAATTATGAGTAGATGTATAATATGTTATATATAATATATATTACATAGTATATATATCTTGAAATAGAGTTAGACAATTTTAAAATGGACTATATTCTTCATTTTACAATAAAAAACTGAATATATTTCAATACCGTTTTATTTTTAATTTGGAAATTCTTTGCCATACAAGCAAGCAGTTCATCATTAATTCACACACACACACACACACACACACACACACACACACACCCTTCTTGGATGTTGATTAAAACTGTAATGAATCTACAGGTGTATTGGGAGGAAATTGATGTCCTTACAATATTGTCTTAGTCATGAACATGATATGTTTTCTATTAATTTAGGTCTTGCACACGTTTTGTTAGATATATCCCTAAATGTTTAATACTTTAGTTGTTATTTTAAATAATACTTTATTTTTAACTTTCATTTCTTAAAGTTTGTTGCTAATATGTAGAAAGGCAATGACTTTTGTAAACCAGCTTTAAATGCTGCAACATTTATATTCCTTTATTAATTCTAGCAATGTGTTTCTATATTCTTTCGGGTTTCCAATATAGATAGATTCATGGCTAATAAAATTTTGTTTCTTCCTGAACAGCAATAGCTTTTAACGGCCATTGCAAGGACTAGGACCTAACATGCAATATTGAGTAGGAAAGGTGACAGCAGGTATTCTTCATTGTTTTAAAGAGAATACTATTAAATTTTTACTAAAAACAAACAAACAAACACACAAAAAAGAAAAACAAACAAACAAAAAAAACTCTACTGCTTTTGTCAATATTCTTCATTAAAGTTAACAAAGTATTCTTTCATTATTAGTTTGCTGAGTTTTCACCATGTATCAGTTGTTGGGTTTTATTGAATGCCATTTCTTCTGCATCTATTGAGATGTCATGGCTGTTTAAATAGTGGAAGAGTCATGGTGTATTTGATTGTAGTTCTGTAACTGGAAGGATTGGTGGGCTTAGCATTTCCAGCCCTGCCTAGATAAGAATATGAGATAAAGCTTGAGGTTAAAGTTTTAAGTTAAAAAAATTAAAGGACATAAAGCTAATTTTTTCCATTAGTGAATTTTTCTGTGAAATTTTAATTTGCTTCTTATAATTTTCATTGTTTACACTTAAATCATAATGTGAACTATGTGATTTCCAGTCTTATTGATCTTTTTAAAAATTCTTTTTAAAACTCATCCTGTAATCTTCACAGGTGAGTTAATTTTGTTGTATTCATTTTTAAGTAATATTACAAGAGTAATACAGCTATCTTATTTTTAAAAACTCTATAAACAAATGTTCTAAAAAGCAAAAAAATACTCTTCATATATCATTTCATCAGTCTCAATCATTAGATAACAACTGTTAATTGTTTAAGTCATATACTTCCAGATTCTTGTTTATGCAGTCATTTGCAATATATAAAAACTTTATAAAATGTGTATATTTTTAAAACTTTGATTATGCTGTCTGTATTATTCTGAAACTAGTTTCCTTCAAAAATATATTACAAATATCTTTTCGTATTAGTTCTAGAGCTACCTTAAAATTTTAAATAATGGCACAGAATTTTATTCCATGTTTCTATACAATATAATTATTCCTCAACTAATGGGCATGTGGATTGATTCCAATTCAATGATATTAGAAACCATGCTACAAAAGGTAATCTCCAATATAGCTCATTGATCATTTTTACGATTATTTTTGTAGAATAACTTGTAGGAAAATAATTACCGAGTTTAAGACATGAATGTTTTATTTTGTAGAGACACCATTAAAATGAAATATTGTAATCATTAAATGTTTTGTTGTAGTCACAAACAAATAGAAGTACCCAATTACTTTTGAGCATCTACACATTTCAAACACCTGTCTCAAATATATTCCACTAATAGGCAAATATTTGCCTTTTTCTATGTCCTATTTGATCTAGATTATTTGCTTACACAATAAGATAGCATATTCGTTTCATTTTCAATAGCTTTTGATAAGCCGTAAATATAAGCAGTTGCAATGTTAATGTTCACATTTTATTTCTGTGAAAATATAGCAGAAAATATATCAGAAAATATTGTAAAGCAAAATCAAGATTTGTAAATTTGCTGATGTGTGGCTAACTCCCCAATTCAACCAGCAAAACAGTATTGTTTGATAAACTGTAATTAAAGTAAATTACTATTTAGTGCAGACATTGGGTAATTTGCCAGTTATAAAGCTACAATTTCCTTTGTCCATATTTGTGAATTAGGTATGAAAATCATTGTATACTGCAATTGTGTCTTTAGTTTTGTTGTTCTTTCAGTTATTCTTTAAATGTCTTATCTGAGATGGTTGTCCAGTTCTTAACATTGAAGCATTCATTAGCTCAATTGTATCATTTTTTGAAAGTATGATATATTTAGCTCTGTGACCATATGACATGTAATTTCTGTCCCTTTATTATTAATACATTTTGAAGGATCATTTATCAGCAGACACAGAACAGTAGTTAATAGATATTTTGTCACCTATGTAACTGGCTCCCTAATTTCTTACAGTGCCACCATTTATTGATAGGACCTTTTTAGCATGTCAAAAACACAAACTTTTTCTAATGTTCCTACCTCAAAAATTGAATGATGTCATTATGAGCAGAGTTGTTAAGGGTGTGTAATTGCCAGCCAGACTGCCTGTCTTAGAGGCTGCCATTCACTAACCATACCACTTCAGACAAGGGCAACTTGCTTATCTTCTTTGAGTAACCACAGATATAAAATGGGAACAACATCTTATCTTCCTCATTCTGTTGTTATGAAGATTAAAGAAGGAAAGAAGGAAGTTTAGTTAAACCAGTTAGAAATGTACTGGCAGTTGGGTTGCTTGTGAAATTCTACTTATCATTCCTTTGATTCTGTATATAAATTATATACCAAAAATCACTCCATTTGATTTTTGAATTTGTTTCAATAACATTGTGAACAATTATTTTAGGCTTAATTGCTTATAAAATTTTAAGTGGCTAAGTGGTTCCCATTCAAAATTAAATTTTTGTCATGCATTATCTGCTATAAGGACTTGATAACTGTTAATAAGTTAAATCAATTTGAAACAAGCAAAAATGCCTTAATTGTTATATATACTTACTTTGCTTTCTTATTATGTTGACTATGTGTATATATTCAGAAACAAAAATGAAGTGAATGTTTAGTTAACAATAATCTAAATTATCTGAGATGCCAACAAACAAACAAATCTAATATAGTTGTGATTAAAATATCATATTTATGTCATGAAAGAAATTGGAATATGTTTTAGAAAAAAACTGTCATTCAGTTACCCCCTCTTTAATAATGGTTAAGCTTTATCACTATGCATCTAGAATTAAAATTTGCCTCTGACACACGTTTTTTAGACTGTTAAAGCTGATATTGCTTGATTTTCAAATATGCAGTAGTTTTCAAACTTGTAATAGAAAAATTACTATAAGGGAGGTAGCAAAGAGAAAGGAAAATCACTTAAAATATTCCACTTAAAATATTGGACTTTAAGAGTCCAAGAAATAAGTCTTTTATAAAAATTGAGGAATAAAAGAACACACTATACTTAATACTCAGTGATCGGGGCCTATTTTATATTAGCAATGTATAGCATTGACAGGTGCCTGGAATGTAATAGCCTTTTAATAAAGGTGAGGTATGTAATAATCACAGACTGTGTGTACTATCGGGGTGGAGGGGCACAAAATTGGCCATCATCATCATATTGCAATTGGCTTTGAATACATACTATTGATGGAAAATATGAACACAAAAATAACCGACATCAAAGAAACACCCATTATAGTACTTAAATTTAAGTCAAAGTAGGATCTTACATATAAAAAAATCCCTACCCGTGTTAAAATACAGCCTCCTTCTTTCAAAAAAATCATTATGTAAGATTTTCTTCATTACTTATTTTTTAAAACCATGTATAGATGGGATCCTTCTGTTTCCCCACAGTCGTTGCTGTCCACAGACTAAATAAGGCTCTGTGTAATAGGCATTGGTCACTGTGACAGTGCTGTCTCTGAAAGCTTTTATCAGGAATTATCCGGAAATGATGACATTAAATGTCTCATTTTTATTACCATATTAGCAATCTTAAAGATTCACTTTCCTTTGAATGTATAGAAACAGTCCAAAAGTGATTTTAAAAAATGAAGAAAAATCTATTAAATAGCAAACATAATATTTTATTGCAGTGATCAAAGAGAAAACCCATAACCATTTCTTTTCGTTAAAAATACTTGGCATTATAGCTTTAAGTGGTAACTAATATGGAAAGTTTGTCATACCACTAGTCATATTTTAAATTCCATATTGGCAGTGTTTTCAGTAACTGGCAAGGTTTCATTTTGCTTTTTGTTATTCCTTTGGGCATGGCCCTCCACAATTGATTACCACTTTAATGGTTTTCCTAGCAGTACAGATTTTGTGGGCAGGGCTTTCAGCTACAAATTGCATACAGGAAGCCATATATCTGTTTTTCTCTTATAACAAAGCCAGTCATTTAATGCTATACTTAGAGTCCATTTTAAACATAGAGAGAGCATGAAATAATTATTAAATTTAAAAAGCTACCTAGAAGATGTGCCATCACCTATTTTCATCCAATATTTATCTGTAAGAATTCATCTGTAAGAAGCAAGATGGCATCATGTTTTAACAGCTTTTCTAGGCCTAATTTTCTCATTCATATTTATGACAGCATAGCATTTCATGACTTTTTTTACATACTTTATTAAGAAAAGTGCTGGAAATAAATTGGCAGTCTCGCTATTAGTATATCTGTGATCCATATAAATCTTTTTGTTTATTGTTTCTTTTTTCTTTTTTTTTCATATAAATCTTAAAGTGTATACTTGAAGGGATGTTTGAAAAGAGAATCGGTTGAGAAATTTCTTTTGGCAATACTAAACCAGGAATTGGATTCATTACATCAGATACTATGACAATATACATTTGAGTCATCACCTATGATATTATAGGTCATATACGTGCCTTCTTAAAATTTAAACAGATTAGAAGTAGAGAACATTATGCCACTCATATTGACCTATGAAAAATAATTAGTTGAGATACACCCAACCATGTTTTTTGTAGACCATACTTTTCTGTATATCCACATTGACTATTTCTCTCATTGACTTGGACAGATGTTTTACTATTGATATTATGTGAGCACAGATTTTCTTTAAACAATAGAAAAAAAATCTTTAATACACATCTACTTTCACTAATTGTTAATAAGAATAGAAGTGACATCTGAACACAAAAATCCAGGCTTTTTGTACCACCGTGCCAAAACTGCATGCATATGTATTTACTTGTAATTTACTGGGCACTTGGAGAGGGTGCTTCTCAGATAATTGAATCTGAAGAAAGGTTTGAAAAAACTATAAATACATGTTCTATCTTAATCACAGAGAAATAAAGAGAAATTCTGGCACTGCTTTCCCAGTCAGCAATCACAAAAGTATTCTATAAAAAGCAGCCAAATCTTAACTATTTTAAGTAAATGGAAAGTGAGGGAAGTGCATATGTTAGTTTCCCAGGGCTGCTGTAATGAAAGACCATAGACTGGGTGGCTTAAACCACAGAAATTTATTTTCTCACCATTCTGGAGGCTGGAAGTCCAAAATCAAGGGATGGGTAGGTTTGGTTTCTTCTGAGGCGTCTCTCCTTGGCTTGTAGATGACCACCTTCTTGCTGTTTCCACACATGGTCCCTCCTCTCTGTGTGTGCATGTCCAGTGTCTCTTTGTGTCCAAATTTCCTCCTCTTGTAAGGATACCACTCATATTGGATTAAGGCTCACATCAATGGCCTCATTTTAACTTACTTACCTTTGAAAAGACCTTATTTCCAAATATAGTTACATTCTGAGATGCTTGCGGTTAGGACTTCAACATATAAATTTTGGGTGGACACAATTCAGCCCATATGGCACACATCCCATTCTTTCTCTTTTTATATGGGAAATATAGATACATTATCAGGACATGTAAAAAATTTATTTTTGGACATTTTAAACAAAAATACTGTGCAATAGTTAGAATCCCTGGATATTATAGCTAATTAAATAACTGGACCTCTACCACTATTTTTTAAAAGATTCTGAACTCCAAAATAGATATCATGAAGTCTTGTGCAAAAAAAAATATATGCTTTATTCATAGGAACACATTTTAGGCCTTCACTCAGATCTTATTTATTTTTAATTCATACATATTTTTAACAAAAGATAATCAATTGTAACATTAGAAAGGGATTCGGGTTAGAAAGAAGTTGATTTTAGCTGTCATCTCCCAGTTCTTGATTTTATAGGTGAGAAACACAAACCCTGAAGGTCAATGGCAAGAATTTATACTAAAAGCTGCCTTGCTGGCCAGATATCCAGAGCTCTTAGCTGAGCTGCTTGCTGATTTGTCATTGGATTCCAGCGGTTTAGGTTCCATGGAAGTTATTCCTTATTGGAAAAGGCTGCTAAGATTATATACCCACAGTGGGGCAAAAAAAAATCTTTAGATTTTTGTTGTTGTTGTTGTTTCAAACCATAGAATAAAAATTTACTTGATAAAGTAAGTCAAATGGCCTAAAGATATATGACACAGGCCAGATATGCCCACTCACTACCCAAAATGGGCATCAATGTGACTCCTCTCCTACTCTCTAACTTGCAGAAGCATTATCTATTTTTACCTTTTCTGGTAGTTGGCTAGAGAGTAGAAAAACAAAAATTGAAAAAAAGTTTTCTTCTATTTAACCCTCTACCCATCTCTCATAAGCTATATCGTTTCAGTCTTATTTACCTAACAATAGGGAGAAGTACTTCAGCTTTAGATCCTTTTTTAGATTCTTCCCATCTTGCTTCCCAGTTTTTTTTTTTTTTTTGACAGGCAAATTTTGGGCTGAAGTACATTTAAATACCATTTTTTTTCCAGGAAGTGTTTCCTAACTTCTCTAACCCACAGAGTTCTCTTTTTTGAAGTCCCCAATAATACTCACTAGCTGGAATGCTCATTTGGCATTCATCTTGGGTGGTGTGTGCCCTTTTCCTTAAACGAATTGCAGACCTCTTGGCAGCGGAGGTTTGTTCAATATTTCTATGAATTCACTGGTTCTCAGGTCAGGGATTGCCAAGAAAGTACATTTCTGTCTCCTCCAACTGTTTCTGGTCTGATAGCTTCTAAGTAAATGCTGTGTGACCTCTCCTTCCAGGTGAACTGGCCTATAAATTCCTGGCAAGATCTTGTAATGGGTGATATCACTCTTAGTATAATTTTACATGGAAAAGAACTTTTTCATAGGCTCTGAAATTCTTATAGCTACTAAAATATTTTATCACAAATGAGAATTGCAATGATGCTACATTCATTGTTAAATACTGGAAATATAATAGGATTTTCAGAATGTGAGTAATTTAACTTATTTTTATCTGAAGAGTATAGGATTTCTGGGAAAAATGAGGGAGGAGATAGTAGGAAAAACATTTTGATTCAATTAATCAAAAATTTTACTCAGAGCTCACCTTCTTGTTTCTGTTCAAATATCATTTTTGAGAGAGAGAGAGAGAGAGAGAGAGAGAGAGAGAGAGAGAGAGAGAGAGAGAGGTGGAGGGAATTTCACAGTGGAAAATTGTGCTTAAAACTGTATTTTTATATAGCAAATCAAGATATTTAATCCATCCTCATAAAATGACATCGCCACACATTTAGACAAATTATGGTAATTATTCTGGTTAGCTTGGTGATGCTTTTTGTCTTTATCTTCTAGAAGCCAGTAAGTGATGAGTTGTGAGCACACCTGGACAAATAGTAATGATAAAATTATCTTCTTTTTATATCATCAAGGGCATATCATCTTGGTATGCCCTTGATGATAGTGAAAAGAGTTTCATGTTAAGATCTGCAGTAAATTTAGTCTCACATTTGTTTCAGTGAAATAGCGTAGAAACATAAAGGTTTAAAAAAATAGAAAATAATACTGTGTAACCTGCCTACAGAAACTGCTTAACCTGTAACACAGCCAGTTACCCATAGCAACCATCACCAGAGTGTAAAACATCACAAAACTTTTCTTCCTAACAGATAAAAAGCAACTCACTGACTGATTTTCTAAGAACTATTAGATACTGGAGGAAATTCAAACTGTTCTAAACTCCAAAATATAGTGCTTGTCTTTTTTTTCTTTTCTTTTTAAACAGAATATCAACAGTTATCTGAACTTTTTAAGAAGTAGCTTTCTCTTTTAAGGTAAACAAATAGATGAACAGCCAGGAAGATAAAAGTATTGCTTGCTGTGAAGGAAATATTAACACCTATTTTTTTTCTAGCTTTTTCTCATCTTGTTTCAGATATTCTTCAAATTTTATTTTGTAAGATGGAAGAGTTCTGAAACTATTCTAATTTAGTTTATTCAGACTGCACTTCTCTTCAGTATGTAATGCTAAAGAGTCCCATGAAAAAAATGTGCATAGAGCTGTACACATTATTTCATGAGACTTATGGGCAACCTCAACCCCACCTAGGAGTCCTTGTCTAAAAACTGTCATTAAATAGCTATTTAATAGGGAGAACTCACACCTTTGCCCAGCTGGCCCATGTCCTAATTCCCTGTTCTGAAAGGCAGCAGCTGGAGTTTTGCTCTTTGCCACTTTTGTGTTTCATGCCTGTCTCCATGTGTACTGTTAACCTACGCATAATTGTGTACATAAACTATTTATTTCTATTTGTTCAGCTGAATTTCTCTTGAATGAGGAGTCAGATTAAGTGAGTTGTTATTGATTACAGCCTTTGTGCAAGGCATTGCCATTATGTGTAGTTACTGTGATATGGTAATTTAGAATACCTAATATTTTTGATCACCTACTGTGAGGAAGGCCCTGTTCATGCACTGCCTTATTCAATTCTCAGAAACCTCAGTTAGACAAATGCCATTATTATCCACAAGACGTTGAGACACAGAATGCCTTTTGGTTGTTTGGTTATTATTTATTTCATAATAGAGTAAAATAAAAACTGTTAAGTTGTGTATGTTTTTAAATGGCAGAGCCAAAATAAGATGCTAGACTAAAAGATTTCAAAGTTTATTCTCATTTCACTAAGTTATACTTTAAATATATCTCTAGAATTATACAATGATTTGTTGGTATTTAATTATGAAATAATCAATAGGTAAACATATTTTATTTAACACAATTACAGGATGTTTGAGCATCTATTTCTTAACTTTGATTATATATCACCTTGGTTATTCTTGGACCTCCCAACTTAGTTTGAAAAAGAGAAGTAACCAGGTTTGGTAATGTAGACCCAAGAGGTGAATTTCTCTTTGTGATGACTGGTCTTAGCATCTTGGCTGTTAGAAGGCTTCTGACTTTTAGCTTTTAAAAGTTTGGATATATCTGCATTTCAATGCCTATTGATTGATCTCTATTCATTGAAAAAAATATCCTCCTATTTTTTTTTTTTGTTACCTGTTTTATCATTTGAATTTCTCTCCTTGGGTAAATTCATTCCATATCTATAACTTCTCATAATAAAGACATCCATATACATATTTCACCCCTAGTTCTGCCCTGAGCTCAGATTCCTGATTACTCTTAGATGTTCTAACTCAGACATTCTAGAATTTTCCTTGTGGCTAGTTAATTTCATTCTCTATACTCACACTTATGTGGCTTCTGCTCTTTCATCATGATTCAAATAAGAGAAAGTGGCAAGGGGAGGTCATTGGGAGTGAAGGAGTTGATGAATCTGCTTAGTGTAAGGAGACATTTCTAATGTGCCCTTGGGGTGAAGAGCTGGATGTACTCGAGATGTAGTGTAGAGAAATATGTGTGTGGAACATGTGTCTATTTATATTTTATCTTTACCTTTCTTTGACTTCCTTCTCTTCCTTCCTCTCTTCCCCTGCCCTCTCCTCCTTTCTCTTTCTTTTTCAGTCTCCCTCCCCCTTTCCCTCTCCCTCTGTCATTGCTAAGAATGAGGTATAATCACCTAAAAGTCTGCTACAGCTAGAATTTTGCTTAACAATCATTCAGTCTAGTGTTTTTACTTTTCTGTTGGGAAAACTAAGATCCAGAAAAGTTAGGCAACATGGCCAATATTTTGAGCTAGGACTACATTTGAGGGCTCCTTGTGGTCAGTAGACAAGTCAGGGATGCCTCCGTGGGCTAGTTTCACTAAAATTTCATTTTCAATGACCGATTCAGCAAAACTGATGTCTAATCTTTCATCTCAAAGAGAGGATGCCAGGAGCAGGAATTTATCTGAATTCAAAATAGCAGAATCATTATATCATCATGCCTTGATATAATACTGGTCACCTTAAAGAAAAGAAGATGCATTAAAGAAGAGAACACATTTTTCCTCTGAGTCCTAAGACTGAGAAACTTAGGGAGAAAGGCATAATAGCACTTTCATTTCCCTAAGGGAAACCATTTAGTAAATTGACACTGAATACTTTTAGAAACCCCTAAGAAGTCTGTAAGTGCTAATATTCCTCCCAAAGTGTCTGGCCCAGTCCCAAGGAAGAGCAGTGATATTCTAAATTTAGGGAAAATTAGTGAATAATAATAATAAAAAAAAATTGCTATCCTCTTGTAGCCATTTGGAAAGCCCAGAACACATTTCCTTTGCTCCTCTGCATCTTTGTGTTGGCAGTAGCAAGGTTAAATGAGGTTTCTTGCCTGTCTTTTAAATATCTGGGTATTCCCATTGGAACTCTGCCCAGGTGTTACCGAGATTTACTAGCTTTGCTGTCTTGCTAAATATGGCTCACTGTCAGGGATAAGTGAGATTGCCATGAGAAAACTGAACTTGTAGTTTGATAATATGAACGGCACACTGGGTCCCATGTCATATGTGTGTGTACTGTGTGTGTCTTTGTCTTTTTTCATCTAGCTGTCTCTGTGTGTGTATATGTGTGTGTGTATAGGAGCTAATAAAGTCATTATTCTGAAAATAAGTAAAAGTATGTATAGAATATATTTTAAAAAATTTCTGTGTGGTGATCCGATGAATTTGAGGGAAAAATGTATTATTTCCAAATTAATTTTCTTTTCTGAAAATGAAGTAAGTAGTGATTTTATTAAACAAAATTTTAAAATAAAAGCATTAGGGTATATAAAGGCATATTTTATTTTCTTAAAATTTTCAAAATGGAAATAGTTTGATCCATGATATTATTTAAAAAGAAGTAACTAGAATTTTCTGGCAATGCCTTAGGGAAGGTATCTAGAGAATCTAAATTTTCAATAGTTTTTGTCTTGAACCTACATTGAATTAGACACTACTTAAGATGGTTTATAAGATCTTATTGTATGACTATGTCTATGCAAATACAAATTCCTCAAAAACATTAAAGTAATTTATTGCTTGAATTTATACTTACATTAAAATTATTTAACTATATTTTTAAACACATTTATATCTCAGTGTTATATCAAAGTATTTTTATTAGATATGAGATAAATGAGATAACTCATGAGATAACTCAGCAAGCCTATCAGATAGTAAACATTTGGAGTGGTGTTAGCAATTGTTTTCATTGTCTTCATATTTGTTAATGTTAGCAGTAATAGAGAAAACTCAGGCTTTTAGATGCAGAGAGGTATAAGGGCCTAGTCTAGCCACCTGGGCAGTCAGTGAGGTCTTCCTGGAGGGAGTGACCCTTGACTTGAATCTGTAAGGATGAGTAGGAAGTAGTCAAAAGATAAAGTGTTTGGAAGGGAAATTCTGGGCCTTTTCTTATGATTGTAATGGCAAATGGAGCCTGGGAAGGGGTACTGATATTTAGAGGATAGGCCCAAGTCTCTAGCCATTCTTCAATTTATCAGGCAATGTTGCATGGCTAAGGATTATCCTGGAGTTAACATGCACTGTGTTTTCCAGTAAAGGACTTGCTGTGCAAATCAAGAAACAATTACATAACATTTTATGTGGAACTAAAACAAGGATTGTTCAGTACCACACAAAATCACTCCACTCAGTATTTGAGTGGCCAGTGCAACATACCTGTCTCACTCTGTCTACAGTTGCATTTTTGGTGATTCTATCTATAGGGCAAGCATGTAACTACTTCATCATGTCTTATAGTAGCCTTGCCTGAGCATAAATGCACATTGTTTTATTATTTTTATTTTCCTATTACTCATTCTATGTATTACCTATAGAGGATTATATATTTTTTGAATTTATAAGTATAGATAAGTTATTCTATATAGATAGATGTTCTATTCTTTTCAGTTTTAATTATAAAACAGTGCTAATTGTCTGACAAAAAGAAGCATTAATTTTACAGGTTTGAAAACCACTGAGCTATATGGTCTTGAAGATATAACAGAATGACTATAGGTAACTTGGCTATACTTGGCCAGTTGAATTGAGATATTCTTTGATTCTAGAATGAATTTTAAAACATAAGAATATTTCAAAAAGTTTACTAAGATATTCTTTTCCAAATAGCAAAACCATATAAGCTTGGGAGATCAAAAACGTTTATTAATTTATTTTCTGGTTACTCTGCTTGGCCTGTGTATAAGGTGTTTTTTTTTTTTTTTTTTTTGTTGCTATAACAGATTACCACAAATTTAGGTCTTACAGAATCAACAACTATTTCAGTTCTGTAGTTTAGAAGTCTGACATGGACTCACTGGGCTAACATCGAAGTTTTGACAGACTGTATTTCTTTCTGGAAGCTCTAGGGGAGAATTATGTTTTTGTTTTTGTTTTTGTTTTGTTTTGTTTTGTTTTGTTTTGCCTTTTCCAGTTTCTAGAGGCTGCTGCATTCCTTGGTTTATGGCTCTCTTGCATCTACCAAGCCAGCAATGGAGTGTTGTGTCCTTCTCATTTTGAATCACTCCTTCTTAACTCTGTAGTCACATCTCTTTCTTTGTCCTCTTCATCCTTCCTCTTCCACTTTTAAGGACCCTTTGATTATATTCACCCGAGTAGCCTAGGATAGCCTCCCTATTTTAAGGTCTGTTGATTGAATAACAACCATAAGTCTATCTACAACCTTCATTCCCCTTTAATACCATATATTAAGTTACTGATATATTCACAGGTCAGTGATTTGAATGTAGAAATCTTTGCACAGATGCTATTTGGCTTCACATAACTTCTTCATTGTTGTATGTATTGTATTCTTGAAACTGTCAGCAGAATTGTGGCTCTGAGTAGGATGCCCCAGTCTGTATGTTTCAAGTAATATTCCAGAGGAACATGGTCAAAGGAGTATTTATATCTTCTAAACTGCTAGCTTATTTAAATTTAGCTATAAAAGGAGTTAAACTGTTAACCTATAGAGGTACATTATCTCATATAAATTTAACTTTTACCAACATGAAAAATTGTCTCACTCATTCTACTTCATGGCTGTACTGTTTAAAAACAAAAACAAAAAGCAAAAAAAAAAAACATGTTTTCTTTCCCCCAACTTTTTCTGTAGATATGCAACTCAAAGATTACTTTTAATTTATCATTCAGGTTGATATGATATACCTTCCCTTGCTCCAAAATATGAAAATATTTTGTTTTCCTTTATGTACCTAGTATCTAAGCATTGGATGGCAATGGTAACATCAAAGTCAACTCAGTTGAGCACTCATTTAACTTCTCTTTTTGTGTGTTCTCTTTTTTGTTTTTATTGAATTGTATCTACTGCTAAATTCTCCCCTTGATGATTTCATTCTGTTATTTCTATTGCAGGATCTTTACGAGGCCATGGTAGACATTCATAGGGGATAGAAAGATGACTGAAGGGAGAATGGCTCACTTCTTGTGTATCCCTTGAGATAGGACATGGGAGACTGACTGAGTTGGTCTCAGTGAGCCCATACTTATGAGGTAGTTTACAATTTATAACTTGATGATGGCTATAGAAATAAAATGGCTTTGTACCCCACAACTTGGTGTAAAGGAGAAAGTACTGACCCAGATCAGCTGTTAGGAATTTATTTAAGCATCAATAACATTACATTTCTGTTTTTCATTTGTCAGCTTTGAAGATTGAACTAAGTTTTTAGGATTTCTACAATTATAAACATAAATAATAAAGTTTGCTTTAAAAACATCCCTTTTGATATGATAGGCTACCTTAGGAAGTTTGAAATCATGAAATAAGTGTGATGACATCTGTAAAAAATTAGTTGTACATACTGTTTAGTCCCGCCCTGGTGAGTGAACACCAGTACAGTATAATGGACATGTATCAGATGTCACTTTTAACTTACCATATTATTTTTGCTTTGTGTGTCTTTCTCTCATTTTAGAATAACAAAAATATCCTACTTTTTTTTTTTTTAAGCTCTTTTTCTAGAGCCAAATCCTGTTGTTTTAGCTGTGTACCTTTGGCCAAGTTAACTAGGTCCTTTGTTCCTCTGTATTCTCAGCTATAAAATGGGGATATTAATAGCACCTGTCTTATAGAACGTTGGGAGAGTTAAGGAGTTAGTGCATGTAAAGCATTTAGAACAGTGCCTGGGAAAAGTAAACACTCAGTACTGATGAGCCGTTATGTTGCCGGACTCCTGCAGTCTCCAAAATTGGCTTACAGACAGTGTGACACTATAGAGACAGAGTGACACTGAAGATGTTTGCCTCACTACCTCCCACTCTTATCTAATGCTTCTTAGAAACACTGGAATAAAGTTGTGAACACACTGAAGAGGGGTTAACTGGGTGCATTTTCTTCTCCCCCCCCCGCCCCCGCCCCCGTCTCTGTGTCAACAAGGAAGGAACATTATGTGCTACATGTTTGGTCAAAAGGCTTCAGATATTTTACTGTCAAGCCTGAATCTAAAGTCAATTTATATTCATTGCCAGGAAGAGAACACCTAATCACTGCCCGGAATGTGGTCCAAGCCTGGTGATGACATCCGTGACATACTCATGTGAAACCTGTAGGACAGGCCTTTTATCTTACTAATTCAGGCTTCCATTAGTGCCTGTTTATGCCATTTGACTTCTGAGGACCCAAAGGCGGGTCATCCAAAAAGGGAAAACAGTAGTAATGAATACAACCAAATCTTTTCTTACCATACTTGTGAGAGAAGAGTCTTTCCTTCTAGGGATTTAAATCTGCTTAACTTTACTGTGATCAATCATGGTATACAATGTTTGTGAATCTTCTCACTTCAGTGGGAAGTATTAAGCATATGTCCAAATACTACGAGTATAGAAATGAGATACAAAAGAGCAGTTAAACTATTTCCAATCAACCTGATCCTTGAATGATGTGATTGAGAATTTCTGATATTTAATATCAGTCCAGACAACAATATTGTTTTCTGAATTTTTAGGTTTTTTTTCAAATTCAATTCAAAGGACAAATAGATTGGTTTATATTTTTAAGGACATTTAAGGGCACTAGATCTCAGACATAAGAAAAATACTTCATGAGATAAGGTCTGTAATGTCAAAGTTTTGTGTGAAGCTCATTTTATAATTTGCATATTAGTTTTTAATATGAGTTAATATAACTAGAATGTTGTGTTAATTACATATTAAATGATTTTTTCTCCATATGAAGATTTGTTACTTAGAGACTAGAGGGAAAATCTTTTTTTTTTAAATTATAAATTATATAAATAATCATTGCAGTATATCTGCTAGGCCTATAATTTTATATTTTCCACATTCTGATGTGAATACACTTAAGTCATAAAACGCTTTGCAAATTGAATATATGATAATTTGTGAAACTTGTTTCATGTACATTTAACCAAATGCAATATGACATAGCACAACTAATTCCCCATCTTGACATTTTAAAATTATACCTAACCACGAAGGACCAGCACAGATGTCACCTCCTGTATTAAATTTCTGGATCATCTTTTCCAGAACAATTTTATCTTCCTCTGACCTCTGGCAATTTTTGCATATACCATTCATACTGCTATAATTTCCATGTGTATTTTTTCCATATATTAGAGTGTAATAACAATGAAAGGAAGAATAATTTTATTTTTTTCTTCCAAAACACTCTGATTGTACTAGGATATTAATAATATTTGTCAACTAAGTATCTGTAGTGAGAAAAACTGCCAGTAAACAGTGTGTTAATAGTCTAGTCCAGCCAAAATAATGGTATAGATTCAGGGAAAGAATATTGTAGATGTGGGTAATGTCAGACATTCATTTGGTAGAAAAACATGTAAAAACATGACTTGTAACATTAAGAATACTTTAATTAGAAAAATAAAAGCTTTAGACTCTTTCTTTGGGGGTGGGAGATGTGAAGGATTGGATTTAGGATGATTCAAGAATCTGGAAGATGGACTAATTGTGGAGTTGGGGAGAATTTATATAAATTTTCCAAATGTAGTAGCTATGTATCCTCATGGCATCATAAATAGCAAAACTCAATTTTTATTGTTTAATGGCATTGTCAAGTGGAGTATTACATTTAATGATCAGTTATAAACTGTTTTATTGTGTATGTGCTATTGAGCATCTACTTATCTTAAATTAATGTAATACAAATTTTAATATTATAAGAGCAAATCTTAAAAATATTTCTTATAAATACTTATGTTTATTCAGAAACCTCATTTAATTATTTTTAAAAATGCAAATCCTAAATCATTTCTTATAATGTAAATACCTTTTTTCCCCAGAAACCTCACTTAATAAATTTTTAAAACATAACTTAGAATGTAATTTCCCAAGGCCAAATGATAGTAGTCAGCAATAATAGATATCTTAAATCAATTATCTTAACATTTTTAATCCACATAGTTTCCCCCCCCCCGCCGAAAGAGAATATAGTGAATGGGATGGCACCAAGGGAGAGATTTACAAGTCTATTTCTGGAAAGCACTATTTCTGTTAGTGGCATACAAAACTATTTTTCCCTTCTTCTATTGGTTTTAGTTCTCTGACAAAATGACTTTAGTTCTCTGACAAACTTATAAGGACAAAAATAAAGAGAGTTCACAGGTAGCTACATTTGCACTAGGACAATATTAGCAATGGGATTTTGGGAGTAGAAAATGCACCATCCCTGATGAAATAATACCTTAGTTAGCTTGGGAGTTGAGTTAGAGGAAGGCTTTCTTAATGATGTTCAGATTTTTGAACTGCAGTGCATGGATGGTTGTGCTCCTTAATCAGCTATAAGAGGAAGGAAAGAAGAAATAGAGTTGACTTTAATTTTAAATGTTTTGAAGCTGAAGTTCTTTGGGGAAATTTGAATAGAGACCTTTATGTACATAGAGACTATTATGTACATGGAAATTTCTTAAAGCTAATAAGCTTCTTTCTTCAACCCTCCAGGCATGAATTTCTATGCATCAAAAAGATTTTGCACAACATGCCAAAGCAATTGCTAGTGCAGGTGGATGCTCAAGTGTTATTTTTTCAATAAAGCCTTTCATGACTACCTTTTATTTAAAAAAAATGTAAAAAAGTTCTCCCACTGACCTCCACACTCCCTATTCTACGTTGTCTTCATTTTTTTCTCCATATCACCACTTGACATTTTGCATATTGAACTTAATTTTTATGTTTTACTCTCACCCACCTCCCTCAAAGTCACTCCATCAAGGCAAGGACTTGAATTCAATGCTATATTCCCAACAGCTAAATTCGTGCCAGACACATATCAGGTGCTCATAATTTTGTTGAATGAATCAATGAATACAGAATCAATTGTTCGTCCTTGAAATTATTTATCAACAATCTTTCACATACATTGGGACTATTTTACTATCAAAAGAGAACAAACATATTACTTTAATTTAAAAAATTAGTCTGATTATATCATACTTAATCTTGGCTATATATAAGCTGAAACATCCACACATACAAACTGTTTTCTCGTGAGAAATATTTGTAGATTTTTTCCAAATGAATGAATCTTTAGTATATTAGCCCTGAGTAGACTGCAAGATATCCAAGTTCATTATCTTTAATATATTTTGAACACTCTTGACAGATTCAAGTTTTAAGGCCAAGGAATTGACTAAATATGTAAGTACCATAGGAAGAATATTAAAGGACATTGAGAAATCCTCCCATGTCTCTCACAGTCCCTGTAATTCTTTGATTGGATATTTCATTCATTTGGGTTAGGATCTGATTTAAAATATCTTATTAGAATGGAAGTGCCTCTTGAAGGGTGTGTATTTATTACTTATCCTTCAATGTTAATTAGTTATTAAAGCAATTTCTACAGTGATGAATGCACATGTGAAAGATAATACTAGATATCATTCCTACAAGAGAATGGAGGGGAGAGTAGAAGATAAGTAACTTCTTAGGAATCAAAAGGCTTCTCTGTTCTGATTGGATAATACCTAATGAGAAAAGACATGCATGCTTTCAAATGCATTTATAAATAATATGCAAATGGCCATAACTCTTACTAACTTTAAAATTAGGATTTTTATTATAATTGATAATAGATATCCTGAGGTAAGGCAGGTATAGAGTTGATTAATTAGATGATTCAAAATTCCCATCAAACATCCAGGTTCTTTTATGTCCTCTTTGACCCTACCATTCTTAGTGTGTCTGCTTTGGTCTCAAATCCAGCTTGCCTTAGGTCACAATATGGTGCAGAAATTCCAGGTAAAATAATGTCTGGTAGAAGAGAGAACAATAGCTTCTCTGGTTTCCCTTTTAGGAGTCAGGAGATGCTAGAAATATTTTCAAGAAGCACCCAAGAAACCTCCGCCATATGCCCAATTTTAAACCAACTACTGTCAGGGACAATGGGATTAGCAGGGTTTTTTTACTAATCTGGATTTATATGAATTATATGAGGACTAGTGGACATATCAACAACAACAGCTTCTCTGTGCCATTAAGAAAGACTGAGGAAGTAAACCATAATTGGACAACCAATTATGCCTCCTTAAGGAGCAAAAAAGTTTAGAAATCAGGACTGCTTAATTAAATCAATGACAATATGAAGCAGTCAAAGATGTGAAATACACAAATCACTCTCCGCACTATTTTATTCAACAATATAAATATATCAAATATTTTGATTACCAAGTGAGCCCGATTGTCCATAATTCTCGCAAGTGCTAATACCAAGAGTATGTGAGCATGATAGAAAAAAAAAATACTTGCCACAAGGACGAATTGTTACATAAGAATTTAAAACCCCTTAGTGGTTTTTTAATACATTGAATTGCTTCATATATTGTGCTTAAAAACATTAAATAAGTCTAGGATAACAGTAATAAAAACTTGAAGAGTTAGTCTCCAATTTGTTTTTTGATCTCTGAAAATTTATTACTCAAAGTTTTAACCTTTTAAAAATTAAAGCAATAACAATGTTAGTTTTTTGTTTGTTTGTTTTGTTTATAGCTAAGCCAGTCGAAATATCCAGTTTACAGTTTTGGGTGCATAGGCTATAGGGATAATATTAGTTAAATGATCTAAATAATGCTTTAGACATTCAGTATGGAAGATATTTGGCCTTCTGGTTACCATATATCCTGTGTAAACCATGATAAAAAAATAAATTGCTTTATCTCTATTTTAATTATTGTTTCACTAAAGTTTCTTTCCCAACTGCTAAGCTAGTGTGCTGGTAAAAAGACTGTTGCCGAAAGTCTTTTAATAATAGATTATCTTTCCTGCTAAACATGGAGATGTTAGATGAAAAATGAATGTGTCAATGGATTCCATGCTCCAGAGGACATGGAATCTAGAAAATGTAAAATGAAAGAAAAACAAGCAGAGACAACAGAAGAATCTAAGTCAGCTTTTAAAGATACAGTAAAAATACACTTGAGGGTGGAGAAAATAGAGAAAGAGGAGAGGGAGAGGAGAAATATTAGATTGAATTAAATATGGGTGAAATATGTTTACAGTCACATAATTAAAAATAAAGTATAATTTTAGTAATTAAAAACAGTGATAGAACTTCAATTTGCACTAATATTACATAGCACAATTTTGGTTAATTTATTTGACAAATACCTGCAAATTTCATACTTTATTCAGTGATTTGCCACTAGTCAGAAGCCTCTGGAAAATTTGATAGTTAAGTCTGGTTTTCCCATCAAATTATATGAAATCGGTCATTCTCTGTATGTTAAAATATGCTAGCATAAGATGTGTTATATATAATCTTAGCCCCATAACAAGTAATAATAATAATAATAGGCCCACATCATCTACTTGCAAAAATATAGATTAATTAAAATTATACTTGGTATTAAGCTTCCACTAACAATATTAAGACATTAGATATAAAGTTATATCAGTTCAAAAACTGAATTTTATAGTAATAGGCAGAGACTGAAAATTAGATAAATCTCCTATTACTGAAGAATTTTATAATAAGGAGGTTTTATTTCTTTTGTGAAATGTTAACAACCAGAACAAAATATGAGATTTAATCAAATAAATATATTAAATATAATGCTAAATATGGTTCAGTGTTATGCACTAAAGTTTCAAAGAGTGAATGAACTCACAGAAGTCTTGACGTTTCACACATCAAACAGACTTTTGGCCATATGTAACAGTCTTAGCAACATCTCTGAATTTCCAAATGGATTTCCAAAACGTAAATCTATCTTTCCACATGGGCAAAATCTTCAGAATTACATAATTTAAAAATAAAGCTACTTAAAAAAATGAACTTAATGTTTTGAATAAAAAAATTCTTTGGTTGTCATGAGGCATCTAAGATTTTAAAGCATACTTTAAAATTCAATGGTATTTTAAAAAGGTTTTATTTTTTTGTCTACCAATTTACTGGATGGTGGAATATAATTAGTTTTAAAAACAAATAATAATAAAACAATTACTAATATTTAATAAGGGCTTACTCTGTGCCAGCAAATCTAGACCACACATATTAAATAATCTTTATAATCACTGAGTTGGACACTATTAGTATGCCTATTAAATGATGAAGGAACTAAGGCATGGAGGGTCATTTTGGGACCAGTACTATTTCAGTCCAATTTACCATGCTTTTTACAATGTTGCCTTGTACCTTTACTAAACCATGCAGTGAAGGATTGTGTTCATGAAACAATCCTGTTTATTGAGGTTAAGAGCAATTTTTAAAAATCTATTATACAAATAACTCAAGAAGGAGAAAAGACTCTGTGATTTTCTCAATGTACAATTACAACTGACAATGATAAGTAAAATAGTAGATATAGCAAAAGCAAAAACAAAAACCCTAGCTACACATGAGTAGTGGAAAGAAAGATCTATCATATATGAGGTTAATACTGGTTTTAAGTTTTACAAAAATTGACAATACAATTTTGGGCAGGTTACTTCGTGAACATTTTATGTACTATAATCATTTTTTTTTTGGTTACTTTACATATGAAAGTAAGGTAGAGTTGGTGTCAATTTAAACACATAGTTATATTGAAATGCAAGCAAGTGGAACAGGTTTTTAAAAATTATTCCAGGAAGACTGAATCTAGTGTCCAGGTTTGTTTTTCAAACATGCAAGGTCAATAAAAATGACAGTTTCAATGGTGTTCAGAGTTAGAACTAAGTTTTATCCTTGTTTGGTTGACAGGCACTGTGCAAGGTGAGGACTCTTGTTCAGTTAATATTTGCCATAAAACATTTTTTATCAATTCAATCTTCTGATAAACTGTATTCTTTTGTGTCCATCATGCTTTTCACATTTTTTTTTTTTTACCTAAAATAAATACCCTCTTCTGCCTCCACCCTCTGTGTTTAGTCTGTTAATCTTTAAGATTTAGTTCTGTATGTCAACACTTAATTCTGAAGAGAGCTCAGAGCTATCCTGCTGTCTACTCACTCACCTTCTTTTCTATGGATATCCATCACAGCACTTCACCCAGCAAGACATTGTTTTATTACCAATCTTCTCCACTCTTTTATTTGAGAAAGGAGCATTCTTTATTTGACTTTGTATTCACAGAACCAAGAATATTTCCTGGTACATATTAGGTGTTGAATAATTTTTGAAGAAAGAAGGGAAAGAGAAGTACTGAGAGAAGATCAAAGGAGAGAAGAATATCATGTAAGGCAGGCAGTTGAGTACATTTCAATGCAATATGACTTAATTCCTTTTTAATGCAATTAGCTTATCTCGATTGCCTTAATTCTATTATACACTACACATAGCTGTAAAAACAATTGAGTGAAATACCCTATGAATTAGGGACAATGTTAGTAAATCCTGAAACAACTCATGAGCTAAAGTGGTCAGATATTCAGCGACTCAGTTCCTAGGGAAGACAAGCCTGAATTCTCTGTTGTTCTCAACCTGTATCAGAGAGAAAACAACGAGGGAGACATATGGACATGTTTACTCTGTGTGCATAGCTCACCCAGTGTTGATTTTTTTTTCTTATTTAAAGGCTTTCTGCTTTTGTAAAGCTCCTATTAGTTGAACAAGAAACAACCTGAGAGTTTTTGCTCATGCATTTTTCCCTCATCGTCTTCTGCATTGCAACATTGTCTGGTGATGGCATCATTATACACACAAATATATTCTATATAGAAAATCATTTGTCTTGAGTGGATTAATTTTTTGAGGCCATCCAAGGGTATATAGTGAGCAGATTACACTGTGTTCTGTGGAAGTCATTGTCAGCTTAATGATGACACTTCCATTCATTGCTCCCACGGTTTCCACAGATAAAAAATTCTATAATGAATTTGATAGCATTCCTGGGATAGTACATTAGGGATTATAGCAGAGGATTCAAGGGATAAGAAGAGAAAATACCCACTCTGTGTATCATAACTCATGAGTTTATTGGTCACTTTCATTGGATGAATCTTTAAATCTGACAGTTCATTTTTAATTTACCTTTTCATTGTCTTTTCTCTGATACTGTCTTCCTATGATGAATTTCAGTTCAATTCAATTTGACTACAATACACAGAAGATTCTTCTGACAAGATAATTACTCTGGGCTATTTCATAAGGTATTTTTAGTTTACAGGGCAGAGAAAGAAAGGAAGCTTTAAACAAAAATGTGTAACTACAGTGTGCTTTACAAATTCCTTTTTCTTCTACCTTTTCTTTCTTTCCCTTCTGATACAGATTAATAACAGATGTAACTCAGGCTGCCACCTGTCCCTTGTTTATTTGAGATTATTCCTTTTTATTATCATCTCATGTACTTTACTACTGATAATTATGCAAAGCTTATTTTAAAACAGGCTGTTTGTGGAATATGATCCTTTATAAAGACTGAAGATAATGCTTGCCATATTTACTCTTATAAAATGAGACTTGATTAAAGAAATGTAGTCACAATATAATTAGTTGCTATTTTAAGAGTCTACTCTTAAAACAGCTAAGAAAACATATAGACTATTTTTTGTGGACATGATAGGCATTGGATAGGCATTTGAACCTGGAGGTACAAGTTTCCTGAGAGTTCATCCGCACTTAACTTCCATGTTCAAATTACTTACGCTAAGTGAGAGATGCATTTCTGAGATACCAAAATGAGATTAGGCATTTAAAATATTTTTGTGGATCACAATGAAGTTAAATTAACTGAGTGTTTATGTTTTGATTAATCAATAAATTACCTTTTGTCAGATAAGAATTTTGCTACGTATATGGTAGAGTCTGTAGATATAGACGGTCAAATACACAATGGTGAGGCAAATACATATGAAGCCAGGTGTCATATATCTTCATACAGTCACAACTCAAAGGTTATCCTAACCCATGGACATAGTTGGAAGAACACCTAGTACCAAATAAAAATTAAACTAACTTGAATAGAAAGTGGAACAAAACTCATAGGAAATAGAAAGAGCATCTATATAATTAAGTTAAAGGACTTAGGTTTTGAAGGTACTGGACCTGGGTTAAAGTCCCTTCCCACCCCCTTCAGAACTATATGTTCTTTGTTATGTCACTCAGTTTTTTTCACCTATAACGTAGAGATTAAAATGCTTACCTGGCAAGATTATTGGTAGGATTAAAATTTTTTAAAGACATCTTATAAAAAATATCTGGTGTAGGATGAGTGTTAATAAACAGTACTTATAAGTGAACTAAAATGTGCTTATTAACATTTCAAAATTTTGTTTAGGAATTGATATAAAATGTTATTGAAATTTTTGCAGAAATAATTTATATTCTCTTAATTTTCTGATTTGAGATTGCTTAAGATTGGCTCCTCTAAATGTAGGAATTCCAATGTGAATCTTTTACTACTTTCAACATGTTTAACTGATAAGTGATATAGAGATTTCATGATATATCAAAAATTCACTATATAAATTCACCATATAAAAAGAAAAATAAAACTAAGTATATCAAATACTAAATTATTTACTCTAAGTTGATTAAGAGATTGTTTAAAGAAAAGCCATCAAAATGCTTAAAATTTATTCTATTAATTTGTCTTTGTGAGTAAAACTATGTTATAGTATAGTATTTTCCTATGCACTATTATGCTATTATGCAATATATTCTTCCTTCAAGTTCTAGTTTTACATGGTCCATCACATATCTTATATAATTTGTTTAATCAAATTAATGTTGCCATTTATTATTTATCCATTCAGAATACAAAATGGTCAGCTTTGGTTTTAGGAAAGTAGTAATTTGTATGAAGTATGATCTATACAAGAGGATTTTTCATTTATAAATCTATTTTTATTCAGAGGTGATCTGTTGAAAGGAAATGTGGCACTTCTCCTTTGGTCTTTTTATCACTTTCACTTTGACAAGTCTCACTTTCTTAATTTTCTAAATCACAGGATTCATTTCAAGGAATTACCTTTGTGGCTATTATTTTTAACCCAGATGTTCATTCATAGCTTCTATTGCAGTGTGTATGTGTGTGTGCGTGCATGTGTGTGTGTGTGTGTGTGTGTGTGTGTGCGCATGTGTATAAAATTCACCTAAATTTTAAGTCAACAGGCTTTCCTGGGCCCTTTTTCCTGATATTCTGTTATGGATATCCAGAGAAAGATAAAGAGGCTTGGGAAACACACTCTGGTAGATTAGAAGGCTATGACATGTATATAAACACAGAGAATAATAGAATAAGAAAATCACAAAATGTGTGTGATTGGGTTTGCTGCAGTATGATTGTGATGCTAACCACCTGGAGTGGTATTAGATGCCATAGGTTTAAGGACATGAAACTCAACAAGACTGCTGCCACTTTAGATGCCAGCCACAATTTTGAGGGTCCCCAAACCACCTGTGATTCTCACAGAATGGGCACAAATCCTGGGGTTCTCACGACCACATCAGGTTTGATAATTCATTAGAATGACTCAGAGAACTCAAGAAAGCATGATTACAGTTTTATTACAAAGGATGCAAATCAGGATCAGCTAAATGAAGAAACCCATAGGAGAAGGTATGGTGAGTCTCAAACACAGAGCTTCCATGCCCTTTTCCCATGAAATCAGGAAGCAACACCCTCCAGGTACATTGGTGTGCTCACCAACCAGGAAGTTTTAGTTTTCAGAATTTTTATTGAGATTTCATGATGTAGGCATGAATGATTGAAGCGCTGAATCACTGGCCGCATAAATTCAGTTTTTAGCCTCCTGACCCTCCCTGCAGGTCAGGCTGGCTAATCTTCTGGTTGCTCTTTCTGATGACCAGCCCACATCCTAAGTAATCTCTTTAGTATGAATTCAGGTGTGATGCAAAGGGCTCATAAATCACAAAGACACTCCTATTGCTCAGGTTCCCTTTCAGGAACCTGGGACAAAGGCCAGTCAAATTATTTATAATACAATAGGGATGAATCCAAAATTAAATATAAAAGTATATATTTCATCTTGGTAATAAACATTTTCTCTTTCTGCCTCCCACTAGAAGTATGGTTTACCAAATATGTTAGGCTTTGAAGAATGACTTTAGAAATCAACCTATGTGTTTTATAATGGTATTGAACATTTTGTTAATGTAAGTCCTCTAAATTTGTTCGCATTTTGTTTAAAATTGGAAATTTTAATTAAATTATTCAACAAACGATATGTCAGAAATCACATTGGGAAGCTTTTTAATTAATAAAATGTCAAAAATAAAGCTTGTGAACAGGAACACGTTAAGATTTCCTATAAAATCAAGGATAACTAAACAAATTAAATGATAATAGTTCAAAAGCTTTGGAGTATCTTGCCTTGTATGAATAACTGGATGAATTCTCTATGTTTACTTAAAGTTGTTTTCTTTATTTATGTACCAGAGGGAATACAAATGAGGTCTAAAATTTTATATAACATAAATTTGATGAAACACTCAAAAAGGTCATTAGTAGACAACTGGCTTGACATGTTTTCTCTTTTAAAAATATTTGTTGAAGAAAAGCACTCTGAGTAGTGCCACAAAGATAGGACTTGCAAAAATATGTGGGCTGAAAGGGTTACACATTTTGATATGAAAAATTCAGAATTTTTTGAAGTTATCAGAATGCGTTATGAACTTAGCAGATACCTTAGCATCTGTAAAGAGATTTTTTCTTAATTAAAAACTTGTAATCTATTGAGAAAAATTAATAAAAATTGTAAGGAGCGTCATATCTACTAACCATAAAATGAACCATTGAAGAAAATATTTATAAAAACAAGATGACTATATTAAAAAAGTCTTCGGATTAATACTAGATACAGAAATTGATTAAAGTATACAGATATGTACTAAGAATTCTTCTTCTTAGTTTTTTAATGTTAGAATTATTTTTTTATTAATATAAACACATTTATTGTTTTTATTTGTTATAAATAATTTTATTTTTAAAAATAATTTGGTAGCTATTTTAGTTCTGTCAATGCAAAAAATCATTTATTGTCAGTATATAAATATTTTTTAAAATCAATAATTTTCATTATTTCAGGGGCTCACTTTCATTTTTCAAAATTGTCTTAGCTTGGACAAAAGATATAATGCCTCCCACCCACTTATAAAGGCATATTTGCAATTACCTGCATAATGGTTAGCTATGAAATATGACCATTTAGAAATTATAAGCAGTCATTCCTCAACAAATTACCCAATAAAATTTAGTATCTCAGTGTTTCCTGTGGTATAGTTATTAAGGTTATAAACTTTTAATTGAAATGATTTAGCCCTATCTCTCAAACAGAATAAGTGGTTTTAACAGCTATTTATCTGTCTTATTATAGACCATTTGGAAGAAGAGTACATTCTGAAAGAAAATGCCTTTTATCTATATGGTTATATCACATTTGATCTTCCAGATACTTTATTTATCTTTCATTTTAGTGATCACTGAACAGCATGCTTTGAGAATGGTCTCCCGGTAGATATTTGAGACTTCATTTCTGAAAAAGGCTTTCCTACAAGTGTCAGATTATCACTGCTGCTGTGATGGCATTGTGTCCTGCTTCATTTTTTCATTCAGAAAGGCAAGAATAAAGATTATTTTGTTGTGCTTAGTTTAAAGGTAGATGACTTAATTGCCTTCCTTAGAAAGAAATGGAGGCCACTGGAAAGAGAGCCCACTTATTTTTTGTAATTATATCAGCCTCTCAGCAGCCTTAGACTGACTAAACTGTGCCAAGAACACTTTTGAAAGGGCCTGTAGTGATTGTGCTGAGCCTACTTTCAAATTCAGGGCCAATATCCTGAAGACCTGCCACATTGGAGTGTGTCCTGAAACAACTCCAGATAGTCTTTTCAAAGTCAGAATTTTCCAGGTGCCTCATTTCCTAAATTTGAGTAGAAGTGCAATGAACACATTCTTATGTCCATGGTAGTTTTAGTTGAGAGCATTCACTAAGTGGATATTAAGCTCTGAACATGTGGAAATATAAATTCTGGAATAAGAGCATGAGTTATATAGCAATTACTAAGAGTTTCATGTATATTTTATTAGTTTGCTAGGGCTGCTATAACAAATACCATAGGCAGGATGACTTAAACAATAGAAATTAATTTTCTCACATTTTTGGAGATGTGAATTGGTTTCTTGAGGCCTGAGATTCTTCTTGGCTTAAAGATGACCATCTTTACTCTTTGTCTTTGCATAGTCATCCCTCTGTTTTCTCATCTCCTGTTCCTATAAGGGTACCAATGATTTTGGATTAGGGCCCACTCTAATGACCTCATTTTAATTTAATTACTTCTTTAAAGACCCTTTCTCCAAATCTCTAAATACTGTCACATTCTGAGGTACTGGGGTAAGAATTTCAACATAGGAATTTTGAGATGCATAGTTCAACACATAATATGTGTCATTGGAACTAGCCTTATAACAACCATATAAGATAGGCACAATTATTATCTCCATTTTACTGAGGCAGAACCCAAGGCACAGGAAGGTTAAGGTTAAGGTCACATAGCTAGTAACTGAAGGAGCTGGGATTTGAATTCTAGGCAGTCAGTCTCCAGAGATCGTGGTCTTAATGTCTATATATACTGCAAAGAATCAATTCTTATAAGCTCAGGTTCAATACTTAACTAAAAATTATAACCAGTGTTATTTATATTACCAATAATATTTCATCCATGTAGTAATTTTTATAAATGATGTTAAAATGTAAGATTTTTCTGTCATCACTTCTAACACTATGTATATATACATAAAATCATAGATGTAAAATATCAGTATATTGCTAAGAAATTAACATATTAACAAATAACAATATATGGAAACCCCTATATTTCTGACTCGGTAGCAATGATAAAGCATTTCAAGCAATTTGGAAGAAGTATGGGATAAACTAAAATCTTTTTTTTGAGATTTATCTGCTTAATAATGATAAAATAAGAGAAAGTCCACAGCACTAAAAAAGCAGTTGATAGTTAAAAAAATGTAAAAGCTGTAATTCTTTCCTAGTAAACATTTAAGTGGTTTAATGATGAGGACTTTGGAGAATTTGGGGTTTTCAGATCAATGTGTATTGTATTGAAGAAGACAGAATAAGAAGGAAAAAGCAAAATAAGAACAGAAACACAAAATGTTTCCAAATCCTGGGAATGAACGTCAGAGTACATTAGGAGACATTGGGAAAACTTGATATTTCTACCATACTGGTGGTTAAAATACAGCTCTTAACTTTCAGTGATATTGGAGATTGGATAAATCTATGGGAAGAGGAGTGGTAGACCAGTGGCAGAGCAGACTGAACTGACAGAGTTGGGAAGAGATTGGAAAATGATGTTTTCAGGAAGATATAAGTCAGGAGTGGTTATAAAAAGTGCTTAAGGGATGAGTCCACCTTTAGACATGTGATTTTTTGAGGTACAGATGAGACCTCCAAAGATAAACTTTATCTGCTAGCTTGCAATCAGGAGGAGATTGGGGTGGGAAACTAGGAGAGTAAAGAATGAATACAGTATTACTTAAGGGATTTTGGACTAGAAAAACTAAAGCTTCTGCAGAAATTTACATGTAGTCATAGTGAGATATGACTAATACAATGAAGGAATTAGAAAAGGATATTGAGCTGTAGACGGAGAACAATGGCCTTGTCCAGCTCATTTCAGTATGAGAAAAGACAAGACATTATCAAAGGTTCTTACTTCCTATACTGACAGCCAATCTTTCTTGGAAGTAATGTTAATAAAGAAGTGCATTCAAATAAATATTTGAGTTAGGGTTTTAGCAGACACAGGAGATTGACTTTTTGTCACTCCATTTATTAGCACAGTTGACCCTTGAACAACACAGGTTTGGACTACACAAGATCCCCTTAAATGTAGATTTTTTTCAATAACTACTGGAAGTGTATTTTCTCTTGCTTATGACTTTCTTATTACCTTTCCATTTTCTCTAGCTTGCTCTATTGCAAGAATATGGTACATAATTCTATAACATAAACAATGTGTTAATCGATTATTATTGATAAGACTTCTAGTCAACAGTAGCCTATTAATAGTTAAGTTTTTGAGAGTCAAAAGTTATTTGTAGATTTTTTATTGTAATTAAAGAAGGATAATATTGCTTACTATATTGAATTGCTGGATGTAGGAAAAAAGAAAAATTCAAAAGTCTGAGTCAAATAAGTAAAATATTAGTTACATGATTACAGAAATGTTTCTGAAATTTTCTATTGTGTCTTTAAGAAAAAAATGAGAATTTCAAAATTTCTTAAATGACATAGGTGAACATTTTATAAGATTTTAAAGGAAAGTGATTGTGAATATGTTTATTTCACAGAGTTTTTTGATGTGGGTGTTTTAGGAACATTTGAAAGCAGTCTCATCAAAATAACTATAAAATTGTAAAAAAAAAATGGCTTTTTTACTTAAAAAAATCTCTTCTTTACATTTTATGCCTGTGCTCTATCCTCATCTCTGAGTCTCCATTAGACTCAGAGAAAGGCTAAGTGTTATGAATAGGATGATATGCTTATGCACATATTATTAAGAAATAAAACAGAAGAAGATTAAACAGTTTGTAGAACAAGAGGGACCACATTTTAAGGTCAAATTGGCCTTAGTGAATTGTGCACTGATTATTCATGGGTAATTTAACAACTCCTTGCCCAATATTACTGGTCTTTTAGTTTCCTGCTGGTTGCCTAAGGATTGTTCTGAATCCCCACAGGATGGATTAGATTATAGGGTGTCCAGCTAAATAGTGTCCAGCTAAGTAACTTTTCTTTCTTGTTTTAGCCAGGCTTTGAGATCTGCTAGATTCCATCTCTACAAGAAAAAGTAATTTGGTAACCCTTGGCTGAGATTCTTCCTCTCAGATAAAGCCTGAATTTCATTATGTTCAAGGACCATGAACAAGACAGTAACGTATTAGATTAATAAGAGCCTTATATATTATATTTTTTCAGATTCATGAAAAACAGAATATTAGAATTGGAAGGAAACTTACAGGTCTTCCAGTTCAACTTCCCTCCTAACTTGAGAACCTCCTTTATAACATCTCTTACCCTAATTACTCATTTTGTACACTTACTGCCTGAGAGTCACCATTTCATGAGGATGCCAATTCCATGTTTCGATAGACCTTTCTGTTGCTGGTAATAACTACTTATTTAGTCCTTCAAAATTGCAAACTTATTTTTGCCCTCTCTGGGCTCTACTGAGTAGGGTTGCTATGAGCTATGAGTCAGATACGGTAGGAAAAGTTAAAATCAGGAGTAGGCCAGGGGTCTAGGGCTGAGGCTGAAGCAAGGCCAAGCAATGTAACTTGGATGTTGGGGTCCAGTAAGAATTTGAGGTACATAAAAAAACAGAGATGTCAGATACAGTGGGTGAATATGAATGACAGTATATTTTACTCTTGCCATTCTTAAAATTAAGGTAGTTGCTATGTACTTCCAGATATATCATTGATTGTGATTAATTTTGTCACTCATCTGATCTTTTAAAATCATATTTCAGTATATGTTTCTCCATCTGCATTAAGAGGATCTGTCATTGTTCGTATGCATTACATCACACAGAATATATTTATCCTTATTTTGTACCAAAATCACCTCACTTTAACATCTATTCATAGGAACTAATTTTGAGGATAGACATAAAAATTTTCAGTTAATATTAAAGAAAAAACATTTATGACACTTATTAAAGTGTTAAGGTAGACTTTATTCAAGTGGACTATCACCATAGGTACAAGGACTGACAAAATGACATTCTGCTATAAGAGAGAGAGATGGGGCTCAACAACTAATACAACAAAGAAAAGTGGGGATATATAGCCAAAGAGCAGGATGGTGGTCAGTTGATGGAAAGTTACCAAGAGGAAACATCAGGCCTGGGGGTGATTCTGGCTAAAACAACCTAACAAAATTCTTGCTGAAGCAGGCCGGAGTGATCAGGCATTACCTGGGAGATGATGGAAGATGAGGACTTTGGTCAGCTACTGAGGTGATCAGATATTGAGGGTGCGGAATTTTGGCAAAACTGATTTAGCAGAGTTTTTGCTAAAATTGGACAATGAAAAGATGAACATGGGTGTCCAAAAGTCAGGGCCTACTTAAGACTTATCAGATCCGGCTTAGTGTCTTACCATCAATTCCCTCTTTAAAGCGAAGAGCTGATAAATAAAAATTGTTTTAGACATGACATTTCTAATACAAAATTAAATGCAATGATAATATCTTTGGCACAGAAATCTGCTCTGTTTATTCAAAGAGTATATTTCAAGGCTTTTACTTGATTATGCTTATGGATAGAAGTACTTAAGTAATATGAAATAATATTATGAACATAATAGCTTTTTGGTTGTATCGTTGCAAGATATTGCTGCATTGCAAAGGAACAAACACTTCAATAGCCAGTTGAAATAAAACGCTGTTAAATTTGTTGACTACTGTATTATTTGAGTTCATTGCTGCCTTTTTTTTAAAAAAAAGCTAAACTGTATCAACAAAAACAGTATTATAAATCCACAGTTTGAGAGATGGGAGTACTGCTCAAACATTAAAGAGGGAATGTACTGCTGCTGAAGTTAATGGAGAAGTCAGATTTAATGAAGCCTTTGCAGTTCTTTGGAGAAATGTGATAGATTTCACTAAAGAAGTTATTTATAGACCCGCCTTTCCCTTGGCTGAAGCTCAGATGCAAAGTTTGAGGATGAATCTGTATCTGTTAACCACTATCTTGTTCATGGATTTCTCTTGAAGATTATAGGGTAATCTTGAGGTGTAATTAATATTTTGACAAAGTGTCAAACAGAGAGTAAATCAGCGGTCACTGTGTGTGTATTTAAATTTATTTTGGGATATGCATGTATGCTAATGTAAAACGATGACTTTATGCTCATTAATCTGTTACCTTTTTGGCTACTTAGGAATAATAAGTAAAATACTCTTTAAGAATAGCCAGACACTTTTGTACTTTATACATAATTGAGAAATAGCCACTTGTTGAAAAATTTTCTCCAAATTATTATTGTAAATTCTGTTTTGCCCCCAATCATCATTTGGTTACTAATGGAGATGTATTATTATAAATTTTTAAGAAAGTTGCTCAGAGTCACCCTCCACAGTTACTAAATTATATAGGTAAAAGGCAAATAGGTAATTACCAGAAATAGGTATCACTGTTGAGAAGAACATATACGAAAATGATTGTCCTTAAGCAATGAAATTTCATATCAGGATCCTAACTGTAAATCAACAGCGTTTTTTTTTTTTTTTTGAAGCAGTATTTTACCTTCTTTTTGAAAAGGAAGGTAACTTTTGCCCATCTTCAACTTTCTACCACTTTCTAATTCTCTATGTTTGTTCAAAGATGTCATTTTCATAGTGACATCTGTGAGTTCTATTAGTGTGCTGGGACATCATCCATTTTTATCTTACTTATGGATAAATTCCTTAATGGAAACAAAAAAAGGCAGATTTTACTAAAATCCTTATGTGGTTTCATTTTTTTATATGTTTGGTATGAAATTTGATGTTTAAGTAATAAGAGCATAATATATTTTTCACCCTTTGGTTATGGATTAGTTTTTCATTCTTGTTCCCTGACCAGTTCTACACTGTAATACCCAACCAAGAAATTGGGCAGAAAATCCTGTCAGACATGCATATCTCAGAATATGAAGTGATTCCAAAATTTAGGCCAATGAAGCAGATATATATGTAATGAACCGTTATTGAATGCTAGTATGTATCAGAATTTTACTTAAGAATAGGGATAATGAGTTGCCATTCGGGGAATTATTAAGACCCATGTGCTTGAGATGATGATGCAATTTAGTTTTCTGTGCATGGCTTTCAAAAATAGTATGATCCCTCCTCTCTTTTTCTAACAAATGCAAAATCCATACAAATGAAAATTAGCTGCAGCTGTGATTTTATGAATGGTTTCCTAGAAACTACATTGAAGGAAACTTCAATCCACAAATGAGTTTTATACCACTCTTATAAGGATGTGCAGATGGCAGGTTTGTGAGTTTTCATTGCTGCTACCAAAATACATTAAATATATATTTTGAAGGTGATAGTCACATTTTTTTCAAGTGTAAGGTCACATTTAAATAAATGCCATCTTTATGGAATGAAGAAATATACATGTTTCAACAATAGAAGCATTAGTGTTCCATTAAAATGAATATTTACCTATTTTTTTTTTAAGGACAAGAGGTCTTTGAATTTTTTCTTTATTTGCACAAATAAGGAATTCCCATATCATCATATGATGAAGGGTGATTATTATCATTTTTCTTTTGTTGAATCTAGGCTTATTTAATTCATTTACATAAAGTGTATTCTTTGAATTCTTACTATATGCAGGGCATTGGTACTTAGTAGTCTTGGTGAAAAAAAGAAAAAACTAATTCAGAAACATGTCTTTTTAAATTTATAAACTCACTGGAGAGATAAGAAGTGTTTATCAATAGATTGATGATAGACCCTAGGCAGTTATTATATTCATGATTTTTGAATGATAGAAGAAAAAAAGATTATAGTAGATGCTTATGTTATTTTACTACTTGAACATGTCACATTCAAATAACCAGAGTTTTTTCTTTGACAAAATGTTTATTCTGACCGAACAAAAAGATACAGAAGATGTATTAAATCTGGAATACATTTAGGTATTTGACAAACTTCTTATGGCAAGGAAGACATGGGCAGATGATTGGTAATATATTTACTAGTAAATATGGATTGAAATAGCCAAGTCCCTAATTAAAAGTATTATCTTCCTGAAAGGCAGTTTCTCATGGTGGAACTCTTTTCTCTGACCTAACCATCACGGCATTTTATATATATATATTATATATTTCTTAGATGAAGACATTGAATGTTCATTTATAAAATTTATAGATGAAACAGATTCTTGACAGAGTAAAAAATGTCTTGACATACAGAATTAGTACATAAACTATTACAGCAACCAAAAATATGCATCATTCAAAGCTAGTAGATTTTAATAAACATTGATGTATATTCTGCACTTGGTTTCAAAATATACTCAACATATTAAAATATGAATAAACAATATTCATATTTTCACATATATGAATATGAATATGAAGGAATATGAAGAAGACCCAGTAGGCAGTAAATTCTGCATGAATATCCTATCTGATATGAATAGAGAAACTGCTAATTTGACCTCACAAAGCTGCCTTCATTTAGAATGAATACTATCTCTGCTAGTAAATTATCTATTCAATAGCTTATATTTCTCTCAATATCAATAGCTAACTTATATATAGCATAGTAGGAAACAGAAATTCACCATCCCAAATTGTTTATTCTTCTATTTTTACTGTTCTCACAGCTCCTTTTTCCTCAGTCAAGAAACATGAACTTCAGCCTCAACATCTTCACTCTTTTCACATAATTAGTCAATGTGTCATGTTTATTCTGTCAATATAGTTGGAGTAATTTAGAGATGGATTGTAAGCAAAAACAGCAATGTTCATTCATTCATTTGCTCATTTATTCTTTCATCTAATAATTTTAAAAATATATTTAATACAAAATACAAGATTGTATTTTCAAAGGAATATATCCCAATAAGGAGATAAAAATTTGTGACAGCATGGGATTATAAAGTAGAAATTTTAATTCCTAAAATAGATATATAAGCCTAATAATGTTAATAATAGTTGAAAAGAAATCATTTCTAAAGCAAGTGATTAGGTTATCAATAATTAGAAAGATAACACCATTCCATTGGCTTTTCTACTAAGATTACCTTTTTATAATTGTATTATAGAGTCACAATAACTCTTAAAGTAAACCTTTGGCTTTAGGATATATTGGTTTTGATTGCCATTTTTGATTTTGAAATGGCTCCTTATTAACTTACCTTATTTACTGGAAACCATAACATCTAAACTCAAAGTGTTCTACCTTATAGCGATAAGAAAAATCTAAATTAAAAGAATGATATTATTCTTCAGAGAGAGAGAGAGAGAGAGAGAGAGAGAGAGAGAGAGAGAGAGAGAGAGAGAGAAAGATGTCAGGTAGCAACTTTGGGGACCATCTATTAAAAATGTAATAATATTTTGTTTTGATAAAAACTCCATGGTGTTTTAGAATCAAATTAATTTGTGCCATACTCATGCACGCGCGCGCACACACACACACACACACACACACACACAAACAGTTTGACTGGAATTATTTTACTTTCATGCAGATTGAGGTCAAAATAATAATTATAATGTAAAGATATAAGTACCTTTGTACTTTTGATTGTACTATTAATATTAAAATATGCCCTAAAAACAGCTCAACTCTTCTGAATGGAACCAGTTTCCAGTTGCCTGAACATCCACTCTACTTTAAAATGTCTAGAACATTTTCTTTTAAGTGATACCGTTCAATATCTCAGTGTAATAGCTTCCAATTTCATCAAGAGCTGATTTCAGCTAAGCTCTATTGGAAACACAAACCTAACAAAAACAGCAGAAATCCTGTCACTGAAAAATACATAGGACAACTCAGACCTTTCAGGTGACTTCCACTTGCCTATTACTTGTCACATTTCTTAGCTAAGTTTATTAGAGGGCATTTAGTTCTTTAGGAGAAATGTTGCTAACAAAATTGTTGTCACCACTGTGGTATTCATTAAAATAACACCTCAGAAAGAAAGCACTTCGATTTCCCAAAAGAACTTTTTGTTTTAAACTTCTTTTTTTCTTGGCTAAAAAAAGCACTGAAACTATGTTAACAGATTCTGTAAGAAGAAAAGATATGCACTAAAAAAACATTCTGACACACAGCAGAGTCAAATACCAGGATGTGATATGATATCAGTCCAAAATACAAAGAAAAAGCATTAATTAACTTACTGGGAAATTAATTAGCAAAATGAGTTTAGAGCATTGTGAACACTATAAAACAAAACTGTCTATATTTTATTGCATAGTAACTGGTTATTTTTACATTGCCTGTGTGTAATTCCAATCTTCATGTGAATAGATAGGAAGAAAAAAGAAAAAAGTTTTAGTCTTCATGTGAATGGTTAGGGAGGAAAAGACAAAGCTGTATCCTATAATCGAAACATTTTATATATACATATATACACACACACACACATACGCATGCACATACATACATACATATATATACATACATATATATAAGTATATATATGCATATTTACCAATTAAGACTATGTATATCCTAAAGTAAGAAAAAAAATAACTATCAAACAATAAAACTTTGATTAACATTTTCTCATGCTTCTGCATATTTAGTCTAGGATAACGAAGTTGTAATACTCAAGAAAATAATTTTGTTTTTCTGACTTATCTGGCTCTTTACCAGAAAATCTTTATTTTAAACCTCTTTGAAAATCCATTTAAATGTATTATTATTTTTGTAATGTAGTTTTTAAATTATATATAGTTTTTACATTATATACCATGTATGTACTCTTTAAGACTGCTGATAAACAACTTTCTGTGCACCACTGAGCTTAAGAAATAGAATGTCATTGCCTTTGAAGACTTGCTGCAGATGTAACCCTCTTAGTCTTCCAGAGGTAGCCTCTATGTTAGGTGTTACTTATGCTCTTGCTTTGCCCTTGATAGGTTTCTCTCTCTCTCTCTCTCTTTCTCTCTCTCTCTCTCACACACACACACACACACACACACACACACACACACACACACACAAGACAAACACCCTATGTACCTAGTGGCACTTGCAGTAATTTTATACCCCTCTCTGGCAACCATTAAATTAACTGTGTAGATTTATTTTTACTAATATTGCTTAGAAGAAGAGAAATATAGCTTCTAGTTAGACCATTAATTATTCAATGGTAGTAATTCTTCTCTCATATCACACTAGGGAAGGTGCCTTGACTATTTCTCCTTTCAAAGATCTATTAACCTAGAGTCTAATGCAAAGCAAGTGCTGTGCTTTAGAGCTGACATTTCCAATTTCCTAGGTGATTCTAAATACATTCTTTACATTCTTCAAATGACCAATAGCACAAAAAGCAAGTGAGGAAAAGTTAAGAACCAGAAAGACCAAACCAAACAGTCAAGTAGCAAAGGAAGAACTAAAGTACAGAGAGACTACTAAAGGATCTAATGGTTCTTTAATTCGATAGACTCACAGCAATGAAATGCCAATGTTTTGCAAGAGAATCAAGATCTAACATATTTAGCAAGTATATTCAGACAGGGGTACTGTTCATATAACTCACAGATCATATAGTTAAATTAGGATTTTCCACATAGTGACTTCAATTTAAAAAACTCAGTGGTGAATCTTTCATCATTCGGTAAAATGTCAGTAGATAACAAGTATAAAATCTGGACAATATATTTTTTTAAAGATTATGTGAGGGAACTAGAGATTAGTAAGAGATTAGATCTACCGTAAAAAGACAGGAATTGAACATCATGGGATTTTTTATTGTGGTTTTTATGCCCCAGGGCATTCTCCAACCCTTTTATAACTTTGAAAACAGGAAGCTACAACTTTGCTACCCTGGACTGTCAGAGGATGGAATTTGGGACTAAAAGAAAAGCTATAGGGAAATCTTCAATGGGAAGGATTTTCTGAAGAAATAAAATACCCAATTTTAGTGTAAAATCTGCTTACAACTTGGTCTGACTTATAAATTGTGCATGTTGGTTGAGAAATTGTGCGTAGGATTGCAGGGGACCAGTGAAACAGCAGCATTTAGTAGCTAAAAGAATTGACTAGAGATTTTAACTGATGCCAACCTCAGGGAAAGCTGAGTTTGAAGTTTAAGTTCATATAACTTAACTGACTCTTAGAAAAAAATGAATTTCCAGAGAGAATCCAGATTCTCTTCATTTTATCATTCCTAACATTACTCTATGGGGCAATCTGAACTCTGACACTGCCCAAGTCACACTGGAGATTCTCAGTTCTTTTCGTTGACAAAGAAATGAATTCTAACTCAGCAACAGTTATGAGAGGTAAGATTTATTAACAGTATATTTTAGAAGGAGATGGACCTTGCTAAGGAAAGCTTTAGCCCTTTGGAATTTGGGAGAGAAAAAGATAAAAGATAGCGTATGCTCCAAGGGAACAGTTTTTCAGCAAAGAGGGCTATAACAATGCTGAAGTAGAAAGGACTGTTTACATTTGAGGCGTGATGGTAAGTCCTAGATGATCTGTATGTGAGGTTACTTTGACTAACAGCTGGTTGCTATATAACACTTTGCCTAGTACACATGTACTTAACCAGAATTTGGTCTGTTATAATTAGCTTCATGAACTTTTTGGCATAAGCATGATATAATGATGGCTGAGGTTGTGGGCAATTTTAAGGTAGCATTTTTCATACAAAGGTCTGTGGCCAGACTAAACTAGCTATAGGTTTATGGCACTCCAGTCCTTTGTCTCTCAGAGAACAGGAGTGATTCTTTAACTACAAATGAGATGTACTTTGGATGGCCTCTGGGTTGTCTCTGGAATGGGTCTTTGTTCCTTTGTTCCTTTGTTCCCCCATTATTCATGTCTGACTACCTAACATTAACATTCGGTATCTAATAGAAAATCAGTAAGCATATGAAGAAATAGGAAAATGTGACCTATACTCAAGAAAACAGGTAGTAATAAAATATAACAATAGTATAATTAAATCATTTCAATTAGCAGATAGGCATTTTAGACCAGCTCATATGATTTTAAGAACTTAAAGAAAAATAAGCATATGATAAATGGACACAGGGTAGGATTTCAACAGATAAACAGAAACTATAAAAAAATGAAATGGAAATTCTAAAGCTGAAAATACAGTTACTGAAATTAAAAAAAAAAAATCACAGAGTAGGTTTAACAGATGATTGGAGGTGGCAGAAAACAAATAGTTAACTTGAAAGTGGAATTTATCCAATCTGAAAACAGAGGAAAAAAATATTAAGGGAAAACTAACAAAGCCTCATAAACAATTCAAGTAGTCTAACATAATGTAATTGGAATTCCTGAATAAAATGAGAGAAGAATTGAGGCAGAAAAACTAAAGAAATACTGGCTGAAGACTTTCCAAAAGACATTGATTTATAGATCTAAGAAGTTTAATGAACCCCAGGAATAATAAATACAAAGAAAGAAAACCACATGTAGACATGTTACAGTAAAACTACTGAAATTGAAAATTCAGAAGAAAATCTTGAAATTTCATAGAGAATAGGTGAGGAACTAAAATTCAGAAATAATTGTCAACCAGAATCCTTTATACAGATACTTTGTTCTTCGAAAATGAATATGAAATAAAAATTTTTGATAAACAATTGAGAAATATCATTATTAAACCTGTACTACAAGATATTGAAAAGGATGTTCTTAAGTCTGAAGGGAAAAAGCACCAGATGGAAACTCACACCTACAAGAATGAATAAGATTACTAAAAAAATTTTTTAAAATTTATATTTATAATGTGTGAAATCAATATGTATATATGTAGATATTGTAAACTGTATTTTTTCAACTTTAACACCAAGAAGACAATGATGGAAAATGCATTAATAGTAAAATTAATTATTTGATGCAAAACAATGAGATTTATTGAATTATAACAGTTTTGAATGATGAGTTCAGTTTCTCTTTTTTTTCTTATGGGAGGATATCATTAAGGAATATATTAAGCCATTTTCATTAATTGTATAGGCCAGAGCCAAACATGTTTCTTATGTTTGTGCTCTAAGATAGTCTCCAGTGTATATTTCAATATATGAGTCTAAATGTCATTCATCTTGTTTTATGTAAAGATCATTTCCCTTATTCACACTGTTGTATGATTTGTGTTCTTTTGCAATAAGACATCATGCTGTTGTTTTCAGTTTTATAGTGTCTGCTATAGTTTCAGAGCAGAATGCTGATATTTTATTTTGAAAGGATAAGATTGCTAGGTCTTATTGTTTCAACAGCTTTCAGGTCAAGCATATAATTAATATATGTGTATGTCAGTATGCTTGGAGTGGTTTTTCACATTTTGAATTTTACACTGTGTAAGAATGTTTCATTTGGACCAATACTTTTTTCTCCCTCTGCTCTGAAAATAAACCATATGCTTTTAACCAATTAGAATGGGTTATTTAGTAAACAGAGTTTAGCATTAAGTTAGCTCTTTTATTTCCAAAATCATTCCTCCCTACTAATTTTGTTGAACCAATTGATGCATATTGAGCCTGATTCTTACTTTTTTCCCTTAGAATCACCCTAAAGGCTATGTTAAGCTAAACTCATATCTCCATCTTTCCCCATAAACTTTCATCAATTTCATATTGCAGAAATTAGTTACGACTTTCTCATTTTCTGGAGTGTTTTGGGATTGTTTTAAAATTTCAGGCAGACGTGGTCTTAAACCAAACCCCTGGAAAGCACACCAGTCCTCATGCACAGCCATTGATTTCTTACTTTCCTTATTTAAATCAACATTTTGGAGCATACGATGTGGACATAGGGTAGCAACCTGTAGGTAGGAGAGCAGAAATTTGTGCCGAGTAGAACTGGATTTTCTTATAAATCTCTAACACTTTTAGCTATTGCATCTTAAAATAATGCCAGCACTATGTCACTTTTTGTTCTCTCATCGCCCCTCCACTAGCCACTTAGCAGATGGCTTCAAGCCCACAGAACTGTGCTCTGCCATACTCCACTAATGACCCTATTGTCAGCACTCTTTATCTTCTGAGGGATGGTGTAGTTTGCACAACACACAAAGGCCCTTCTCTGATTGGTGAGTAAGGCTGAATTCCAACTTGGGCTCTGCTCTTCAAGTTTTATTCTCTTGGCAAGCTACCCAAAGTGAATGCTTTTCCCCCCTATATTTTATTGAGCCAGAGAAGGAGCCTTTCTCTACTTCTTGCCATACCCCTGTATAATTTAGCTGTGTGCCTATCAGAGGGTACACATGTTTTGTTATAATCAAAATACTTCTTATTCCTTACAATATTGGGACACATTAATGAGAATATGAACCAATGGGTCATCTCTCACCTTGGAAAGTACATGTGAGGTTGTCTCTCCAGAATCCTTGACAAAGAAAGGAAGAACTAGGCTTTATCATATCACTCAACTTAGAGAAACTTGAAATGACATTTTAATAAGGCAGTTACCTGAAATAAGCCTAAATTTGGGGGACATATCAAATAACTGACTTGGAGTACTAGACTTTAGTGAGGTGATTTTGCTTTTTTTTATTTGTTGATTTATGTTTTCGAGTTACACCGAACAAGTGAAGATTTTTATTTTTCTAATCATTTCTCATTTAATAAATGGTCATTTAATAAATGGGCAATGTTTATGGAAAAGAAAAAAGACTTTATGTAAAAAATATACATGACACACACCAATAGCACTGATTCTCCAAAGCTTATGCTAAACCTGACACAATTTAGAATCGCGTCCTCAGTGCAGTATGCTCTTCCCTTAGAGCTCAAAATCTCAATGTTGAACTTCCCCTAAACTCATTAGGACTCATTTGTCTCTGTCAATGACGTGTTCCCAAGAGCCAGTTCATGCCAGGCTGCTTTGTCTCACAGCCACTTTGAATAAGGCCAGTTTTCAAGAAAAAAAGAGAGTCTATGCTTTGAAATGCATTATATCTCAGGGAATTATGTATTTTTTTTTCCTTATAAAGTTCCATTTGCAAGAAAAGTGCAGGTTAAGCACTATCTAAATAAAGTAAATGGCACATAATAAAAATATCCTTTCTATATAAAACTCAGAATATTATATAGTGGTCCAAACGAACATAGAAGAGAGATTCTGACCACCTTGGCCGAAGGACAACAACAAGTGTAGGATAAACTCTTAATACTCAGTTTAGAAGTGTCTTAGTACCATATGTTATGATAAATATAAAACATATATAACACTGATTATTTTAATTCAAAGGTAGATTTTCTCTCATATCAAGAATAGATGATGGATGGAATAAATATACCTAAAGCCATGATTTGTAAATATAATTTATCTCAATCTAGTGTTATTTTAAACAAAATTCAGTGTAAATGATTCATAGGTTATACTCAAGTGGCTATACTTTGTAGTATCAACTTTTAATAGCTGAGTATTAAAAGTTGGAAATAACATTCTTTTATAAAAATGGAGTAATTAATAAAAAAAAATACCCAAACAGAAGGCTGTCAGAATGATCAATATATTCTTCAAACATTTCTGTCTGTGTTAACATAAAAGCAAATAAAATATTGAAGCTACAAATTTCTCTTACTATTAAGCATGACCACAAATGTTTTAGCCTCTGATGTTGTGTTTAAGATCTGTGGTCTCTGCTTTGGAGGTCCTCAGCCTAGTGAAAAAAAATGATATTTAACAAATAATGGGTGAGTACTAAATATCATATGAACAATGTGTTACATAGAGGAAGAAGATTGACTGTGACCTGAAAGAGCATCTCAGAGATGTGATATTGGAATCAAATTTGAAAAAAGTTCTTCCTCATTTCAAACTCCTTCGTCACCATTGATCAATCTCCAGACTGCCTCCTCCATCATTATCTTTGTAAGAAATGGAACCAGCAGAGTGCCAGGATCAGATTTGCAGCTTACAGAAAGACCTATTTCAGTGGAGAAGCTATTTTAAAGCCTAGAACAAGATCGATTAGAGTAGAAGTGGTGGAAGGAGGGGATATGAGAAGTGAACAGAACAAATTAGAGAAACATTTAAGAAGTAGAATTAATAGTCCCAATTTGAAGGGAAGAGTCAACAAGAACAATTTATTAAGGATTATCACTTTTACTGTTCCCATAGATTATTTATATGAAACAACCGAATTTGGGGCAGAAGTGATAAGGTTTTAAGCACAATGATTATTGTTATTTTTTCATGTGATGTTTTTGTGTGTTTGTGAACATTCTTTAATTTTAGATCAATACACTACACACAATATATTTGGCATTCAAATTCAAAATGCATTTTTAAAAATGTTATTAAATTTATTGGGGTGACATTGGTTAATAAAATTATGTAGGTTTCAAATGTACAGTCTTATAATACATCTGAATATTGCATTGTGTGTTCACCACCCAAAGTCAAACCTCCTTGCATCACCATATATTTCATACCCTTTACCTTTGTGTACCCCTCTCCACCCCACTTTCCCTCTGGTAACCACTATACTGTTGTCTGTGTCTATGAGGTTTTGTTCATTGGTTTGTGTTGCTTTTAGTTTTATATCCCACATATGAGTGAAACCATATTTTTCTTTACTTTTTCCATCTGACTTATTTCGCTTAGCATGATATCCTCAAGACCCATTGATATTGTCAATGGCAGTATTTCATCTTATGACTAAGTAGTATTCTATTATATATGTACCAGTTCTTTTTTATTCTGTCATCTATTGAAGATCACTTTGGTTGTTTTCATGTCTTGGCCACTGTGAATAATGCTGCAATGAACACAGGGGTACATATATCTTCACAAATAAATGTTTTCAAAATTTTTGAGTTGATCCCCAGAAGCTAGGTTGCTGCATCATATGGCAACTCTATTCCTAATTTTTGAGGAACCTCCATACTGGTTTCCATGGTGGCTTCACTGATTTACATTCCTACCATAAGTGTATGAGGGTTTCTTTTTCTCTACAACCTCTCCAACACTTATTACTTGTCTTTTTTATAATAGCCATTCTGACAGGTGGTGGTATCTCATTGTGGTTTTGCTTTGCATTTTTCTAATAGCTAGAGAAGTTGAGCATCTTTTCATGTATCTGTTGGTCATTTGTTTGTCTTCTTGGGAGAAGTGTCTATTCAGGTCCTCTGCCCATATTTTAATTGAATTGTTTGTCTTTTTTTGTTGTTGAGTTGTATGAGTTCTTCATATATTTTGGGTATTAACCCCTTATCAGAGATGTTGTTTGCAAATATCTTTTATTCCATTGGCTGCCTTTTTGTTTTATTAACAATATCTTTTCCTTTGCAGAAGTTTTTTAGCTTGATATAGTCCAATTCATTTATTTTTGTCTTTATTTCCCTTGCCTTTGAGATCGAATTTTTAAAACCTCCTCTAAGACCAAGGTCCATAAGTTTAATACCGATGTTTTCTTCTATGTATTTTATTGTTTCAGATCTTATATTTAGGTCTTTGATCCATTTCGTTTTAATTTTTATGTATGATGACAAATAACAGTCTAGTTTCATCCTTTTGCATGTGGCTTTTCAATTTTCTAGAACCAATTACTAAAGAGGCTCTTTGCATTTAAAAAAAATTGGAACAAAAAATCATCAGGTTTCTATGGAACCACAAAAGACTCTGAATAGCCAAAGTATTCTTGCGAAAAAAGAACAAAGCCAGAAGTATCATACTCCATGACTTCAAATTATACTATAGAGTGACAGTAATCAAAATAGCATTGTATTACAGAAAAACAGATACACAGACCAATGGCATAGAATCAAGAGCCCAGAAATAAACCTACATATATATGTGCAAATAATTTTCAACAAAGAAGCTAGAAACATACAATGGAGAAAAGAAAGCATTATTTTAAGGACCTGTCCACCATCACTACCACCACTAGTTCCTAGTTACTCCCTTGTTCCTCCCTATGGATACAGGCTGTCTGGATAACTCTTATTTCCACATGTTATTAGATGTGTGACCTTGAAAGAGATGTGGAATCCTCTCTGTATTGTCAGTTACCTGTTATTTGTTAAATGGAGATGATAATAATAGAAACTATCTCACAGAGTCAATGCAAGGTTTAAATTAGCTAATACACATTAATTTCTTAATTTATTGTTTTGGAAAACAGAATTTAATTAAAGTTACCTTTATTATTTTGACACATCCTTTGGGAGAGAGAGGACTACTCTTTAGATCACAGTTATCTAGAAAGCCAAGAGCCTAAGATGTTCTTTGGCTATATATAGGTATGTATTTACCCCAAATATATTTATTCATAAAATCCACAACAGGAGTCCATAATTATGAAATATTACAAAGTGCACATAGTCCTTATTAATTACATGCCAATAATTTTTGCCATTCTAGAAAGTATAATTTATTTTTTTAATAGAGTTAATATTGTCACTAATTGAAGGACAGTTGTTTAAAATTACAGATACTACTCCCTTTAGCTAGAGACCACCTCTTTTCTGCTCAGAAATATTTACTTGTTCTTTCAAATAAATATGACATTATGTTTTTCCATTGAAGTCATCTAAAAAGGCTCCAAAGCATTTAGAATGTTAAATATAGAACACCATCATTGCCCCAAAGCCACAAAATGGCATATTTAAAAATGTATCTGTACATTGTAAGCTTATTGTGAAAGTGAATATGGTTTTGTTTGTTTGTTTTTAAGTAACACAATGATTTGAGGCAGGCTTTTGTTGTTTTTCTCACTGCATTTTACCATGTTTTACAAAGTATTTTCAATCATTAGTTAAGCCAGTGATTTAGGAGTGGGACCTGATTTTTCTTGATATTCATAATAGTGAGATGAGAAGCAATGCCTTATCTGAGTTTACATGTTCAGGAAACACTGGGGTCAAAACTCAATCCATATAATCTGACTTTCTGACTTCTGGGTCAATGTTGCTTTGTTTGCAGTATCCTTTTCTCAATTCATCACTATTATAATGTCTGCTTGTATAGTGAACATAGCAATACAGATAATAAAAATGTAAGCATGTGAAGAGACAAGAAAATCAAGAAATTTACCTTATCACATTCCACATGTCTTTTTTTAAAGAAATCTGTAAAAATAGTTACATTTATAATTTGTCACCTTGATTTGGGAAGATTTAGCAAATTTGTAGAGAACATTAAAGATTATCCCAATCTAAAAAATGGAAATATTTATCATTGGTTTGTTGAAATTAATAGAGCTGTAAAATTGTAAACTAAATCTTTATGATAAAACAAAAAGTGATTTGACAACTCTGGAGAATATTAGATTTCTTTAAGAGCTTACTTTGTGAGAAAATGTTTGTCTTCAGCTGTTTTTAAATTCAAATGAGTACTTTTGATTTTGTCTATTTGATTTGGTGTTCTGCCCAAAACAACATTTGGATCAGATCAAAATGACTTGATTTCAATACACTTCTTATTTCTGGATTTTCCACAGTCATCATTAATTACTTGCTTCCTCCCAACAAGCTACATAGTAATTCCTTTATTACTTTGACACTTTTTAAGTGAACAGGAGTCTGTTTCTAAAATAAAATACATGGGACAGCCTCACCATTAGAATAAACCTCTACAGAGAACTCTGTACTTGTCTCCACCTCTCAATGGTCTAATGAAACCATGAAAATTGGCTTTATCTAGGCTCTAGCTTGCCCTTATTATTTATTATCTACCTAAGTAGTGACTAATTAGTTCATACATATTGAGTAAAGTAAAAAATAATGTTTGTATTTTAAGTTGGTTGATAGAATGTGTTTTGCTTTCTTTAGAGTTAATGCATAGTAAAAGATTATCTTTGGGAAAGGGGTCTAGAATTCATTCAACTAGAAAAAGGTGATATATTAATGCATCGTAATGAACTTATTTTTTTCCTTTTTGCTGAGTTAAGAAAAGACCTTGGGAACTTTAAGAAGCATTGGTTCAACTGCAATAAAGGAGAGTATAGATGACCTATAAATGATATGTTTTTTAAATTTAAAAATGATATGTTTTTAAAATTTAAAAACTTAAAAGTATATGTCAGTCTTTACTGTGCTTGAATTCATTTAAGAATAAGATATAAGTACAAATCAATAACAATGAGATGAGGAAAGGTAGTCAGATATTTGAAGGAAAAGTGTTGTTTCAGAATGTATTACATCAGATTGCTTAAGTAGTTAATCATCCTGTTTACTGTGTTTGAGAACCCACTGGCATATAGGTGATGGTGTTCACTGCATAATCTAAATTTATTTATAAGATTAAAACACCAGAATAATCCACCTATATATTGGTAAAGAAACAAATGAAATGAAAGCAAACTTATTGATTTTACTTTTAATTTAAAATTTATTATTTTTCTAGAATTATAGTGCATTCTTGGGTTAAAAAAAATTATCAGACTTGACTTTGAAATCAAATGTAGTTTGGTTTAGATCCCATGTACACCTTTACGGGCCAGGTCACTTTCAGCAATTTAAGCTACTAAATATTTATTTAATGTGGACTCTATGTTATACAATAGGAATATAAAAAAAATAATATGACACAGTCTCTGTCCTCAGTCTTTGCACACTCTATTCAGGGAGATAAATACAAAAAGAAATGATGATGACGTGAAGGGATTTTCTGGTATCTGTCTCTATAAAAGGATGTAAGTGTGTGTGTGTGTGTGTGTGTGTGTGTGTGTGTGTGTGTGGCAGGCAGGGAAGGAACATTTTTTGGTAGAGAGCTGAAACTCAAGTTGAGCCTCAGTCATCTTACTTAGCTTTCCTCCCATGCTCCACGGTTTGGAGGAAGCAGCACTGAGGGAACTTCCGGAGGGCAGGAGGGTTACATATGGTAATATACCGAGGGCCTTTGTGACTGAGCATGACAGGTTAGCTTGGAACAGGCTAGGACCCTAAACAAGGCCAACAATAAGAGGGTAAGGAACTGGGAAGGAAGGCTTGTATGAAATGGCAGTCCAGGAAACACTGACACAAAAATCCCCAGCTCTGGGTCCCAGGAAAGAAGATATCTATGCTATTAGATGAATGATATCTGAAAGATGGGCACCGACAAAACCCCTAGAAAAGGGATATCTCTATGAGATAGAATTTTTCTAAGACCAAGGGATCCAAATAAATGGTTATCCACAGAAGAGGTGGTTGGCAAAGCCCAAGTCACCAGCCTGAATAAAGACAGTAATCTAGCCTTTGAACAGTAGGAATGTTGGGATTGGAATAGTCAAGAGAAAGGTGGAGTCAAGGACCTAGAAGACAGGAGAGGGAGTATCAGGATGAAAAGTCTGACATAGTGCATGAAGTCTGAAGGCCAGTTCCAGACACTGGGACTCCTGGTCAATGTCAGATATTGTCTACCTGCTGCTACATCTTTAAGAATTTAGCCAAAGCTCCTTTTTCCTTCTTGTTTAAGATAAGCACTAATCTAGAAATCGAGGTCAGACCAAGTCTGAAGGAGGGGCTTAAGTGACTACAGCAGTGGGAGAACTAGTTGGCAAAAACTGGGAATTAGAATCCGTTGTTTTATTGCAAATTCCTTCAGTCACTGAAAGTTAGCCAACAAGATGACCAAGACTAAATACTATAGAGCATTTAGGGGCAGAGCACAGCAGCGGTGTATTCTAAATCCTGCCTTGTGCAGGTGACCAGTTCTGTGGCCTTGGGTAAATCAGTTACCCTTTCTCATTTTCATATTCTTCATTTGCATTTTAACTTGGTATGGGGGCCTTAATAATGATTTTTTAAAATGTTCTTAATTTGCTTTTTTTATTTATTTGTTAATATTTATCCTAACCATATTTAAAATAGGATTTAAAGAAGCAATTGAGTTTGTACAAGACTTATATTGACTACTATGTAAAATAATACTTTATCTTAATCATCATCATTATAGTTACTTGAGGCAGATTTTCAACTATCTCTAACTTAGAAACAAAATAAAATGTTGCCCAGTTTTTTCATATATTCATTGCAGACAAGTCCAATTTTTTTTTTTTACAAATTTACTGTGAAAAAATGTCCTTTATATGTTTTCTTTTTAAGTTAGGAAAAAGTGAACTTTAAGGTTAGGATACTAAGTGGTTGTATTTTAAACTTATTTTCAGTTTGCTAATGAAAAGAGGTTCACATTTTAAGAATTTCTCCTAAGTCAAAGAATCTTCTGGGTAAAATTGTTGTCAGTGTAAGCAAAATTAATTGTCTCTTCAAATTACATTTCTTTCTAAATCAGGACGGTAGGAGTATAGTATGATTAAAACTTGTATTTTGAAATCACTACTGATCTATGGTTCATTGTGCACAGGTTTGAAAATCAGTGCATGATTTAATTTAAGTTAGTAAATCTAACATTAATTTTTAAGAAAATAGAGATTTTACCCAAAGATTTTAAAGATAACTTCTGTAATTTGTTAAAATTGTCACACATATTTAATTATTTATACATTAAGGTGAAATATGTGTTGTAAAATGAAGCTAAAGTTACTAAAAGCAAAACTAATTCTGGATAGATTGCCTTTGTAATAATTTAAGAGAATCAAATTAGAAAGACTGTTAAAAAAGTAAATTTCTATATTTTGAAATAATGAAACAAATTAAGGCTTTTAGCTGTATGACTATTGAGTAAGACAGGAAAATAGAGTTGAATGAAATTTCAGTCATTTAATTTATAGTCTCTTAAAATTTAGGAATAATTTAAACTGAGTATATCAATCTCATTTATTAACAATTAAACTCTAGAATATTCTTAAAGTCATTTAATAACTCCTTTATTAAACCCCTTTTATGAAAATATCTGCTTTGTGTGTGTGATATCTTTTTTCTTGGTAGGACCCTGACTTATACAGCATCATTCTACCTAAAGAGAATTGATTATCCTGTGCTTTATGCTACTGCTGGACAGTGTACATATCATAGCACTTATCACAGTATATTCTAATGATTTGCTTGAGTGAGTCTTTCCATCTATAAGAGAAATTCCTTAAACCTACTTATTCTCTTGTAAAGTCAGCACCTTACACGGGTTCTGGCATATTGAAATTCCTCAAAATATACTTATTGAAGGGTGGTGCATAGATGAATACTTATTTGTAAAATATTTGCATATCCTGTCTTTTCCACATAACAAAAGATCCTTCAAGTAGCTAACAAAAATAAGCATCATATTATATTAAAAATAATAGGTAGGTAAAAATATTAAAACTAAAGGATAATAAGTTCAGATATTAAAACTAAAGGATAATAAGAATAAGAAAAGCACATAAAAGGTCATAACATTCTACATACTTGCAAGGGATTGATAATAAATATGTTTCTGTGCTTTCTAACAGATAATGTGAAGGCAAAGGAAGGTTAGTTACATGAATCATGGTGTCTATAAGTTAATTACAAACTAATTACTTAGACCATGTATACATATTTCAAAAACCGAGACCAGATGCAAATATTAATCTCTAGTGAATCCTTATGAACAGGCGAGCATGTCATGTAGTGAACAATGTCTTCAGTATGCTCTTATGGATAATTAAAAAGTAATTTTCATAAGGATGTTTTTGCCTCAAACTCTCTTGTGGCCAATGGTATAATTCCCAAATAATGTTCAGTAAAAACTATTATATTGAAGCAGGCTAAGCAAAGCAGTGTTGATCAGATGCTCTGCCAAAATGGATTAATCTAAGCATACGTTCACAGGACCCAGACTATATGAACTGCCCATAGCTTTGATAAGGTTATGAATCATGCCCATAATATCTGCATCATAAATATTACATGAAGTGACTTATTTTGACATGAGCTTGAAGAGAAGGCTATTCAGTTGCTCTGTAGATGTGGGTAAATATGATGCCTACAAACTGAGTTGAGATTTTGCTCACAACAATTTAAGGTCTGCTTTAATGCAACAAATAAATGATTGGGGTGCCAAATGTTTTATATTATAGATTACATTGTCAATAATATTAGCCTGAAAAAAATTAAAGAGTTATTACCAAATGTACTAGTAATCCAAGGAAATGTTCACAAACTACCCAGGAAGTCTCTAAAGAAATATACTTTCTTGGTAAATCCTTTAAGATACACTTGTCTTAAACTGTCTCTCTGGACCAGTGAATAATTTAATTTGAGTTATGATCCTTTTAGCTATGAGTCAATTAAATGTCAAGTGTCACCAACCAAAACTGCTTTTCTCTATTTAAGATGAATTTATCTGAAGTTCTTATTACTGGCAGTATTTAAGAGGGTGTATCAGTAAGGATTGCATTAGACTATGTATAGCAAATACTCCAGATCAGCGGTTCCCAACCTTTTTGGCACCAGGGACAGGTGCTCCTATGAGAATCTAATGCCTGATGATCTGAGGTGGAGCTGAGGCGGTGATGCTAGAGCTGGGGAGTAGCAGCAAATACAGATGAAGCTTCAGTCCCTCACCTCCTGCTGTGTGGCCTTGGATTGGGAGACCCCTGCTTTAGATTATAATAGCCAAAGATTACTTTGTTTGTTTGTTTGTTCACATTGAGATAAATCCAAAGATAGACACTGAAAAACTGGTATGGTAAAAACACAATTTCATCAGGGATGCAATAATTTTCTTTTAGTTTTCTGAGCCAATTTCTCCAGGGTGTGGTTCTTATTCTCATGCTTATAAAATGATTTCTACAACTCAAGCCATTGTGCACCCCCTTTTCTTTTTTAAAAAGAAGGAAATATAAAGAGCCAGGGATAATGGAGTACAGACCATGTGAGCCAGTCTCTTTAGAACCTCAATGCTAATGCTTTTCCTTTCATCACACAAACACTTCTATTTATAAAAATTAGTGGGAAATATAATATTTTACCTGAGCAATGTGCTGACCCCAATGAAAATCATGGTTCTATTTTTAAAGAAGAGAACACTTGAGAATATAATCTCTGCCACAGAAGATTAAATAATTCCTGAGACTATGTAATAATCTATGTGTAGGAAAAAATCTCTTCATTTTCCACAAACAAATATATGTGAATATGCATACATGTATGTTTGTCTGTGAGTGATAAGTGGAGGTAGGGTAATGATTAGGAGAAATGAATGTAACCACCTCATCTAACAGGGATATCAACTTATCAGTATAGAAGGAAAAAGAAAGGAGTAATCAGAATACATCATCGTGTTTACCCCAGTAGAAATTGCCTCTGATTAGAAGCTATTTCTGTTGATTCTGATTATCATAGTTGACTTACGGTACAGGTTCTTATTAACCATTAATATACAGGAGTCTATATTGAGGTCACTCAACTTAGACTCATGGTTTATTCTTTTTCCTGAAATCAAAGGCCTCAGAGTATGTCAATAAAAACTTCGAGAAGTCTTAACTTTTTTTTCTAACAGTTTTCCACAAAGACCTAATGTTCTCTTTAAAAGTAGTCAAATATGCAAGTACTATGTCTAAAGACTGCACTTCTAATATTGAATGTTGTACTGACAAACTTTACAAGAGGAAATTTGTCTATGTCTTAGATGACATAATTGTAAGTTAATGAATCTATAACATGAGACATATTACAAAAAAAAAACCCTACTCTCACACTCTCACACACTAACTTAAAATTATGACTTACTCCAGTTGAAGCAGATTTTATTTATGAATTTTGGCCATCTTATCTTTGCATCTCAAGAAATGTTGAAAAGATTAGAAGAGAAACAAGAGAAGACAATATCCCTTCTCACACTTTTGTTTAAAAAATGAGTTTTATAGTACGTATGTTACTTTTCATGAGCCATTCTTCTGTGGATATGAATGGTGTACTATATTTCATCAAATGCCAACTGTTTTTTCAAAACTACAAGTAGTCTTATAGTTTAAGGAGAAAAAAATTGCTCAGTGTTGAAATGGCCAGGAAGAGCTGGATTCAGGAGAGAAGATATGAACTGAGCTTACAATAATGGATCAGATTTAGAGAAGTCAACCTTAGTGAGGGGGCATCTTACAGAGGGGCAGACATAGGATTGATATATGAGTTTGTGTAATGGAAAGTAAACACTCTCATTAGATGAGGTGTATGTGATGGATAGTAATATAAAATAAGAAAAGGGCTGGGATATTAAAAAAATAACTGGGGTTTCCCAACATAGATTCATGAATTAAAAACTGACTCACATTTACATATCATAGAGAGTCACTTTCTGTGTTAATAGATAATGTTTTGTATTTTTCTTTAAAGAATAAAAAGTAGTGTTTGGTGGCAAATATAATAAAGTATTTCGTTGTATTTATATTTTGTTTTCTCCTGTGACATACATTTCAACATTACTTTTTACAGTTACATGCCAAAGTTTGTATGTTTACTATTTGAAACCAGTAGCACATATTCTTAGAATCTGAAAGTATAGGATCTTTCATAATGTAGTTTTGGGTTGACTGTGGAACAGCTGGTAGGGCAGGTGAGCTCTTTCTCTGTATCAACTTTACATGGGACTCTATAGATTGTGTTCTGACTATGGTATCATTGAACAAATACTACATTTATTTATATGTTATGCAATCCTAATTGTTATAATAGCTTAAATACTTGGCATTCCTAGTATGCGATAATGCCCATGGAGACAAGAGTGGTATCTTTTTAATAAAGTCAGCAGTTTGTATAGATTACAAGTTTAATACATTTTTCTCAAATCAAATTGAATGGTTCTTATTGCTATATGATTTTGTTCATGTTTCTCTAAGACATCAATGGATATTCAGTGAGTATTGTTAAATGCATATATGACTGACTACAGCAGTTTCAACAGTGACTCTACTAGTGGTTTTTGACAAATATGATAGGTTCTTGAAGTTCCTTAGTTTGATACCGTACAACTAATTAACTCCCATTACTGATGATTAGAATGTCTTTGGTCAAGTGACGAGGTTCTCTATGAGATAAAAAACTAATACAGCATTGATGGACTTCACAGAATGTAGAGTAGCAACAGTTGTGTGTTTTGACATCAGCTGCGATTTTACTTCTATCCTCCATATGTTAAAATGAAAACTTTGCACATATGGTCTCTATACCATAATGAGGTTTTGTGGGCACACGTCTAGTTGTCTAGTTCTTTAAAGTATCATTGGATAAACAGAAAATAAATAAGGAACCTTATTACCAGTGAAATTTAACACAGAACATTTAAAAACACTCCAATTTAAGCAGAATTTTTAGGATAACTGAATGAAAGTTTTAAGAAGACAAATTTAAATTAAATTTAAAAAATGTCTATAATGAATTGCCTCATGAAGCAATGCATTATTTTCAAATGTTCAAGTATAGGCTGGTGTTTTTGCCAGGAGTTTTCTTCCTGAATATGGAAAGTAGATTTCAAATCAGTTCTGTAAACATTCATCAAATGTGCATACTATACAAGTGCTTATTAAAAGTATTTTCTCTCTCATTGGAAAGATGGGTAGAAACTCAGCAGCTGATGTGAAATGAGGCAAAAGGTATTTCAAGTACTCATTAACAAGAAGGAAAGAATTTGAGGAAGGGTAGTGTCCTGATAAAAAATACGATTAAATGTTAAGGGAGAATAATCCTCGAAAAATAGATTTGAATCAACTTATATCTGCTCTTGAAGTCATAAATAAACTTGGTCTTAATTGTTATTTGAAGAATAGTCCTTGAAAGTTTCTAATTATGTGATAAAGTTAGTGTTTATTAAGATCATAACTATAGCAAATGATTTTGATTGAAGCATAAATACTGGAAGTGAAGAGAATGGTTAGTAGACTATCTCTGTGATTGAAATAGGAATGATAAGGAGGTAGTAAGGAAATAAAAGGAAAGATAGCACAAGATATTTGAGGAAGACTTTTAAAACACAGACTACTATGTGGTGACAGAAAGAAATCTAACTATGGGAGATGAACACAGTGTAAACATATATATGCCTTACTTTAATTTTAAATCATCTCCCTTAATTGGGTGCTAATTCTATGGAGGTCTATAGATAATAAGTTTATATAACTGCTGTTTTAACTTGAATGGTTTTAGACATTTAAAGATATGTCTTCAATGCAATAGGTATTATTTTGATTTTGCAATTTCATCATGTAGGAAATGTAGTTTTTGCATATTTTTTCTTATCTTCTCTCGCCCCTCCTTCTTTATTAAAATCTGATATACTTCCTTATGTGCTCTCATTCCAAGGCTTCTTCTGAATTATTTATGTTATAATTTTACTTCTTGCTTTATCATAAAGAGCACCCATTTTGAAAGAATAAATAAGCGATGTATTTGGGTCTCTATGTTTTTTTCGAAATTTAATCTCCTGTCACTTTTTGAATGTGTTCATGTTCACTGGTAATACCAAAATATAAGGTAAATACCTTATATTTTAAGGTTTTTAAGCAGCAGTCACAAGATACATGAATATATAATTAAATGAGTTTTAAACAAATTTTGAATAGTGTTATTTTGCTATGTTTTCTTAATGCTATGTGGACAGTTCTAAAAAGTAATCCGCATTATAGTATATTGTAATGGTGTGTTTTTATATTTCATCAAAACAGTAAAGTTTTGACAGGGCTGTACTTTATTCATCTCTTAAGTCACTCTGTGGCATGAACTGGAACTAAGTAAACTGAGTCTTAAGAAATGAGGACCTCTGCAGAGGACCTGAACAGACACTTCTCCCAAAAAGACATAGAAATGACCAACAAAAAAATGAAAAGATGCTCAATATCGCTAGCTATTAGGGAAATGCAAATCAAAGCCATAATGAGATACCATCTCACATCTGTTAGAATAGCTATAACCAACAGGAAAGTAATAACAGATGTTAGAGACGATACAGAGAAAAAGGCACTCTCATACACTGCTGGTGGGACTGCAAGTTGGTACAGCCTCTATGGAAAAAAGTATGGAGGTTCCTCAAAAAAACTAAGGATTGATATACCACATGATCCAGCAATCCCTCTACTGGTGTTTACCCCAAAGACTTGAAAACCCATATCTGAAAAGATATTTGCACACCAGTGTTCATAGCAGCATTATTCACAGTGGTCAGGACATGGAAGCAACCGAAGTGTCCTAGGATAGATGATTGGCTAAAGAACCTGTGGTACATATATACAATGTAATATTACTCAACTATAGGAAGAGATGAAGTACTGCCATTTGTGACAACATGGATGGACCTCGAGTAATCATGCTAAGTGAAATAAGCCAGACAGAAAAAGTTGAAAATCACGTGATATCACCTATATGTGGGGTATAAACCTAAAAGCAACAAAGGAACAGGACAAAGAAACAGAGACTCATGGACATGGACTGTAGACTAGTGGTTACCAGAGGGTTGGGGGATAGTTTCCATATATTTAACACCCAGTCTTACTATTTATTAATGTCTTACATGGTATGGTATATTTGTCGAACTAATGAACCAATACTGATATATTATTCTTAACTGGTATCCATACCTTTATTCAGATTTGCTTTCTTTTTTATTTAATGTTCTTTTCTGTTCCACGTTCCTATCCAAAATCCATATTACTTAAGTCCTAATGTCTCCTTAAGCTCCTTAGGACTGTGATGTTTTCTTAGACTTTTCTTGTTTTTCATGACAGTTTTGACAGTTTTGAAGACAATATTGCATAAAATGTCTTTCAATTAGGACTTGTCTGATATTTTTCTCATGGTTAGATTAGAGTTATGGGTTTTGTGGAAGAAGATCTCAGAAGTAAGGTACCATTCTCTGATGGTACATTTATATCAAGGGTACGTGCTGTAAATATGATTTATCACTGATGTTGATCTTTTTATGATTAAATTTATTGGGGTAACATTGGTTAACAAAATCATATAGATTTCAAGTGTACAATTTAACAACACATCATATGTATATTGCACTGTGTATTCATCACCCCCCTAGGTACTAAACTCATGGACCTTAGTTTTAGAGAAGGTTTATGAATTTGACCTCAAAAGCAAGGCAAGTAAGAGCAAAAGTAAATGAATGTGACTTTTTCAAACTAAAAACCTTCTGCACAGTAAAAGAAACCATCAACAAAACAAAGAAGCAACCAACTGAATGTGAGAAGATTATTTGCAAACAATGCCTCCAATAAGGGGCTAATATCCAATATATATATAAGAACTCATGCTGCTCAACAACAACAAAAAATAAATGATCCAATTAAAAAATGGTCAGAGGACAGATACTTCTCCCAACAAGACATACAAACAGCTAACAGATATATGAGAAGATACTCAACTTCACTAGCTGTTAGAGAAATGCAAATCAAAACCACAATGAGATACCACTCATACCTGTCAGAATGGCTGTTATCAACAAAACAAGTAATAAGTGTTGGAGAGGTTGTGAGGAGAAATGACTTCATAACACTGCTGGTGGGAATGTATATTGGTACAGCCACTATGGAAAACTGTATGATGATGTTAATGTTGATCACCTGACTGAGGTAGTGTTTTTCAGTTTTCTCCACTATAAAATTTCTTTTTTTGTCTCTTACCATACTGTACTCTTTGAAAGGAAGTCACTATGTGCAGCCTATACTTAAGGAGTGGAAAGTTATGTTCCATCTTCTCTAGGGAAGTATATCTACATAAGTTATTTGGAATTCTTTTGCAAAGGAGATTTTTCTCTTCTCCAGCATTTATTCATTGATCCGATCATTCATTTACATTATCAAGGACTCAAACATTTATTTTATTCTTTGGATTATAATCCAATGCTGTATTGGATTGGATTTATTTTTTTGCTTAAATTCTTCCAGTTTTGGCCATTGGGAGCTTATGGAAAATGGCCTTAGAAACGAACACCTAGGCACCGGGTATGCTCATTACTACTGGGACTGTTATTAACTTTTGTAAAGTAAGCTCAAAAAATTTTTCATTAAGCTATGTAACTGCTTAAACCATACTACCCATATGATCAGATCCAAACTTTATTAAACTGGGTTTGCAAGATTGTTAATTATTCCCCAGTATTTATTTTCTACTTTGTTCCCTTTAATAGAACCCCTAAATGTTAACTGGATCTGGACGTCATTAATAAGTCCTACATTGATTGCTAAGTCCCCTGCGATTAGATGCGGCCATGTGACGTTATTGAGGGTGGGATGAAGCCAATACTTTTAAGTATCTGTCTGGTTTTTAGATGGAGGAGGCTTACCCTTCTTCTGCCCATTATTCTTGTTGCCTGGATAGACTGTGAATATGATGGTGAGAGATAGAGCAGCCATGTTAAGTATGACAACATGATAGAATCGAGTCCCTGTTCTTTGTGTAGTCATTATACAAGGCCTAGGATACCAACACTTAACAGAGAGAGACATAAAATTTTCTCTTGTAATATTTTGTTGCTTGGGTTTTCCTGTCATTTACACTGAAACCTAACCCTACTTATATTCAGCATACCAGATTTTTTTATGATATGAATCTTTAATACATCTTGACCTATTGTCCACAGCTTCCCACTTCAAATGATTATGTGTTCCAGCCACTTACATCTGGTTAAATAAAGGTTTATTAAATGTTTCCTGAGGGGTAGTTCTATAGTAGGAGCTAGAAAAAAATCTAAAAATGAACAAGTTAAAAAGAATCCCTGCCCTGCTGAGGCTGTATTTTAGTCATGGAATAGGATGTTTCCTGAACACACAATTCAATTCTTATGCCACTTTTGTGTACATGCTTCTATTTGGGATGCCCTTCACTTTCTATTGTCTTCATAGAAATCTCATAATTGTTAAGACTCAGCTGAAGCATTACCTTCAGGGAAATCTTCCCTGGTTTCTCCAGAAACTCTAGTCACTTCTTCATCTGTGCCCCTTAAGCACCTACAGTAAAACTTCAATCTCAATGTCAAATTATATTATTTATCTGGTAGACCACAAGCTTCCTCCTGCAAGCAGTTGTATATTGTCATTCAAGCATTATTATCATTTACCAGAATTTTGGCAGATGCAAGATCTTGGTATAATTCAATTTTATTAATTTGCAGTGGGTGATAAACCATTCGAAAGAAGTTAATATTAGTATTTACTAGACTATCCAGGGAACTCCTTTTCCTTATCAAGGTGGCAGGGAACCTCAGTGAAAGGTCAGAAGTTGACATCATGATCCTGGGATCAAAATACAGTTTTCCTGCGTGGCTTAGAGGGTCTTTTAACCAGGGCATGTTGAGGTCACAATAACAATTACTGTTCACAACAGGATACATTGCAAAGATCATCTTTTTTAGATTACAAATGTATCTCGTAGTGAAAAACAAACTTAAAAATCCCTCATAACAGCAGCATAGATATCTGTCAATAGCTTTAACATAGCCAGTTTTCACACTCAAAATAGAATATATCACTGTATTTTAGTTGAACATAAGTTAAAATAATTGGCTTGCATATTAAAGGAATAAGATTCATCTTTAAACACTAGAATCACACTTGACCCGCTGAGATGCTCCCACTGTGAGAGGCACATGCAAACTGAGAAGGAACCTGAGCATTTCTGAGCATTTCTGAGTGGAGTTCATGTTCACATTGCAGCATAGAAGTGTGGCAATGAGTGGGATCTTCTAAACTGTTCAAATGCTTGCTGGCTGGCTGGCTGGCTGACTGGCTGGCTTTCTCTGTCTCTTCCTTTCTTCCTTCCCACTTCCCCTTTCATTCCTTTTTCCCTCCCTCTCTCCCTTCCTTCCTTCATGTTCTTTATCTTTCTTTCCCAGCCTGTGAACATGTATAGTTGAATTAGTAATTTTAATATACATGTGATATACACTATCATACAGCTAGCTCCGTGTAACTCAACTAGCCTAAATATGTCTAACTCCCCTGAGCAACCAAAGCTCTTGGGTTACTTTCATCTCTGGAATGTTAGGTTTATTGTGTGGTAATCTCACTGTTCTTGTTTGGGTAGAGGCACTCTCATAGTAATAAATGTAAAAAATCAGTTTAGCAGACAATGATATAATGCTGAGTACATATTAAATACTAGTATTAATGGTAATATTTTGTAAGGCTAAAAGAAGCATGTGGGTTTTGGTCGTGTTGGATGTTGATCATGTTTTAAGACCTCGAAAGTAAGGAAAATATGCCTTGGGCAGGGTGGGCACTTACTAAATATTTGTAGGATTGACAAAATATAATAGTGGTATTTTCAAAAGGAGGCCGAATACTCAAATAAAATTATAGCAAATGAAACGATGATAAAAACCATTTGTTCACCAGCCAAAGATGTTTTGATTTTTGAAAGGCTTCAATCTGGAAGCAAAACTTTTGGCCTTGTTGAAAGGTTTTGTGATTTTATCTATTAGTTTCTCAAACTATTACTGCAAAACAGCCCACTGGTATTCTCTGAATGTCAAATTCACCCATTGTCCACTATAACCACCTTTTCTTTAATTAGTAAAGTTGTGTTATTGGTTAATAGTAAATCAAAGGTATTTGATATAAAGTCTGACCTTTAATGAGAATGCTTAAAAATATCAGTCTTTTCATTGAGACTGCCCTTTGTTCTGAAGCTTTTCAGTGCTATGATTATTAGTATGACAAGCTCCTTCTTTTTCTTTTTTCCTTTTTTTTTTTTGTGTGTTATTTTTCCAGAAAAGACAATATAGAACATTTGGTTATAGAAACAGGGTAGTGCTGAAATTTGAAGAAAAGTTGTTCATCTGTCTTTTGTTATTTAAATTTGAAAAGGTGTAACTTGTGAACATGGAGAATAATTAGGATTTTAAAACAGGTGGCATAATCTGATTCCCTGTGGCTTTCCAAAGTAGGACACGACAACCCTTGTCTGGGTTTTTTTTATGTAGTCCCACTTGGAGGTAGGATAAAGACAAGATGACCTTTTAAGGCATATTTCCAACTCAGTGATTATAACATGAACCTTGAGTAATATTCCTATTTGCCAAAAGCTTTTACAGTAGGCTTTTTTAAAGCTAATATTAGAATTCATTGATTTCTAGTGTCTGTGATTTTCAGTGCTTTTGCTTATAGTATTTTGCCTTTTTGCACACAATGTTTATATATACTCCTGATTACCCTCAGAACCTTTAAAATTTAAGCTTTTGATGAAATTATGATAGGATATTTTTTCTGGAAACATTAATGTGTACTGTATTTTTTAAATTAGAAATGAAATATTGGTAATGATTTTTAACTTGGAATTATAATACAGTAACTAGAAAATGTGCACTTTATATTTATTCAGATATTGATATGGCAATGTGAGGACTGAATGCATGATTTTCAGTTAAAAAGAATTTCCAAACATTGAACTAACAGTTTTGGTTAAAGCTTGTCTTTTTCTATTCTCCCATCAATAAAGGCCTAAAATCCCTCCTTCTTAACTTTTACTTCTTCATCATATAACTGGTGTGTCTCCTTCCGACCATGGGAGAGTGCTCCTTAATTCTCAGTTTGTAGGGTTGAGCTGTTTCTCACTAATACACATTTATTTCCCTTTGGAAAAGGTGTTTCTCTATCATAGATATCTTTGGTTAAATTGTTTTTTTCCATCACATTTTGGTGGGACCTTGGAACCACTTCAAAATCTCAACAAGGAAGCATGGAAATGGAATGTGCTTTCCCTTCTTTCCCATCCTGTCGTAGCTCTGTTAGCTGCTGCTATGGCAACAGACTGGCAACAGTTGTAGAGGAAACCATGCTCAGACTAAGGCCAGATGGAGGGAGTGGGTGACAGTGGCAGCATCTCGGGGAAGCTGTGTGTAGCAGTGATGAATTGAACTTGGCTATGTTCCTCTCCAATAAATAGGCAAGATGGAGAAAGAAGGAAAAGGGTAGAAACCATGGAGCATCACATAAGCTGAGCAATTGTTCACTTGAGTGTTGTCCATGTTAATGTGAAATTTAGATTTCCTGTTAGTTTTTGTTAATGCTGTAAACATGCTAATGCTTGTGCTCTATTAAAAAAAAAAAAAAAAACACATAAGTTTCATGTATAACTTCTGTTCTAACAAACTCTGTTAGATTTGACTCTCTATGAAAAATTTTCTCTACAAATTAATTTTTGTCCTATCTCCCTAGCCTCACAACTAATGGTCTCCTGAATTCTTATTAGCAGTATATTCTTTATTATTGATAGGGACAGTTGGAATTTTTTTTTTATGAAATGTTACCATTAGATCACATTCAAAGATACATAAATTTAAAATAACTATGTTGTACACCTAAAACTAATATAATATTGTATGTCAACTATAATAAAAAATAAAGAAATGTCACCATTAGCTTACAGTTTGTAGCTGCTAAATATATAAGATTTTTTCTTATAAACACTTTTAATGGTATTTCTTTAGAGTAAATAAGGATTTTCTATTCTCAATGAGCTTTTATGGTATAATAATCAAGATTTATATTAAATAAATGGAAAAGAAGAGTAACAATTGATTTAGTAATAAAGCACAGATATCTATAAAGAGCTGACTTTTAAGCAATTTGTTCTTGGTGAGAGGTTTTAATATCTTTCCAACCCATAAAGATGGAAGTAAAATAAAAATAAAATGAAACACTTTTTTAAGTTGTATTTGAGTTGTAATTTCCTCTTTTAGTGATAAAACAACTTACATTTGTGCTCTTTGATTTTTGTCTTTATTTTGTTAAAATAAAAAAAAAACATAGAAATCAGAGGTACAAACACATGTGGTCAATTATTATTTAATATTTCAGTGATATCTAATGATTTTTCTAATATGTTTTAAATCAAAGTCAAATTTGAGATGAATTTTTTTTTCCCAAGTGTCACTGTCCATCAGTTGGTACCTGGTAGCTCTGATTTAGTTGACATATTAAAATGGAATGGTTTATATATTGATTCCTTGAAGTAAAATATGTGAGTTCTTTCAAAATAATTTTTTGGTTTTCACTTGGAAAATGCAGGCTTGCTAAGTTTGAGCTATATTTTAGCAGGTAAATAAGTGTAATCTACAAAAAAATTTTATTATGTAGACTGTGAATTACAATTATTTCACACAATTAAGAAATGTCAATGTTATTTCATTCTAGTGCATATAACTATACTCCTATTTCATCAAAGAGAGGATAAGTAGGTTTGCACTTTGAGTAAGTTAGATTTAACGACACCTTTATTAGTTAGGATAATGACATGTTGATTAATGCAAGCTCAATTAGCCAGCATTCCTTATATCTAATAGATGCTCTGTAATAGTCTTATACTGATGAAAAATCAAAGTAGCATTTGAAAGTGGTAAATTCTAATTATGAATTGCCTTTGATATATATAAAATTAATGTTATATATATATTAATACACATTTTTATGAAAAAAATGCAGAGAATAATATACTTTTGTATATTATTTTTCTAGTTGATGTTTTAATATTTTTCCTGTGTGTACTTTTCTAGTTGGTGTTTTAATATTTTTTTACTATGTAAATGTGTATCAATTTTTAAAAGTTTTTCATTATGGAAATTTAAAATGCATTCAAAATAGAGAGAATGGTATAAGAAAATGTCTGATAGAATATTATTTGGTTTATAAACATTTGACTATAAAACTATTAAAACTTAAAATTTTTAAAATATAAAATATTACCATGCCTAAAATAAACAATATTTCTTAATTTTCATCAAATACTTAGTGCTCACATTTTTTCACATTATCTTCCTTTTTTTTAATTTAAAACTTTTTAAAATCAGAATCCAAATAAAGATATCTCCTAAATGTTTTTATTCTAAATCTAGTTCTAAAATCGATCTCTTTCTCTATCTCTCTCCTTTCCTGTTTATTGGAGAAACCTACTCATTTGCCTTTAGAGTGTCCCAAGGTCTGGAGTTTGCTAATTTCAAAATGTTCTTTTCCTTTATTTCCTTTAAATTCATAATGAGATTCAGGTTCGATTTTTTTTTTTTCCCCAACACTATCACAGGTGGTAATATGTACTTAAATCAGAAGGAACATAATGTCTCTTTGTGATTTTTAGAAGCCACCGCCTAAATCCATTATTTCATTAAAGACTGCAAAACTGTAATTCTAATTCACAAACTCCATTTATTTGCTGAATATCTAACATTTCATTAAATATTTTGTTAATCCATGATAAGGTTCATATCAGAAAGGAGAGATATTGCTTGTTTCCTTCCATTAATTTACTTGTTTGTTCATTTTAATTATTGTGTTGTATCCTAGCTCATATATATGTATGTGTGTGTGTGTGTGTGTGTGTGTGTATCTATCTATATCTATATATATATATATATACACACATAATCAACATTTGCATTATTTCCATTTTTATAGATAGAAATAATACTGCAATATAAATGCTTGTACATGTTTTGACAATTTCTACTTCAGTATTGCCAATCTTTTCTCACATTCTGGAATTAAAAATTCTAAATGAACCAACATTCTCTTGTTTTTATTTTTTTATTAGATATTCATTATTATTATTCTTGTTGATCCCATGGGTATGGAATGATTTATCATTATTATTAGCTTACATTTGTTGAGTGATTATTAAACTCAGGCCTTCTCTTACATATTTTGCTAGCATAATTTTACTTAATTAATATAGCAGTTTTATTAGGTAGATACTATTATCATTCTGAGAATACAAGTGGGCAAATGAAAACATAGAAACATTAAATTGTACATAACTAGTAAGGTGTAGAGTCACAATTATTTGACCCAAGATGGTCTTAATCATTAAATAGTGGTGGATCTCATTATTGTTTGAATTTATATTCTTTAATTATTAGTCATAGTGAACTTTGTTTCTTATATTTATGGGCCATTCTGATTTCTTCTTTAGTACTTTTCCTGTTCATATCCTTTACCTTTTTTTTTCTTTTCCTAGATTATCTTCTTTATTTATACATTAATTTTAGTACAGTATCAACCTCAGTCTGTTTGCCAGAAGTCCCAATTTTGTCATTTTTAAGGATAATTATTGAATAAAAATGAATATATAGTAAAATCTTTTTTGTACATTTGGATTTTAATTTGTGTGGCCATATTCTGAATTACGAAGAGAGTATTCAAATATGTCTCGACTGTGACTGATAGACACTAAATAATATTGTAGATTTTGTTTAGTAGTCCTGAGATTGACATTATCTTTAATATAATGCAAGTAATCTATTGTAATTTTTAAGCTTCTAATAAGTCTAAACTAACTACCTGTTTACCACTGTGTCAAACAATGTGGGAAGGAGAATAAGCTAACAAAACATATTTTCATCCTGAAATTCACAATCTGGTTGAAGAATTAATTCCAACACAAATGAAATTAAAGAGTGATTTAAAGGAGCATATAATTACAATCTAGGTAATGTTGGGCATACTTTAATTCTATGCTAAAAATTTTGTGTTTCAAAAGAATTTTAAGATATTTTAAAATCTCCTTAGGAAAATAAACATGATAGAAATTTAGGAACAAATTAGCTCTTATCTATTTAAAATAAAGCTATTGCAAACTTATTTTATGAATATTACTTCTATCATAAACCCTAGAGAGATAGTGATAAATAAGATATGATCTCTCAAGTAGTTCATTATCTAGTAAAACAAAGAAAATGAAAAAGAACTGATTTTAATAAGGCACTCATAATCTCAGTTCATGCTAATTACCCTTTTACTATAAAATATTGTAAGGTTATATATTAATAGTGAGTAGATTTTTGAAGATAGAAATGTGTGGTTTGGTTTTTTACTTTCTCCTTTGATTATATTTCTATTTTCAAAATGCCGTTTATGATCCTGCATTATTTTAAACTAAAAGAAAAAAGTATTCATTTGCAGTGTATTCGTGAAATGGTTATTAGTTCATCACATATTAAAATAGTATTTTAAAAACTCGAAGGAATTTTCTGTGTTAGTAAAGAAAACTTCTCAAGATACAGTAATAGAGAAAAGCATGGTAAATAACAGCATGTATAAGTATTCTTGTTTGTGTTTATTTAGAAAGGATGCGTATGTGCCTAAGCGTGTGTGTGTGTGTGTGTGTGTGTGTGTGTGTATGAGTTTGTATGAAAACAATTCAAGAAACTATTGACAGTGGTTGCCTCTAGGAAGTAGCTTTGGAATAATCATTTAAAATATATAAACTTTTGAACTGATCATACATTTTGAACCATGTACTATCAGCTGTATGCATCACAAAAGTATAATATTAATCAACAGGAATTCAAGATACTTAAAACATTTGTTTCATAGAAACCATGCTATTGACAGAGACAAAGATAATTTTGGAGCTAATATAAAGTATTTTAATAATTATTGCTTATAACCAATAATTATTAGTGATGTCTTTATGGGAATATACACAGATTTCTTTATGAACTGTGAAAAAAAATATCAAAGTTCTACACTAAATGTCCTTGTGAAAGATAAAATGATTAAGATGTCCTTTCAGTTTTCTACATTCTCGGGTATTTCATTAACATTCATAATTATTAAAAATCTCAAAGCATTCTGTGTAAGCTTCATTTGCTCGTTAGTAATATTTTTGAAAATAAATTCATAATTATTTTTCTTTTAGAATAAGAATCAACATTGATAGTTCAGTGTATTTAACTGAGCATAACAATTTAAGTTACTGAAAAGATAAAGCATACTGTTAGATTATTTTGTAATAATACAAATTCCAAAAGGTATCCAAAAACCCCTAGATGACATTAGATGTTTCAATGTTTAGGAAAAAACAATCTAAATTTTTAATAAAATTAACACATAACATTTTTTCCTATTTCAAATATAAGTATTCTTTCATATGTCCGTTTTCCTCAAAAATGTTCCAAGATTTTTGGAATTATTTTAATTGATGCTATTGTTAGCATAATTTGAGAAGATATGAATGATAAAAATAATAAGGTGTCATTGGAAATAATTGTAAGGAACTTAATAAATATTTTTTTCTAATTTTTTAATTATACATCTCTATTTTATGTTTTGGTTCCCAAAATGAGATTATTTTAAATGAAGCTATTTTTTAAGTGCTGTTCATTTCAAATAAAAGAATAATTATAGGATATTTGTAAATGATAAAATTAGTGTCAAAAATACTGTTTTTATTAATTTTATGTAATAAAACACTGATTACTAGTAAAACAAACAGTTGCTGTATATGTAACAACAACAAAAAAAGCTTTGCCTTACATAAAGCTTCACCAAAAGTATCCCTTTATGCAGTGAGCTTTATTGTATTTATATTATAATCTATTCATATAGTAATTCCATTTGATTTAAAAAAAAACTTTTAGGTCTATATTATGCAAAATATTTATAGATATATTACAAAGCATTAGATTTATCTGTCCTTTAAATGTCATTTTTCTTCTTTATTGTCAAATAGTTTCTGTAACAGATGGGGAATTCTTTTATATCTACTGGTTCAAAGTTTAGAATAATTAAAAATTAATTAGGCAAGGAAATAGTTTTTAAATTCACAATATTCATTTATTCTTTCAAAACGTCAAATTTTACTTTTAGTTAGTTCAATTACTAATTCTATTTCAAAATTACAACTGTTAGCAATATATTTTATATTTAGTTAATATGTTCATTTAATAAATATATAATGAGTGCTTACCATGTGCCGTTATGAACTAGAAGAAACCCTACATTTAGTTGCCAGAGAATGGAATATGCAATTAATATCAAAGAATAATCTTAAATAGAGAAAACTGTTATGGAGAAAATAAAACTTGGGTAATATATTTGTATAGTTGAGAGAGAGATTTCATATATACGTGTGTGTGTGTGTGTGTGTGTGTGTGTGTGTGTGTGTGTGTGTGTAGAGAGAGAGTGATTTTTGCCGTCTCTCTGAATTGTTCATCGTCACTTCTATGGCAAAGATATTTTTATGAGCAAAATTCTCTACATTTTTCCTAAATAGATTAGACCTCAGTTTGCAAAGTTTCAGACATTTAATCAATCATTCTGTTGAATATATGGAGATTTTTAAAATTTGCATTTTATAGACATTAAATGGATCCCTAATAGAACGTAGACTCCTTGAGTACAGAGCATTTTTCTATTGTGTTAACAATAAAAATCCCAGGGCTAGGAGAATGTCTAATGTTATTGATGCTTAATAGAAATTTGTTAGTTGATTGACCCACAGTTCACCAACTTTAAGGTCCTAAATTTTGGTATTATTCTTAGATTGACAAAAGCCCCAAGGCAGGCAAGACCCTGCCATATTGAACGAATGAAGAACAAGTAAGCCAGTGTGGCCATTGTTCAGATGGAATGAGAATTAGGAGATGGGGTCAGGGAAGTAACTGGCAAGCCCCTCTCATACTGTGCTTCCCAGGAGAAAAGTAACGTGAGCCACAAATGTAAGTTTTAGTTCTTTAGTAGACATAATAAAAACAAATAGACAAAATTAAAATTAATTTTTGCATTTTATTTACTCCCAAATATACGAAATGTTATTTTCAGTTACAATCAACAAAATTACAAACAGAATATCTTACATTCTGTTTTCATCCTAAGTCTTTGAAGTTCAGTGTGTATTTCACTTTACGGAATATATCAGTTTTGCCTAGCCACGTTTCAAGTGCTTAGTAACCACATGTGGACAGTGTAGGTCTAGTACCTTGGAAACCATTGTGAAGACTGGCTTCTAATTTGAGTTGGGAAATCAGTTGAAGATTTTGAGCAGAGGAATAGTATGGACTCTTAGGATTTAAGAGTCTGATTTGGCTGTTGTCTTGATAATGGTATAAAGCAGGGCAGATGCCTGCCGTGTTGTAGTGGTACAGGTAAGAAGTGAGGATGGTTGGGGCCAGGGTGTTAGTAGATGTGGTAAAAGAGGCTGGACTGTGGACATAATTTAAAGTCAGAGCCTTTGGCTGACTTAGATATGGAGTGAGAGAGAAGAGTGGAATAAAATTGGACTCCAGGATTTTTGTTCCTATGAATTTAAATCTAAACAAGGAATTAGTTCTTATTTCTAGATTTGTGATTTCCTTTTGGAAATTCATGCATCCCAAGGCATATGCTAGACAACACAGTGGATGCATGAGAAATAAGAGCATTTAAAATATTAGTAAATGTCAGAACTACTATTTGGGAGATGCTGGCCTGCCTTCCTGATCATAGAGTTCAGAGGCCATAGGTCAAATTCACTCAGTAAGAACATCTCACCAAAAAGGCAAGTCACCATTCCTTGAGAGGATCCAGTGAGATGAAAATAAAAATCTAGTAGAGATTCATATTTTAGGAAATTATGACAGAAAAAGAGAATGGGGGCAATTAAATTGCTATCCCTTCACACCCACGCAACACACACACACACACACACACACACACACACATGCACGCACGCACTCATGCACCAGAGAACCAATGTGACTTGACTCCAGCTGGCTTCACACTGCTAAAGAAAATTAGTTATAATATGGTGGAATAAGGATTCTTTAGCTTCTTTCTCTCTAAAAATAGATATTGCCCCTGGGAAGACAAAATCAACCATCATTTGTTTCTGCTCTCCACTCAGCCACTGTTTTGAACTGTGACTTAAAGTTTGAGCCTGCATATGAAGCCTTGTGTAGTGTCATCAATCTGTGATATTTTACCCTCTCTGGTAGCATTTTATTTTATTTTAAAATAATTATTAGAATAGAGAGTGAAGTAAGTAGGAAAAAAATCATCAAAAGAGGAGGAGTGACACATGTAGTGATATGAATATTATAGATCCTAGAGAAAATGTCATTTGGAATTTTAATAAATTGGGGATAAAATTATGCTATCCCTTGCTGAAAATTACTATGAAAAATGTGAGTTAGTACATAGGACAGATATTATTTTTTCTCAAGTGAAGTAATTTAATAAATCTACTAACAGATTGGATAAAAGGTAATATGTCCAAGCAATTAATTTTTAGATTTATTTATAAATATATTTACCTTATAATCTGTATCACCATGGTGACTGATAATGGTTAAGTTATGTGCTAAGATCAGATAAATTATTATACTAATGCAATTTTAAACAATAATTATAGGTTATTGAAACTACATTGTGAAACAAATCGATAATTTACCAGTTAGTTCTACCAGATCCAATATTCATACACTTAATCCAAGTCTTTCACTTGAATGTCTACATACTAAATATTACACATGATTTTAGGCACTTTTGACACTCATTTGTGTCTATGACAAGTAACTAAGTGTTGTTTATAAACATATTATCTTTATATTTTTTAAATTTTAATTTGATATACAAAATGTTGGAAAGTCATTCAAGGTGAATTAATTGGTAAGTTTTGACTTGGTCAAAATCCACCAGAAAAATGGCATAATCCTTTTATCTTAAACTCTTTAATCTGGCTAGGGCTGGATTTAGACTGTTTTAGCTAGAACAAGTTAATTTTAAAATAACAAAATCTGCATTCTTTGAAATTGTCCCAATTCTTTCTATTTCACCAGATGAAGATGTCATCTGTATCTTTGTTTGTATAAACATCCATAGTCTTATTTTCCCAATAAGGATAGGATAGTTTCAAAAGAATGCGTTTATTAACATAATATCCTATATAATATGTGTATTGAAATTATAATAATATAATTGCCAAATCTTTAATAAGTTTCAAAATTATAAATGACCAGTGCAGTGTGCATTTGTGATTTTATGTGTATGTCTGGGCATATACTAACACTTGTGTGTGTAGAGCTGAGTAAAAATTATTAACAAAGTAGATTATAAAGAGAAATGTTAAAGGTAAACAATATTAGAACTTATAAAATTTTATAAATTTTGAAATTTTACTTATATGAAAGGAATATATAAAACTACTATATTAACAAGGAAAAATCATGACTATGGATACATTAGAATATAAATTTTAGAAACAAAATAGATTTATCTTTGTTAGAGTAAAAAGTTCTAGATTATAATATTTTACCATTTTTTAAAAAAATTACTTTTTAAAAAGTCTGGGTGATCATGAAGCTTTATTGTTTCTTCTTGATTACTGAAATGAATATATATGACAATCTGTCATTGCAGATTTGTTTACTTACAAAAGAAAAATTTAATATTTTTTTAAAAAGTCAGCTGACCTATACAAACTCAGTAGTCCATGTTTAGCCTCCATATATTTACAGAATATGGCTAGCAAAATTTTTATAAAAACCTTTATGAAAAGTAGCCTATAATTATTTTGTTCTGCAACATAAAGTAGAACATTTAGGAGTTATCCAGAATTAAAAACTACATTAAATCATATGAAGGTCCCAGCTTGGCCAGTCCATTGACTTTTGGGAACTGTCTATTTTTTAGTTCCTTCTAATACCTCAAAGAGTTTTTTTGAGAATAAAAACCAAAATAAGAGGATTATGGTAAATACTTATAACCTAGAGGGAAATATATTAAAATATATTATTATTTTAAAAATAGAGAATGATTACTGGCAACTCCAAAGTCTCACGCAGTTTTAGCAAAGAATTTGGCATGCACAGATTGAGAGGGTTTTACTTAAAAATACACATTCTTTTATTTAAAGAAGTTTAAGAATCTCTCAAACCTTAGTTGAGCTTATTGTAAAATTCATTAAAGACAGGGTTCTTTGTTTATTTTAGTTTACTTACTTATTTGTTTATTTTAATACGAAGGGTAAAATTGTCCCCCTATCCCCAGTGTTTATACTTCCTATATTTAAGGGATTCTTCTAAGAAATACTTTGTGGTTCACTATGGGTTAAATGCTAAACATAATGGCTAAGCATGCACTGGAAGTAGTTGATCTGACAATCATTATGACACAATAATAAATGTTAGAGTAATCCATTGCTTGCGTATCATAATACCAGTGCCCAGAGATTCAGTGATTATCTAAAATTTTCAAGTAAGATCAACTGAAATGTTTTTCTTGGTTTGTTATGTTTGTTTATATATTTCCATGTTCTGACAAATTTCCTTAGTGTCAACGTGGCAAAATATTACATTTATATGTAGATAGTACTTATTAGTCATCTAGTAGGCCTATGTCAGATATTGAATTCATAAAAAATTAAAAATCTGAACCTAGCTTTTACACTTTCTTAACTTCTTATAGAGGCTCTGTATCATTTCTATAAGAAATACAATTTTATTTCATAAAACATTTACATATATTATTTTTCTCGTTTGGTCCTCACAATACTCCTTTGACATTTCCCAGCTAAAATGAGAGATCCAGGTAGCCAGAGCTATTTTATTTAACTTAAAATAATCCACAACATAGCACATATCTTGTTATAAAGGGCATCCATTAAATATTGGCAGAATAAATGAATGAATGAATTAATAATTGAACATACAGGAAGCCAAAAATTTCAGTGAGGTTAAGCAACTTATCAGGTAACTTACTGAGTAACTGGAGAAAAGGTGAACAAATGGCCGAGGTTAAGATGTTGCGAAGACCCGAGCACACAGAGGGTAGATTAAAGGACCCTGAAGAAAAATCCTAAATTCGGTTTGATGTTTCAAAGGATTGAATAAAATCAGAATCTTCTCCCAGAAACATTACATATTCTTTGGAACAGGGATACCACTTTGTGCAAACATTGTGTGAGATTAAGGGGTAAATTGGATGATGATTTTGGATAAGGTTTAACATGACAAGGCTTACCAAATATGAGTTAGCTTGTGTATAACTTTCTAGAAAAAAAAGTTATTTCCAAAATATGTATATCAAATAATGTTTTAGAGCTCCGGGGCAGTGCATGCTAATTTTTAATTTTTATATGCAGTCCCTGAGTGTTGTTCACTGTTACCTTGCTGAAAGATGGCTTAGTGAAAAAGAAGTGGAAAAAGCCAATTCTTAGTTAGTTCAGATAAAAATGAGTTTTTACAGAAAAGGTAGATTTGTAAAGACAAGGAAGCCAGTGGGTAGGTAGAGTGGACGATCTGAGAGAGGGTCTTCTGTTTAAGATGGAAGAGCTTTGAACAAGCTCATATGTGGAATATAGAGCCACCTGAATGATTGGTATAACAGACTTGGCAAAGGCTGATTGATGGAGAGAGTCAGGTGTACTTAGGAAAAGATGGATCTGTTTTAGAGGAAAGGTAGAGGTATATAACATAGCAAACAACAATGTATAAATTGGAGATATGTGTGCGTGTGTGTGTGTGTGTGTGTGTGTGTGTGTGTAAATTGGGTGAAAAGATTATTTTTCCACTGAGAGAAGAGTAAGAATAATAAGAAAAGTTAGTCAAAGAATTTAATAATGATGGTTATGTGAGCAGCAGTGGTGGCCACTTCGGCAGAGGTGAATTTGGAAAGAGGGATAGTTGGTAGAGTCAGACTGAGATTGTAACATCACAGTTTATTTCTGGGAAGAAGAAAGCAAAGTCCTTTGGTTAGAATGTTGAGGAGGAGGAAGGCATAAGGAGGCTGGAAGAGAATGCAAAATTTTGAAATAATTGTTTAGAAAGAATAAGTAATATTTTTAAATATATTAAGCCAAGTAGCTGTGACTGATAAATTTGTCAGGCGTTACCAAGGGACCAATTAATTCTGGAAAGCATGAATTCATACTTAATCTGTCAGCAAGGCCATCCCAATGTGATCTGACTCTTTGCAGCCCTTATAAATTTATCTCCTTGGCATTGCACTGTTGGAATTCTGTGACCTAGTCAATTTGGATTTCCTTGCAGTTTTCCAGATGAGTAATTCTCACTCATGCTTCCATATGTTAATGTGTCACTCCCTCTATTTCAAATTTTCTTTGTTCCTATACATCAAGATACTCCTCCAGCAACATCCTTTTCCAGGGGTGTTATCAGTAGGGTTGCCATGTACAATAAAGGATCCTCGGTTAAATATTAATGTATGGGACATACTTATACTAAAAAAATACTCTTAATCTGAAACTGAAATTTAATTGGATAGTCTGTATGTGTACTTGCTAAACTTAGCAACCTTAGTCATTAGCCCCAGATAGACTAGATTAGTTGTTTTCTATGTTACATCTTAGCGCCCACTACTGTAGCCCATATTATACTGCCTACCAGTCTGCATCTTGACTGGCTGTCTCTCTTATTAAATTGTGAAATTTCTTGAGACTTGGGACTGCATCTTGGTGGACTCATCACATAGACAATAGCTGACATATCATAGATTGATTCACCGCAGGCTTATAGTAAATCATTTTGTGCCTCCATTGAAGAAATCTATGCTGGTTGCTTTAGGGCTGTAGACCTGTCTAAAAAGCAGCAAGAGTCCAGTTTATAACCACATCTTTAATCACTGATTGTGGGAAAAGAAAAGAAAAATCCTTTTTTCTCCTATAATTGATGCAAATATGCTTTTATTTTCTTGTTAATTCCTTTAGGAATTTCTCACTGTTGCTTCCAGAATAAAATCTAAATGCTATTCCATGAGTTTTGTGGCTCTTTACCTCAACATATCTTTTCACCCATAATGATGATATTTTTCCTACCTGCCCTCACTTCCCATCACATGAAACTGTTATTTGTTCTCCCTCAAAATTGAATGAAACTTCACATCTCGTGACTTTCTGCTGTATCTCTCCTTTCTTCTCTGTCTTGAAAATCCTATTGCAAACTGCAACTGAAATTATATATCTTGTCTTCTGTGAAGCACGTTCCCAGCATTGCTCACTCTTCTGAACTCAGGGTTAACTACTCCCTATCCAGGAATTTCTTGAGGACTTAATTGTATCAGATTCAATTAGGTACATGTCCAGCTTTTCCAATACATCATGAAATATTCGGGGACAAAAATGTGGTATGATTTGGTTTTGTGGAAAGTAACATTTTTGCCCAATGAATTGTACAATCAGGCTTTAGGACTATAACATCTCATAGCATGAAACTTGAGGCCTTTGAGGTGAGATTTGAAAACTTGTCGTTCCTTAATTTCTTGACAGAATTGTGGTAACAACACTGAGTATCAAATCATAGAATAAATGAGAATAAACATCAAACACAGGAATGGATGGAAGAATAGTAGTAGCTGTGACATTATTTATATAGTTATATGGTTTGGGGTATGTTCCCCAATATTCTCTGACTTAGCATATCCTTTTCAAGCACAATAGGACTGCGACTTTTGGAATTTTAGAATTGCTACCGTCTTCCCCAGCATGATGATTGGTTTTATGAACTGTGATAACCATTAAGAGCATTTTATTTTTTTATATTTATATTTTATGATAATACAGAAATGTCATGTATATTTTAAAGCAATATCATTCAGAATCCAATGAAAGAACAACTGATTTGTGCTATTATATTTGTATTACAACAGAATATAATCAGTCCCAGCCCTTTGATTGTTATGAATTGCTGTAGCATGTAAAAAAACAAATATTTTTGTTCAATGTAAAGTAGTATTAGTCTTTTAACAAATATTTATTGAGCTTTGATTAAGTGACTTTTAGTGTTTAAGTGCTTGGGAACTGTCTGTGAAAACAATGGAAAAAATTTCCCATTCTAGTGAAGTTTCTATGATAACAGAAAGTCATATAGAAATAAACATAATAAAAATGTAAATGATGGTATTATGATATCAGGTTTTATGTAAAAAAAAAAAAAAAATGAAAGCAGGATAACAGGATCAGAAGTGTAGGAGCAGTGGTTTTGGGAATTGCTGAGGGAAGACAATGTTTAGTAATAAACCAGGTAGCCAGTGAAGGCCTGAGTGAAGTGTAAAATCTGAGTCAACAGTTGAACAGGAAATAATGGCAGATTTTGGTGGTAAGTCCTGTACACATTCATCCAAATTTAGACAATTCTTACTTAACACATGTCCTATACTCTCTAGTTAAGATTATTATATTAACAATGTAGTCAAACTTCTCATAAGTATTAAAATTATTTGTATCATTTAAAAATATATTTCTAGTTCAAGACCTATCTTTCTCTCTATCACCCAGCCAAATGGGTCTAGTCTGTGACTTTATTTAATCCAGGTTTTCAAGTTTAATTTACCTACACAGTACACATGTCAATCTTGCATTTTCTAAGAACTTGGCCTGAATATATTAATTTAGTTTTATTTACCTATCCAGACATATTCATCTGAAAGAAGTAATTCTACTGTTTTTTCTGCATTTTTCTTCAAATCTTGATGTAACATACTACTCCATAGTAATAATATTCTTGGATTATTTGAAAATATATAAAAAAAAGTTTAAGTCACAGAAATTGGAACAAAAACACATTATTTTGCCTATTTTCTCAGGAGTAATAAAAATCAGAAAATGCCCTTGTATATGCACACATCTTTGAAAAGTCACTTATGACAATGTATTTTCAATGTTTGTGATGCTTACATTAAGGCAAACCTCTGATAGAATATGCATTTTAATTTTAAAATGGCCTAGCTATATCAAAAACAATGATTGGGCTGTCACAATACATTGCTCTAACCAAAATAATATAGAGAGCTGATTCTGCACAATTTCCATCATCTTGCTAACCTTTTAAATGTACGATGCTGTTCTCAAAAATGTATTTAATATTGAACAAGAAATATTTTTAAGAAAGCCTGAGCATAAGTCACCACATAAAACTTTTTTCCTGTATAAACTCATCAAGTGCAGAACATGACAAAAAATAAGTGCTCGCCATTTTCAAATTCTTAAATACCTACTGATTTTATGTATCTGATTTTCAGTTTAAGTGTATTAATCAGAAACATTTTTCAGAACCCAAAATTATTGTTGAATATGTTGTGGACAAGAATCTAAAGTTGTTAATGTAGCGACATTATTATTTCAACTTGTTTTGGCATTAGGTCCAAAATGTGGTCTAGAGAAATCTACATCCAAGCCAGTTGGGATGGCAAGATCAGAAATTATCATAGAATAAAACCATCATTGCTGGAATATTAGACACAGAGAAACTGAAGGGTGAAATAGATGAGCAGTAGGTAAGTTTGAAAGAAACTCAATACCAAAAAATCAGAGAGAATAGGACTTAGCATCATAGGGGAACACATGGCCCAGACTCTTACAGATGTACTGAGACCAGTGATGAACTAGCTTCCTAAACTCTGCATGTAAGAAGATAATTTCCAAACCTATTTCTGAACACATAAGTACTTACTTATTCCATAAACTGTTGGGAATTTAAAAAACAAATTATTTGTAATGAATCAAACAAGATGAAAATAGTTTTATTGCTTAGTCATAATTTTTAATAAGACAAAAAGTTCACTTTGTTATTTTTTATACTTTCACTATTTTTTGTTCAATTTATTGGGTTGATTTTGGTTAATAAAATTACATAGATTTTAAGTGTACAATTCAATAATACATCATCTATATATTACATTGTGTGTTCAACACCCAAAATCAAATCTTCTCTGTCACTATATATTTGACCACTTTCCATTATTTACCCCTCTTTCTCCTTTCCGTGTGGTAACCACTAAACTGTTGTCTGTGTCTGAGTTTTTGTTAATACACTCTCGCTATTTTTCTTAGTAATCTCCCAAGCTTTTTAATTATATGTCCAAACAGAGAAGACAAATTGGAAAATGGGAAGAGATAATGTGGAGGAGAGGAACATGGTTTTCATTCAGTGTTTAACAGTTTTGCTAATCATCTGCCTAAGTAAAAACTGAAATAATGTGTGCATAGAGATATTCACATGGCATCAAGTCATCACTTAATTGAAATAAACTAATTCTTCTGCAGCCTGCACTGAAAAATTGCTTTTGGATATTTTCCTAGAACAGCTCTCCCCCTCTCCCCATTAGCAAATGTAATAAGAGATAACATAAGGAAGCTAAGTAGAAAACGGTTTATCTAAGTGAAATCTATCAGGAAATTAGGGCATATGTATGGATAATGAGTCTACCCCGATTGAGTTTTGGCCGTGACTCAAAAGTCCTGGCTTATAGTTGCCAAATTGCCACCTGTGCCCTATATACCAAAGGTATTCAGACCTTCAGAGCAACTTTTCTTCCTAATAATTTCTGGGTAAGCAGCGCTTCTACACATCCAGTGTGAGCTCGTACACTGACTTGATACTCACTTCTGGAACAAACATTGACTTTCACTTTGACTGTGAACAAGTTCTAATTGCTTTTTTGATAGAAATAGCACAATAAAAGTGTAGCTCTGTGTCAGTTAGGCTAGATTCAGCTGTTAGTATTAGAGATCTAAAATAAGTAGAGTCCAGAGGCTACATGGCAGCTCCATTGTCATCAGGTACCCAGGCCCGTTCTTTCTATCTGCTCCACCAGCTTTAGCCCTTGGCTTCCATTATTAAGGTAACTTTATAGTCACAACGTAACTTCTGGAGCCCTCATCGTCATGTTCTCATTTCAAAAGGAAGAAGAGGAAGGGCAAAAGGCAATCCCATCTTTGAGTCACTCCCCTTCCCTTCAAGAGCTTATATTTTATTGCCTACTCCTATCTATGAGGAAAAATGTGATATAGCTATGAACATTTTTGACATCATCAAAATAATGTTTCTTTAAGGAAGAAAGGGTTAAGGAGGTATTGGATAGGCAACTGTGAATTTCTATCATACTCTTTTATGTTTATCGGGATCAATTATCTATAAAATGTTTCAGCAAACAAGTAGAGCTAGTAGCTTCTATATAGCTGTGCCTTTGCTTAGGGACAAACACCAATAATGTTCCAAGTTTAGTTTTATAAGAGCGTAGTGGTAGGGGAGTTGTATAAAATACAGCTTTTAAAGATTCTGGTCCACAGGGCTGGTGAGGCTCAGAAATCTCTTTGGAGGTCCCTGAACCATCTTAGGGTTATTGATTCCCACCCCCTGCACCACCCACAGTTCTGTTGCTGTAGAAAGTCTTCTTTTTGATATTTCTTCTTTTGATGTTTTTTAGTAGTGCCACATCCAGAATTTCTAGTAGAGTCAAAGGGTGGAAATCTCTTGAAGGGGGAGGGAGGCACATGGAGTATGGACAGCTGTAGAAGCAAAGTCTTTTACATAACACTGAGGGCACACCTCTAGTCCACATAAAAGAACTGGGCAGACAGATTGTGGGCGAGGAGCCTAAAGTCCCTCCCTTTCCCTGACATTTGCTGCTACTGTTCTCTGAGAACCTGCTAAACTAATTCCTGACACTGGAGCAAACTGAAGATCGGGAAGTCTCTGAAATGCTTCAAACTCAGCCTTTGTCCTCTTTTTTCATTTTTCCTAGGTTCTTGATACTAGTGCATTCAGAGTTTAATTTATTGGATGAATGATAGTAAGACAAGAAAGAAGATGCTGGGACAATTGAAAGGAAAATGGAAACAATAACAAACCTAGCCAAGATCGTTTATTATCCACTGTTTATCTTCATTTTTTGAGTATCTCAATCATCTATGTAACACTTCAAAATATTTTATTACCTCCATTTTATAAATGAGGATACAGAGACTATGAGAGTAAACTAACTACTTAAAATTATAGGCAGTAATAGACAAAGGTATATTTATACCTGGATCTGACTTCAAAGCCACGTTCCTGTGACTCTGCCATGATGATTCTTTTATGGGAAATGGAGGGAGACAGAATTAATAATCCTCTTCTCCCTACCTAAATCATAATATGTCCACCTCTCAATTAATTGGCATGATGGAAAGAAGGAGCTTTCAAAAGGCAAATGAAATAGGTGCATATGGTAGGGAGCAAGATAAGAAAGACAAACTGTCACAGACATGCCTCCTCAAGAGAGTTCTCATCTCACTCTTCACTCCAGATTTTCTCTTATCATTTCAGATCACTTCTTTGTAACTTCAGCTGCTACATCAGAGGTTACATTTCTTCCCATTCCTCAGTCCTCCAGGCACCAGCCCAACCACAGTTGTCAGTCACTACAGAAATTAGTCATTCCTCTCCAAACTCTTCACCTTCCCACTAACCTCTTCCAGGTTTAATCCTACTTTATTCCATCATTGTGTATCCAGTGCTTTCCTATTTTTTTCTGACCAAAAAACATTAAAAATGCAAATAAGCGATATGTAACTATGTTTAAAATCTAGCTTTAAACCTGTGTTAGATGAATCATTGAGATCCACATTGTTCAATCCTTCATTTTGCAGACAGGAGGAAAAGGTGGTGTGTATATCCTTGTTGGTATTCATGGCAGATGTCAGCAGCCAGGTGCTAATTTCTTTTCTGCCACTAAATTGTTCTTCTGTTGATCTCCTAATGGGATGGATCAACACCATGTTTTGCTACTCTATTGACATAATTTCTGTTATCTTTATTCTTTGTTTACCTAGGCTTTCATATAGCTCTTACTAAATCATTAGACCCTAGTCCTAGTAAGGTGGTGTATCATAGTTATTCAACTCTTTCCTTTTTTTGTTAACCAACTGCATAAATTCATGGATATTATTTAAACTCTAAGCCTTATCTTTAAACATTAGAATATTAAAACTACCAGATTGATTGGAGTTTTCTAAATATGTAGAAAGATAATTTTCAAAACCCATCTGTCAGTGTTCAAAAGATGCTAGCTATATTTTAAGAACTATCTCCATGCCAACTTTGAAATTTTATTAAGATCTTTCCAAAGGTAGCATTTAATCCAGCATTTCTAATATTGCAGATCTCTTTTAATTGCCTTACTTTCTATGTTTCTTACAGTCTACTGACTATGGGAAAAAAAAAAACTGGGCAAGATCCCTCAAGACTAAGTTAGGAAACATTATGTTAATGATACTGAATAGAATCACAGTCAAGCTTAAAAACATACTATCCTTTGTCCCTGGACCTTTATTCTTGACTTTCCCAGAGAGTTAAGAGATAATCTCTGTCCCTCCTTCTCATTTGAAAGTTTCAGTCCCAGAACATCCCACCAGTTGTAACATGTTCAACCTTTCTCTTTTGTGAAGGTTGACAGACCTTCATGAAAATGCTCTCTCTCCCATCTGGCTCTTGCATGCTCGAACTTGTCAGAATTTTCAGTGAATATTAAGCTTTGTTCATGTTTTTAATTCACTGTTTAACAAATATGTATTAAGAATTAGAGATATGCCAAGTGATTAAAATTTAGGGAAATTAATACTTATTTAAAAAATTAGAATACAATCCAGCATATGAAGACTACAGAATGAAAGTTTAAGGGGCCAACAGAGAAAGCACTGATGACTTTTTGTATTGTAATTGGCTGTATGGAAGAGGTGCTAGACCTAGAAAAATGAGCAAGTTTTTGATAAGTAAGGTTCAATGTACAAAGGTATAAACTGTGGGAAGGCATAAACATATGGGAAGGTGTAGATAGTTTTGTGAGAATACAAATAATTAATAAGCAAAGAGTACATGTAAGACTTTATTTTGACACTTTGATATTGGAGACACAAGCCCCTTAAATGATAGGCTAGAATGATTCACTTGACCCGGGAGAAAATGCTCAGTCATGGAATCCAGGGTATCTTGACCAGAGATGTGTTTTCAGAAGTTTAATCTGTCATTGATTCTGTCATTGATTTCTAGAATATACTGGGACAAAAGAATGGGAATGTGAACTAATTAAAAATATCAGATAAATACAAAGGAAGAAGAGGACTTTTGCTTTCTATTCTACATGTCTCTATTGTTTGAACGTTTATAAAGAGAATGTGTTTGTGTATTATATATAAACATTTCCAAAGTTTAGCAGATACTATTAACAAAATAAACAAAAACAAATCAAACAAGAAAGAAATATTTCACAATGATCTCAATGATTTTTAACCCAGCACTGGCTTTAGAGGTGCCACAAAATTATAAATATAAATTATAAATATAAATGAGATGTCATCTTTAAAAATCATGAATGTGTATTTGAAAGAGTGAGTTATGAAAATGGCTTAGCAAATCATAGGTAGCCATGAAACTTTCATTTATTACATAGCTAACTTTTAAAATTACTTTGAAAGATATTACATTATACTTTCTCATTTCCTCTTGAGTCTGGTGATTAAAAATGTGTAGCCATATATGTGATTCATCTTCTAGCAAAGTGCTCCCCTCATGGAATGTGATATTTTACATACTACCTTCATCACTTTTCTTATTTTCTTACTCTTCATTCTCCTTCCCCTGAGCTCTTGAACTTAACACTTTCATCGTTAAGTTTACTTTGTGATGTAAACTATTTTAAATTTCTTAGAATTAATAAATTAATATATATGGAGATTTTCAAACTTTAATATACAAGAGATAAGCTATTTGAACTGCAAATGCCCAGGATAGATTCCCAGAGATTTTGATAAAGTGTTGCTATATGAGTCACATCAGAACACTTGGTGATCCTAATATAAGTGGTCTGCTCACCACACTTTACAAAATGTTTAAAAATTCTTTCATCCAACAAACATAAGGGCCACTTGAATTATGAAGTCCACAAGTCAGGGATACTTTCTTTCTGTGTTAACTCAAACTCAGAATAGTAGTTTGGATTTTTTTTTTTTTAATTTAAGTTCAACCTGTTAGTGACTCATCATGCTAACTATATTTATATAGTGGGAATAAGTAGAATGAGATGACTTGGAGGTTGAAATAGATTTTAGCAAACTTTTTCACAGAATGAGATTGCTGGTCTTTATATCTATTGTAATAGGCATTTCATACAAGGAACTTCAATATATGTAGTATATCCTAAAGACTTTTTAAATTATTGACAAGTTATCAGGTGATGAGTTTGTGGGTTATGAATAATGTGATGAAGTGTCAGGCAGAAGGAATGGAAAGAGGAGTAGGAAAAGGGACAAAAATACACAAATCTTGCTCAGGGGAGAGCAGTTTATATTGCAAGTGCCGACCCTTGTCCCACTCTAGCCAAGCCACTTGCATTTACTGATCTGACATCCCTCTTCTTTTCCATTTTTTCAGTTACAAAACTTATCATCTTCTTTCTAACATACTACACAATTTATGTGTCTGTTTATTCTGTATTGTCTGCAAATTCCCTCCCTTGCCATTAGAATGTATGTTTTTGAAAGTGGAATTCTTTGTTTTGTTCCCTGATGTATCCTGAGAACCATATTTACAGGTTCTACATCCATAGATTCAACCGACTGTAGATCAAATATATTCAGAATAAAAATCACTTTGTTGCTGACATGTACAATGTAGTTATGCCTACAATAATTGTGTCTCAGGGGAACATATACTTTTTATTTCTTGTCATTATTTCTAAACAATACAGGATTTAAAAGATTTACAGAGCATTTACATTGTATTAGGAATTTTAAGTAACCTAGAGATGACAAAGTTGACCAGACAATGTGCATAGGTTATATGCAAATACTGTACCATTTTATGTAAGGGTCTTGAGCATCCATAGATTTTCATATCCCTTGAAGAGAAATAGTACCAATCCTCCTCTCCCTCCCTCTGGATACCAAGGGATGACTGTATACAGGCATACCTGAAGGATATTGTAGGCTCAGTTCCAGACCACTGCCATAAAGCGAGTCACATGGATTTTTTGGTTTTCCATTGCATATAAAAGTTCATTTACACTGTACTATAGTCTATTAAATAGCATTATGTCTAAAAAACAATGGACATACCTTAGTGAAAAAAATACTTTATTGCTACAAAATGCTAACCATCATTTGAGCCTTCAGGGAATTGTGATCTTTCTGCTGGTGGACAATCTTCAATTTGTAAAAAAAAAAAAAAAATGCAATATTGGCGAAACACAATAAAGCAAGGTGCAATAAAACGAGGTATACCTGTACACATTTGACCAGAGCTCTGAGTATTTTTTACAGAGTTAGTTCTTATGTATTCATTTATTATTTCAAAGTATATGGAATATTTTGAAATATTAATGCATTATTGTCAATTTTCTATGTAAATGTTGTACCAATTTATATTCCAAGCAACAGTGAATGAGTTCATTTCTCCCATGTCCTCAGTAGAAAAAAAATACTCCAAATTAACCAATATTATGGGTGAGAAATGGTATCTCATTTAAAAATTGTTTATAATTTTGTATTATTTAGAGATTTAACATTATTTATATTTTTATCAGCAAAATATATTTTTTCTTTCATGAGATATGTTTTAATTTTTGCATAATTTTCTATTTCTATGTTAGTGTTTTCATTGTATATTTGTAAGACATTTTTTCACACTAATTACACTATTCCTTTAAGAATATCTACCTTCCTCTATTTATTGCTTATGCTAGCTTTATAAACACTTACTACCTAGTTTATTGACCGACTTTCTTACCAAGAAAACTAAGGCCTATATTTTTTTCTTGACCTTTTCTCCTTTCTGCTCTTTTGTACAAAACCTACTTTTGACTTTAAAAGAATTACTCTTGGCTTTGCCTATTATTTCTCAAAGTATACTTTAGGCACTTCTTTTTGTTATATTTTTCCTATAGACTAAGCTTATACCATCATCCTGCATGATTATATTGTTTTCCTAAAGATTCACTCAATGAACAGTATGCGTGTGCCCATAACCTTGACGAATATTAGTATGATGCAATAGTCTACTTACACCTCTCTCTTTGGTTGAATCCCAGATCTTCTCAATGAAGTGATAAAACATAGAGGTTTTCTGTTTTGGGGAAGAATGTCTTAATTCCTTTTAAGAAACTAGAGTATAATACACAGCGTTATCATTGATACAGTGCTGATTTATACTCGGTGGTAAGATTTTGAAATTAGATTGGATGTCATGTCCTGATGTGTTTATAATGACTCATTTGAGTATGCCTTCAGGTGGTTATAGATGTATCCTGGAAATAGTATAGAATTAAATCAGATTTACTATCTTGCAAATTTGTTAACATTCTCATTTTTAATTCAACAAATCTTTATCGAGTTTTATGAAAAGCTAAAGTACTAAGCATATAATGAAATGCAAACCATAGTCCTTATATACATGAAGCATATGGTCCAATGAAGAGGACTGACCAAATGGCAGTTAGGCCTCAGAATGAGAAGTGCTAAATTAAAGCACAAGCATGCTATGGGAACACATAAGGGGAATTTCCAATATAACCCCCAGGGGTACAGTGAAAATCTTCTAGAAGAAGTAAAGAGTACAAAGACGTAAATTTGTAAAGGAATCAGATGAAATTATAAAGAAGATGAAAAATGATCATAAGCTACTGTGGCCACTTTAAAGGTTTTTTTTTTTTTTATGATGAAATGAGATATTTTAAAGTAGTTAAAAAATAACTGTTGGTGCAAATATGACTCATTGTGAGCACTATTTATTTTTTTATTTTTTAGCTTCTTCTACATGCATAGATATGTCATTTGAAAATTACATTTTTGTTTGTGAATATTATAACTTAGCCCCCTTTTAACATTATTAGTTAAATAATCTATTAGAAAGCATAAAACTATATATTATTAAATGTAATAAAAAGCTACTTTGTTTTCCAGCTTATATTTTTTATGTAAGTTTAAAGTACTTTCCTGCTGAACAAAGAAAAAAAAATTTTTCCAAAAAATATAATTAAGGCTTTTGTACATTCTAGTTTATAGCTGTTATCTTCTGTCTTTAGGGAAATATATATTATACATATACCTATTATATATATAATATAAATACATGTATATATAAATAATCTTTACAGTAGAATACATGAAGTGCTTCACAAACCATTTCTATTATTATATTCTGCATTTCTATTATTATGTCTTAGTTTTAGTACACAAAATAGATTTAAGGACAAGTTTTCATAGTAAATTTAAATAGCTATAAATTAAGATGCAATTACTAAAGGGCAAGAAGTTATTTTTAAATGCAAAATTATATTATCTTTTCCTAGAGGAATGTTTATACTATTTAGAATTAAATGGAATCATGCCTTGAGGTAAATATTGGTGTGCATATTTTACATTACAATTATGTCACAGTGAAAGACACATTTGTTTTTAATCTTTTATTGTGGCAAGTAGGACATGAATTCTCTACTGAAAATACATTATCCACTTGAATTGCAAAGTAGCTAAGGCTCTTTTTATTAACTTCAATGAAAAGGTTTTTTTATGTATTTTAATAAGTTTAGATGAATAATTTGACAATCATTAGGGTTTGTGCATTTTAATTATGATACTTCAAAGAATGAATAAAATATTTTTAAAATTAGGTTTCAACTCAAAAGTATACAGAAGCCAAAATTTGTTAATGTGCTTTTTTCACCTATATACTTCATTGCCTTGACTCAGGGTAAAGGTATCATGAGAGATTTAACTGACAGATTTTAGATTAATTTAAACTTGTTTCAGCAAAATATAAATATAAACCAAAAATTTTTTTGTATTCAAGAAGATCAAGGATGTCAAAAATAAAGAAATATATTACAAATATGAGAAAAGAATAGAAATACATACCCCTAAGAGAGTTTTGAAAGTAAAAGTCAATTGCCAAGTTAGAGAAATTCATCACTGTGAATGGGAAAAGCACTCAAGGGAGTGAAGAATACCAGCCCTTTGGTTTTATAATTGTAATGGTCAAGGCATTTATTTTCTTTGGTTTCCATTCTTTCTACCTGTAAAAAAAGAACAAGTTGGATGACACCTTTTTGGACGGCTATTGCAGTTAGGAAACCTTATGATTTTAGGATGCTTACTCATTCAGCGTTCTGCCTCGGACTGTACTGATGATGAGTAATGAGAGCTACCTTTCAGTGAACACTTACCTCTGTAATAAACACATTCCGTCTCATTCCATCTCAACTGGTAGGTTGCCAGTTTCTGAGCTTGTTCTTTGTGACTATGATCGATGTTATGGACTGAGTGTTACAGGTCTTTTCACTGTAGCTGAGCCATGTTCTTCCCCAGGGGCTGCCAATGCTCCTGGGAGCACTTAGATGATGTTTGACTCATAAAGAACACCCTTCGAGTTCCCCACCAGCTGAAGAATGGAACATCCTCTCAAATTTGCCAATTCTTAGAGAAATTATATTCTTTGATTTTTGTGAAAGCTATGTATTGTTTCAAGGGATAGGTATTTTACCTACACTTAAGAGAAAGCTTTAATACCATACTACAGATAATTGCTCTAAAAATTATCTTATGTAAATATACTTAAAAAGTTTAAAATGTTCATTTAAATATTAAACCTTTTAAACACTGACACACTTAAATATTGCATTACTTTAAATAGTAAAATACTAGACTCAGTACACAGCATTTTACAAATAGGTTCATATGATTGAGGAAACACTAGTGCTTATGTTTGCTTTTGCTAACATACTTCCTCTGTGTTTCTGCAACTTGGTTCTCTGACCTGCAGGCAAGCCAAGTGTGCAGCTACCTCCTGGCTGTCCACTACACTCTAGAAACTATAGCATGTCACTATGATGGAGTCCCATGCTTCTTATCTGCCCCACATCCCCTGTATTTTCCTCTTAGTTGTTTCTTTTTCTTTCCCAACAGATGAGAATATAATTGAATGTAATTTAATATAATGAGTATAATTTTTGTAGGGTTATTTACATTTAACATTCCCTTACTTAAACCAGATTAATAAAACAGAACAACTCTTTTTCTTACATGAGAATAAATGTTCTAGGGATTATGCTGACCTTGATTACCTGTGATTCATCAATACTTAGCAAAGTATCTGGCCTATAGATACAAACGGGTGAGTAAGTGACCTTTGAATCCCTTCTTTGAAGCATGCAACAAATCCATTAGCATTGAAATTATCTCTGTTTACAGATTCAGATGATCTCAGAAAATGATTATATTATGAATTAAGCAACTTTAGCAGTTTCTATAGATGTTTTAATTCTAGAATGTTAAGAAATGAAACTGGAAATAGAGGAGATGGTTAGACAATTCAGTCACACATGCTATGCTGAGGGCATTTATTGTTTTCTCTTCTTGTAGATGGAATTGAATTACAAAATTTTAAGCAATGTTTCAAATGATTCACTAAATGTTCAGTCATAGCAGATGGTTGAATAGACTTTAGCCCATTTATACAATGAATTAAGAGGAAGGGATTTTATGAGAGTTCTCTTTTCTCCACTTCCTCACCAACACTTGTTGTTCTTTGATTTATTGATGACAGTCATTCTGAGAGGTGTGTCTATTGGCCATCAGTGTTTCTTCCTTGGAGAAATATCTGTTCAGGTCTCCTGCCCATTTTTTAATTGGATTGTTTGTCTTTTTTGTTGTTGGCTTGTATGAGTTCTTTTTACACTGTTGATGAGATTGCAAATTGATACAGCCACTATGGCAAACAGTCTGGAGGTTTCTTAAAAAATTAAAAATAGATATACCTTTTGATCCAGTAATTGCACTTCTGGGTATTTATTTAAAGAAACCCAAAGCAATAATTTGTAGAGACCTATGCACCCCTGTGTTCATGGCAGCACAGTTTACAATAGCTAAGATATGGAAGCAACCTAAATGCCCATCAACAAGTAATTGGATAAAGAAGATTATGGTTCATATATACAATAGAATATTACTCAGTCATTAAAAAAATTAAATCCTGCCATTTGCAATGACATAGATGGACCTGGAGGTTATTATGCTAAGTGAAATAAGTCAGACAGAGAAAGATAAATACCATATGATTTCACTTACATGTGGAATCTAAGGGACAAAAAGAATAAACTAATCAAAAACAGACTCACAACTATTAGAGGACAGCCAGAGAGGAGAAGAGGGCTGAGAGAAAGGGGTGAGGGGTCAAAGAAGTACAAATTAGTAGTTGATAGTCACAGGGATGAGGAGCACACCATAGGGGATGCAGTTAGTATTAATGTAATGGCTAGGTGAAGAGCCAGAGAAGAGAAAGAGCAGTTAGGGAGATCATTTTATAAACTATGTAAATATCTAACCTATGTACTGTTTACTTGAAACTAATAATAAATTCTTTTAAAAAAGAGGCAGAGATTTTAGATATATTAGCAATTAGAGCCCGACTTACCATATTCTAATAGAGAAATTTTAAATTACTCATATGTGTAGAAGAAGATGTACAACAAATAACCATAAACAATGCATCTATTTATATGGGAAAAAACCTATTATGTACTATTGAATGAAAGACTGGTTATAAAAATGTCAGTATTAATTTCTCCATTAAAAATATATATATTTACACATATAAAATTATATCAAAAGTATGTAAATAGGGAAAATATCTATAAAGAACTACCACAAAATATTAACAACAGTTAAGTCAGTGGTAGGATTAAATATAATTATTATTTGCTTTTCTGTTATTTGCTTTTTAGTTTCTAATTTTTGTGAGTTTTCATTAATGAATATAGTCCCTAAGTAACTGTAAACCATTACAAAAGACCAAGTTAAAAATAATGACTATATGAATTATTTGTAATCAAGAAACATAGAAAAGGGATAAAAACAAAAAATTTAGTAGATAAAATTAATAAGAATATAAGGTGAAGAAAAAGATGATTAAGGTTGAATTCCAAATTTCTTAGCTGTCAAGATAAATGTCTTTGCCACTAACTAAAATAAACCAAAGTAGAGAATCCTTAGTGAAAGTAAGTTTAGGTTTACTTTGAGGTGTGCATTGAATTTGCTATAAGTCTAAGACTCACAGTATAATAAATAAATGAGCAAATGGTTGGAGGGAGGGTGGGATGGATGGATGGGTGGATGAACGGACAGATGGATGGATGGATGGATGAAATAGGGAAGATGTGTACTACAAGAAGATGTTTTGCAGGAGCAGGATGAGAAAAGTCATCTAGGGAAAGTGAATTTTCAGTAAAAGTCAACAACAATAACCATAAAATCGGTGAGTAATTCTAAAAGAAGTTGTCTGAGAGTGTGAATGAAAACATAGGAAATAAAAAGTGCCAGAAAGTCAGTGATCAAAAGTTTGAAAAGCATTAAAGAATTTAAAAGGAAATGTAAACTACAAAGCATAAATTGATTATGACAGAGGGTACTGATGTGGACTTTGGGAAGAAGAGGCAATGGAAATAAACATTAGATTGTGGACTAAGATATGAGCGGAAAATGAGAAAGTGTAGATAGTCAAAATAAGCAACACTTTTATAGTTTTATCTGAGGAAAAGAAAGAGAAGTCTATCTAGATGGAGATTCAAGTGAAGGAAGTTATTTCTAATTTTATTTTGTTGTTTTTATTTATATTTTTATTTTTAAAGGAAGATTGAGACATAAATAGGTTTATAGCCTATCATGCAAAAATATTCAAATTAAGAGGAAAAGTAGAATGAAATGATACATGTGATTGAATTGTTTGTTTGTTTGTTTGTTTGTTTATTTATTTATTTATTGCTCTTCGCTTGAGCAGGTAAAAACTCAACTCTTGCCACATACCAACTGACTATAGAAGAGACAAACCAAAGGTGTGAGGTAGATTGTAAAGAAAAGAGTATAAAGTCAAAAACTTTATACATTACCACCAAGAGGGCTTCTTTGGTAAAAAAAAAAAAAAAAAAAAGCTAGCCTAAAGACAGGGAAACCATTTAGGAGTCAGTTACCCCAACCCAGGCAAGAATTAATAAGTCTAAATACAAATGAAGCAGAAAGAATAGGAAAAGAGAAGATATCCAGATTAAAAAAAAATAGTTGCTAATTAAATGATCACGAATCTCTAAACACCTCTAGTTTTGACCAGTTGTACCAAAGAGTACATCTCCCAGAGTTTAGGAAGCTAGTTCATCACTGGTCCCAGTACATCTGTAAGAGTCTGGGCCTTGTGTTCCCCTGTGATGCTAAGTCCTATTCTCTCTGACTTTTGGCATTGAGTTTCTTTCAAACTTACCTACTGCTCATCTATTTCACCCTTCAGTTTCTCTGTGTCTAATATTCCAGCAATGATGATTTTTTTCTATGATAATTTCTGATCTTGCCATCCCAGCTGGCTTGGATGTAGACTTCTCTAGACCACATTTTGGACCTGAACTTGCTCTCCATGCTCTGATATGCCCTAGGAGACAAATCTATTTAACCATCAAATCCAAATATTTTTCATGTGTATTTAAAAACACACATATTCCACACTAATATGTACCATTCACTTAATACTGGTTTTTTATTACATTCCCTCAATAGTGGTTTCACTATAAATTCTCATTGACAACATGGTAAATATATAAAGAGGCATCATTTATTTTTTTTCATATATTTAACTAAATTGTTTATTTAAATTTACTAACTAAATTGCCTATTCTGATTTGAAAATTAAAGCTAAAATTAATACTTCCCTCTCCTATCTAGCTCAAGCTGCTGTAACAAAATGCCACAAACTGAGTGACTTAAACAAGCCATTTATTTCTCAGAGTTTTAGAGGCTGGAAAGTTCAAGATCAAAGTGCTGACATATTTGATGTCTTGTGAGGTCCCTCTTCCTATTTATAGATGGCTACATTCTTGCTGTATCCTCACAGGGGGGAGAGAGAGAGAGAGAGAGAGAGAGAGAGAGAGAGAGAGAGAAAGAGAGAGAGAGAGAGAGAGAGACAGAGACAGAGACAGAGACAGAGAGACAAAGACAGAGAGACAGAGAGACAGAAAGAGACAGCAAGGAGAGGGAAGGGGAAGGGAGAGGGGAGGGGAAGAGCTTGAGTGTGAGCACCCTGCAAACTCCCTGGTCTGTTGTTATAAGAGCCCTAATCTTATCATGAGGACTCTACCCTCATGACCTAATTACCTCCCAAAGGCCCTACCTCCAAATACCATATCACTGAGGTTTGGGGCTTTAATATAAATTTTTTCCGCAACACAATCCAATTCCTAGCATTCCCATTTTAAGTGCAATTTATCTATAAATGTGTTTGATGTGTTTAAAGGTTGTTAAGTCCTTAGAATTTTGTGGTATTAGCTACATGTATAGGAATCTTGAGAATACTTTTCTTTCTCCTGGTAAAAATGTTGTCCTGTAGCCATTCTCACTTGCTGCTCTTAAAAAAATGATTCATGTATATTTTTATTTAAAATTTAATTCAAAAGTTTTAGAATTTCTCTTCTTCTGCATATGCAACCAGAAATTGCACCCTTGAAAATACCAAGTTCCTGTAAGAGATGCTGATTCTTTTTAAAGAGAGTTAGAAAAGGACGTCATAGAAGTATGTTTTATAGAGGTAGACAAAACTTTTCATCCTTCTTAGTCTTAAGTAAAAATGCGTGTTTCTCTTTCTAAATAAACTACTAAGCATAATACAAAATATTCCTTTCTATTAACTCTCATACTAAATAAATACCAAAGGAATGAAATCATGTGGAGGCTAGAATCAATGCTGAATTTAACAGGAAACGTGACAGAGATTTGTGAGTTTGAATGCTGGGTGAAATCCCAGATAATAATGACAGTAACCTTTTGGCCTCCTCCATTTAGAACTTGTCAGAAATACTGAATTCTATTGAATTTAACTGGTGCCAACACAATAGGAATGAGTCCAAAACTCTAATTTTTTAGTGTGTGTTTTGGCTCAGTCTATGTGTCGGTTACAGGGTTAGCCTGTTAGCTCAAATTGATGATGGATCTGGGACTCCTTAAAACACAGTGAGGTTTATGTTGGGTTTATGTTGTCAGATCCAGTATCAAAGGAGACCAATATTTTGGTTAATTTAAAATACTCTCAAAAACTCAAAATAGTCTGCACTACTATAAAAAGAATATTTTTTATCCTGTAATATTTCAAAAATTCTGCAAGCATAGCATGCATTCAGAATATAGAATCCAAGTTTTCCTGTTTAATAACAACTTTATGGTTACAGAACATGTGAAAATGATCATGAAAGTAATTAAAATTGTTTTCATACACACATTACATGTAATCAAAATTTAATAGATCTCTAGTTTATTTTACATACTTATTATGCAAACCACTATTATTGATACTCAAACAACAAAGAAATTAGTTTCTACTAGAATCAACAAGAAAATAAATCTCATTGAAATCATTCAGATATTTAAAAGCATACAAGTTATTTTTTAGTAGGTGATACCTGAATCTCAATCTCTGAGTACTATTTATTTTATATAAACATGAAACTGAATTAATATTAACAAGTGATAGATTTCACTCATCTATTCTCCAGTCATTCAACGTGTGTTTATTTTAAATGGTGTGCTAAAGACCTTGAGATACTAGGGACAATAAGACATGATCCTCTCCATCAGTTTTATATTTTAATGGAGACAGTAGGAAGAGAGAATCATAAAGTTTTCAACTATGATGGTCAGAAGTAAATAATGTGAAGGCTAAGAGAAAGAAATGTAGATAAGACTTGAAAAATAAGCAGTGATCAGATTATGAAGGGTCATCTATATTATGCTTAGAATTTTGGCCTGTGTCTCAAATGTAATGGAGTATTATTGAAGATTTTTAACTAGGAAAGTAGCATCATGTTTGCGTTTTAGAAAGAAAACTTTACATGCAGGGTGGAGGGAGGGAAAATTAGAGAGATGGAAATAATTTAGGAAGTTTTGAAATACCCCGGTGAAAGAAGAGTATAGTCTGAATGAAGGAATTTGCAGTTCAATGACTTTTAAAAAAGAAGATATATAGAATGCAATTATTAATTGAATGTGGAGGGCAAGGAAACAGAGTAAGTCTAGCATTATTACCCTGATGAGAGGCTACTTTGAGGCTCAATATGTATTAGTCTCTGTATAAAATTCAACTAGGATGTGGAGGGTGAAGAGTTTAATATAGTTCTGGACATCTTCAGAGTAACTTGATTGTACGTTTTAAAATCAAAAGGGGTGTCTTTAGTAAAGGTCAAGGTAATGGAGTTCCCTGATTATAAGTAATAGTTGAAGTTATGGATGTGAAAGGATCTCTCAAATAGCATGTGTAGAGTGGAGCCTGAGAGAGTAGAGGATATATATCTTTAGGACACCTAGGACACCACGTATAATTGACCAGAGAAGTAGGAGTAAACAAAGAGCAGTAAAGAAAATTGCATCTTGGAAACAGAAAATGGATTATCAAGAGGAGTACGTATAACCTGTGAATATACAAGGGAGACCAAGCCGACGAGAATTGAATATTGCTCATCATATTTAACAGTAGAGATATATGCCGATTTTATTATGGATGTTTTCATTTACCATTTAGGAAACACCAGGTTACAGGAGGTTTAAGTCAAATATAGAGTAAAAAAGTGAAGAATGTGTAAACAGTGTTTTAGTATGTTTAAACAGAGAAGATATCAGTAAAGTGAATGGGTAGGTATATAGGTTCAATGTACATTTTTTTAGTATAGGAGAGATTTAAACATTTATAAATGATGATGAGGAAAAACAGAGAAGAATCTGAGGAAGAGTAGAGGTGATTCATGAAGAAAGATCACTGCAAGGTAAAGAAAAGATAAAAAAAGAAAAAAAAGGTGTCAGAGAGAAAAAGAGACATATCTCCCAAGTAAGAAGGAGAAAACATGGATGCCCATGTTTGTAAACAACAGTGTTTTCTCAGTAAAATTGGAAGTTACCTATGTTCTTATGATGGAGGTGAGCAGTCAATATATGGTAGCCTTTGGGAGACTTGGGAAAGTTTGAACTGGAGAATCAGATACATGCTCTCTAGGAGCATGCCAATCTCACTAAACAGTGTTAAAAACCTAGTTGATTTTAAAACCATGAGCTAGTTGTGCAGTTGTGGTGTACCCTTGAGCAATATGGAAAAACTCATATATAAGAATGAGAATGTGGACAGTTAATCTCGGAATATACTATTATCATGAGAATGCAGCAGAGAATTGAGAATTTTGATAAGACATTGGTTGAAATAATAGATTTTGGGGTTAACCTGGATAAGGAAGGAAATGATGATGAGATTTTAAGAAAATAGAACTTTTCAAAGACTAACCGTCTCAAACAAACAAACAAACAAAAAGTTCAGTGAGAATAAGACAGTGAAAAATAAAAACCAGACCAAAAAAAAAAAAGATGTGACCAGAGAAGTAAGTTTTGGTGATAAAAAGCTTGAATAAAGATAAACCTACAATGATGAAAATGTCTACATGAATATTGGTCCTATAATCAGGGTGTGACAGATGAAGATATTCTGGAATTAATGAGTGCTAAAATTACAAACAAAATTTGTATATAAATTTACTTCATTACAGGTACAAAATAAGGATTCTTTTCAAATTAGTCTCCATTCTGCTATCACAAAGAATATTTGGAAAAATTTATAAGAACACCCAAGGTCCCCATTTAAGATGCACCACTTGTTTCTAAACTACAAACTTCCTTCTTTTCTTTATTCCTTCCTCCTTTCCTTCCTTTTTTCCTCTCGTTAACTTCTATTTTGCAAATGTGTTAAGTACCTGTTTTGCGAATAGTCTTTGACCTCTAGAGGCTCACAATATAGTGCGGACACAGACATACAAACACGCATTATAGCCAAATATTAAAACGTTTTAGAGTTATGGACTAGGCCCTGTGGGAGGAAGCTCTTAATTCTCTCCCTGGAGAGGCCAAATAAATCTTTCCTGAGGAAGCAACATTTGAGCCAAGTTTTATAGTATGCATTAGATCATCATTCAGCAAAGGGATAGGATGGAAGGCATTACACCAGGAGAGAATAACATTTAAACAGATACAAGCCCTGATCAGTCATGTTGAATAAAAGGTACTACAGCAAGTTTGATCTGCCCCAAGCATGGAATACATATAGAGGAGGGGTGAGAGATGTTGGTGAAATAGTAGATAGAGGGCAGATAACAAAGGGTCTTTTAATATTAAGCCAAGGAAATAGGACACCATGAAGATTCTCTGAATTTCTAACAGTCCAAGGAGGGAACATATGCAATCAGGTTTGAATCATATAATGATAATTCTGGATGCCAAGTAGACTATGTTTTCAAGGAAGATGAGATTGGAAGTTGGAAATGTGAGATAATTAATCATGTCAAAAAGTAATGAAAGGCACAGTTTAATTTATGAAGTAAATTTATTACAGCAGACTACAACATAATTTTATAAGTGGAAAAAGGAATTGACAAAGTGATTCTAAATGTATTTTGGAATATAAGTGTGTGAAACACAATCTATTTACAAGGAGAATTATTTGGGGAGGGTAACTTAGAGGTTAGAAAAATGCTACTAAGATAAACTAATTTAAGCAATAACTTTTGGCATTTGAATAGATCAACAGCTCATTAGAACAAATCAGTCAAGAAAGAATGTGCGATTATGAATTTGAGTTGTAATTTGAGTTGTAACCCTTTTATGATAGGGGACTCTTATTGAGACGAGAAAATTCTCAAAATTTTTAAGATTGAAAACCAAAGGGAGCTTAATGACTTGGGAGAGAAAATCACATACTGGAATATGCTACAAAAGGGTTTGCAAAAAAGGAAAAGCCAGTCCAGTGAAACTACTGAGACATTTAGAGTTGGAGTCTGAAGGCATAATGCAGAGTGTATTTGAGTAGTAGACCTGAACCCAGAAACGTAGCTTAATTTAAGGTAAATATGACAACTCCACAAGTCATTACCCACAACCCACTTCTCACCCTTCTGCACACTCACAGAATGTGGGCAATTTTCACTGAACTCCATATAAAAGTCCTAATATTTTTTTGCTAAATAAATCAAACCTATTTTCGGGGGAAGATACATTTTCACTAGATGGTGGAAGGAAAGGAGTCAAGTTTCAAGTGTCTGTGAGAAAATAGTTTCTAGAATTCTATACCCAGGCAGATTATTATTAAAAGGGTAAGAGAGTTTCACGCACGTCCCTACAGTCCTATCACACCCCACCCCAAATAAAGCTATAAAGTGAGACTAAGTGTGGCCACTACAAGATGTGTTAAAGGAAACAACTGTGATAGCTCTGCAACAGGTCTAGGGAAAAATGGGTCTTGCTTAAAACTGTTGGGTCATCTCTGGAGAATAAAATGTATGTGAGTATGGGAGCTGTGTGGTGGGGGAGATGCCACAAACATTGAAAAACCAAGTGCCTAAAACTGTATGCTGTTTAGAGCCCCTATTTGACAGGTTTTGGGCCATAAGAAAAATCAAATATACGAAAAAGGGTATTCCTTTAAGGGTCCTTCCACATGTCTGTAATTCTTATAACAATTCTGATAGTTAAGTATTTTCAACACCTCAGGTGGCCTGGCAAATACGCAGATACACTTTTATCTGAATCATTGAAGTATTATAATGCATATGTAGTTTCAGAAGTGTCCAATCAGTGAATCTGAAGTCACGCCATTTTCCAATAGATCAAATCTTATTCGAATATTTCTTGGGTAGTTGGCAACTTTGCCAACACTAGTTTATTTTTTGTGTTAGTTTCTTTTTGGGAGGTTGTAATAATATGATTTTTCATTTATTGGTTTTTATCAAATGTAAAAATGTGTGCTTGATTCACTAAGATTCATTGTTCTATTTTACTGGCTTCATTTCCCCCCCACAAAAACATACTTAGTGATTTCTTTCAGGAGGCATTTGCCAAGACAGTGAACCAGCACCACTTTTTCTTCCAGAGTTCCTCTGACTCAAATCCACTCAAATAAATTAGTGTTTCAAAGTAGACTAGCCCATCTGGCCAGAATAGCAAGATGGCATGCCAGTGCATGATGTAACTCTCGATGACCACAACTAAAAGATTATGAAGAAAGATTGTTTTCATCTTAGTTTTCTTTCAGAAGCTAGCTTTCCTTTCTCTCACCTCACCTATTAACTTCTGGCAAATGGTGCAATGTGCTGATTTGCATACAACCTTTCTGGACCGTAATTGATGAGAGGAGGCTGTTGATGTTGAAAAAGACATTGTGTAATTTATCCAAATATAATGATCTCTATTGCATTTTATTTTACCATGTATTTATATCACAATTAGCTTTATTATTATGTTTTTATTTAATTTATCAACAAAGGTTTAGGGAAATTATTTGTATAAAATAGTATTCTACCTTGGGTTTATCTTTTAATTTTGGGGGTGTATGTGTTTGTGGTGTTGATTTCCCTGTGTTTTACTTTTTTAAAATTGTACTTTTTAATTTCTAAGATAAAGGGTATTATGGAATTTTACAAGTAGAATGTACTTCAGAGGTCATTTGCTCTCTCCTTTCTTTTAGTTAAAAAGCTACAGAAAATTTTTGGAAAGTGACTAATACAGAGTCAGGACTAGAACTCTAGTCTCCTGGTTTCAAGTTATATATTTCTTCAGTAGACAATTTTTTTTAAGTCCTTACATGACTTTTTGTTTAATGTCTTTTTTATTTTATGTTAACTTTATCTCTAAGATAACTACTCAAAGATTTAAAAAGATATATGTAGATAGCAATTTCATGTTCCATGAAAATATATATGACTAAATTTAAACATTTACAACATTATAAACACTATAATTTTCCATATCTTAAGCTGAAAAAATTAGTTGAGATACCAAACATTTATCATCATTTATGAATTTAATGAAGTTTATGAATGTGAGACCAAAAATATTGGAGTGAATTTTTCCTCACAGAATTTATAGAAAATAGAAGACATAACAATATTTGGGATATACTTTAAAATACATTATCAAGTGGCCACCAAAATATATTATGTATTTTATACATATCTTGGGGACAATTTAATAGAACTTGTTTAACTGAGAATTAGTACAAAAATTCTTTCTGAATTATATCTGGAGTGGAAAAATATGTCAAATTCTTACTTGGTCATTTCAAAGCAATTTGATAGCTATTTATTGACTATATAATATCTGCAAGATATTGTCCACAGGATAACAATTTACAGAGAATATAAAATGAGTTTAAACATCCTCTGCTTTGTTTGCTTTGATGGTCCAGTCATCAGAGCTTGTACACTGAAGTGATCTCTTTGTTTTAAGAGTATTTATTATATAAATGGATTTTAAAATACAAGTTGTTAAGATAAGTAAAATATCTGTTCTTACCAAGGTTAGGTTCATTTCTCTATTTCATTGTATGGTGTGTTTTTGCCTTTCAAAAACTATAAATTCATGTGATTAGTTTTTGGAAGCTGAGGAAATGAACTAGTAACAAAAACTAAAGTAATTATACTATTTGTTGCTAAAAATGCAGAGATAACTAAATTTGTACTTATTGGTGCATATAACATATTATAAATCTGATGAGATAGCAGTTATACAAAAGAACAAGCAAAAGATTTACATGAAACTATAAAAATAGAAATGAGATTATTATTAGCAACATGTTATGTCTAAAATACATTATTACCCACTCTTCTCCAAAAAATACAATGTTATAGAAATATTTGAAATTCATTCATAAGAGCTATGCAGAATTCATAGAATCTTGCTAATATAGTTATTTGATTTTTAACCATTTCTCTACACATACACACACATATGCACACATTCATGTGCACTTCTGTACCCATTGTTTTCTTGATTATCATTTTTTAATTAAATTTTTATTTTGAGTTTTCAAAATAAGATTTGCAGAAAAAGTTTCAGAAAAAAATTAATTATAGTTTATTAAATCAATATTATAGTGCTGAATTCATCCTGAAATTGTGTGTTGTAAGCATCAAGTAGCCTTCACATAACCATCATTAAAGGTTCAAACATGCATCTTAAATTTTTATATTTTTTATTTAAGTATTTTAGTAGTTGTACAACTTGTATATATTGTCTACACGTATGGTCCTTTGAAATGTGTAATAGAATATACAGTGATCTTAAATAGTTTAATTTTAATTAATTTCATTTTTCCAGAGTACTTATCCATCAAACTCTCTTCTTAGTAAGATTATTTTCAATATTCAATCGTAATTTGATTTTCCCAGTGTGTAAGCTACTTCTTAAAGTAAATTATGCACATAGGGATTATACTTGCTCTTTCACTTTTCTAGGGCACTCTCCAATAAATAGGTGTTCTGTTATACCACATAATCCTCATGAAAGTTAAAAAGATATACTTGTTTTTTCTAAGATACTTAATATGAAGATTTGGGTATATTCAGTTAACAAAATGCAAGCTATCATAAGAACATTTGTTTCTGACCTATTCTCAGTTGTCAGCTGACACTGACTTGAAATTCAAGGGAAAATGAGTAAGACTAGTAGAAATGGTTCATCTCAGGTATTCTTTAGCACTGACCCACTTGTGCAAATTCATTGTTAGTTGAATAACCACTGTTGGCAAAAAAAAAATAATAGTATTTGTTGAGCATCGGCTCTGTACCACCAGGCATCCATTGTGCTTCCCAATATTCATGGTTTGTATTTTTACAGTTTACACTGTAACTACTCCCTATCACTATTTCCTACCAAAAATGTTCAAACAATTCATATTATAATATTTTCTCATGTTTTTATTTCCTTAGTAACTCATGATCTTTGTTTTTTCTCAGAGTAGTAAAGCTAAATAAAGAGCAATTTTGCAAAACAGACATACTTTACCTAAATGTTTAGGTATATGGAATTTAAATCCTATGTTAAATATATACATATGATTAAAAATGGCTGATATATCATGCAGTAGCAAAGTAACAAAACAAATTCATAGATACCAATGTGAAGATAAAAGTTTAGATACATGACAAACTTTTTTACAACTAAAATATCTAAAATTGTTTTTTTTTATTTTATACATACATATATATGTTTGTTAAATGAATATGTGGACATGATCAAAATAACGCATGCTCAATCAGCTGTAATTATTTTTTAACAGTCATGATTGATGACTAGTACATTTGGTTCTATACCTGTTATGACTATATATAAGTACTGTTTAGTTTACTGCAGAGTCATGTGATCAGACATATCTTTTCCTGTAGTTCCAACAATAAGATATCTGTGCTACTTCAAAAAGAGTACTCAAATAGATGTATATTTTTTTCTTGTTTCAATTCCCTATTTGGGGAAGTGAAGTCAGCCTTAAGTACCTTTACATTCCTCACTTATGTGGGGAAGGGAGAGAGGAAAAGAGACAGAGAGGAGCTGTGACAGTATGACTTTCAGGAAATCAAATTTTATACCAGATATTAATTTGAACATATAACTTTGAAAAGATAACCACTTTATGCTGTAAGGCAGGCCAGCTCTTTCTCTCTCTGAGTAAGGAGAGTTTTTTGGAGAAGTTAAACTGAGAAGACTATAAAGGGAAAAAAGAATTAGGAAAGTACCTATGAAATGAAGATTTTCTTTCAACTTAAATGTTTTTGAGGAATTGAGAGATTTTACTGTTTCTAAATATATGGGGTAAAGCTAGTGTGTAAAAAGTTAATGATTCTGAAGAAAAAGTAATCAAGTAATTATAACAATTAGATATTGCCACCAAATCCAAGAGTATGAGCAGTAGGCTTGTATTGCATGTGGCTTTTTAAAAATTTAATTATATGCTCATTCATTTGTACTGTATTTTACAAAAGTGTCTATCTGTCTACAACTGATAGGGGAGAGAACTGGTTTTCACGATGGACTGAGGAGCTCTGAACTAATTGCTTGGGTTCTTGAAGGAGAAAAAGATCAGGTTAACATCGAAAGACTGATAGGAATTTATTTTGAATAAAAGATACATATTCTTTTGAGACTAGGAAGAAAAACAGTAAATAAAGCTACAGATGTATGTTTGTTTGAAGGTATGGGAGGAAATTAAACATAGTTCAGGAAATTTAAACATAAGAATGTCACTTTTGTCTAGAAGAGGTAAAACTTTAAGCTAAAACTGAGCAGAATAGTCATGGATTTGAAGGAAGAAGAAAGAGGAAAAAAAAATAAGATAGATAGTGCTAGGAATAGACCACAGCTAAGGGCCTCAAACAAGGTTGCTATCTTTTATAAATTTTTAGTAGCAACAATCTACAGTTTCCTCTTCAGTAATCTTCAGTAGCTCAGGTATAAATGGTGGCTGTTTTGATAGATCAGAAGTTCACATTTTGTAGAGAAAAGGCAATGGAAAAACACAGAGTTCTTAATAAATGGAAATGTGTGGTGGTTGCAGACTGAGAGCTTTTTAAATGCCAGAAATGAGGTAAAGTTATGGGTGGAATAGTGAAATAGAATAAACGCTAAAGAAAATGAGGGTTTTTGTTTTTGTTTTTGTTTTTCGCTTGTTTGTTTTTGTTTTTGTTTGTTTGTTGTTTGTTTTTTATACAGGTAGACAAATTGTCTTAAAGTGGCAAAAGGGAGATGGGAATATGAGGGTACTGCCATCAGAACCTAAGACTTATAAAGTATGAAAGAATTGAACCAACTGTTTAAGAAAACTACCAGAGAAGCTGAATCTTTGGGGAGCTAGTTAAGGGGGACTCATAAGTATCAGGAAAAGCATAGAAAGAGAAGAAGAATTTTATAATAAGGCTGAGGACATAGAGAGTTAATAGGTAATGTAGGGAGAGTTTGAGAAGGGACAATGGAAAGAAGAGTCCAGGGAAAAAAGCACTCAATAACATGAGGCTCTGACAATAGGTATATGAGGTGACTATTTATGGAGGCTTATAGAGATGAAAGGCCTAGATGGTTGTCTTTTTCTGAGGCTATGGTCTGGCCATTCCTAAAGAGATCCTGGATAATGTAGGGTAGTGGTCCCCAACCTTTTTGACACCAGGGACCAGTGCTCCTATGAGAATCTAATGCCTGAAGATACGAGGTGGAGCTGAGGTAGTGATGCTAGCCCTGGGGAGTGAGTGGCTGCAAATACAGATGAAGCTTTGCTTGCTGGCCCACTGCTCACCTCCTGCTGTGTGGTCTGGTTCCTAATAGGCCACGGACTGGTACCAGTCTGTGGTCCAGGGACTTGGGGCCCCCGCTGTAGGGGACAAATAACATAAGTCCAATCACGGCAGTCACTGGTCAGTGTGTTCAAAGAGATTACTGTGAGACTACTCTTCTCTTATTTACCAAGGAAAACCTTTCAGTAAGGTTGCTATCCACACTTTGTACCTAAAACCTGGTAAGATAACCTGGATCATTTTTAAGGTAAGAATTGCAGAAAGTGAAGTAGGGCTCCTAAGATACTGATTTTACCATTGAATAGGGCAAGTACATACAAAATCCTAGATGTACATTAGCTGTGAAACAAACTGAGTAGCTGAATGTTTTCTTGTGTTGTGTTGTCAACCACATGGCATACAAACACTCTATCTAAAAGACATATCAAGCTATATAGATGGAGATTTATAAAGAAGAAAAAAAGAACCCAACCTGCATTACACCTTAACAATAAGAATGTCCTCTGTCAAGAGAGCCAATTCTGCCCCATTTGATTTTCATAATGTTAATTTGATAAGAATTCTGAAGGTATGTTCTAAGACAAATAAATATCGAAGTCATAGAAGCAATCTAGCCTATAAATGACCCCCATCTGTGAAGTCAAAGACAAAGGACATTTCATTGCATGCTATGAAAAGTGTTAAATTGCTCTTGACAATTTTTGTGGTTAGGTAAAACATAGATTAAATAGTTAAGGATCCATTAAGGCCAACTGATTTCATAGGTGGTTTATTAGATTGAGAGACTCCTGAATCCAGTTTATCAGGAAAGAATGTGGAAGGATTTTGAAAAAACTCAGTTAATTTATGGATATCTGCCATACAATACAATTTGGGATCTGGCCTTTTAGAAACAGGATGGAATATACATTGCTCCTGGGAACAATATTGCAAAAAGTTATACATATGGTAAGCAATTCTGCAGATATTAGTTGAAGACTGGGAATTCTGAACCAAATTATCTAATGCATTCTTCAGTTTTGGAAAGTTAATTAGCTATCTTAACTGAAATCATTGGACTCCAACGGACAGAATTCTAGAATTATAATGTTATAAAAAGTAATGAGGGGGAATTTGTGACCAGATCTTTCCTCTCACTGAAGAACAACACAATGTTCTGAGCTGGACAAATATAAAACACAGTACCTTCCACTGATGTATTTTGTAGTCTAGTTCTTAATAAAAATAAAATTAAAGTGTTGCTTTTAAAACCTACTTTAATTTTTTTTTCAGTTGACTCATAAGTTCCACTTAATAGCGTATTGCTAGTGATCAGAACAGCCTGTCTTTCTGCTACCCACACCCTGAGCACTCAAATGAGGTTTTAAGTCAGATTATTAGAAAGGTAGAAAATTATGAAGATGTTTTTTGTAGTTCCCTGGTTTTTAACACAGAAGGAAAAGCTTCATACTCCTAAGATCATAAGAGGTTACTTATGCTATTATTGTTAAACTCCTGCAACATTCTCATTCATTCATTTAACAGAAATTTACTTAGCATCATCTACATTGTCAGTTTTGCGTATAGTCAAGTTTGCAAGAAGTAGTATTAGGATAATTGATTTAGACAGGAATTTATCACCCAAGGATATTCACCTCATAGATGGAAAAAAACTAAAAATATTAATCAACGGTATTGTCTGCTTGACCAGGAAGCTGATTAAAGTTACACTTAGATTTATGCTACAAGCCTCCCTTAGACAATAAGAAGTTGTGGCTATGCATAAATTAGATCAGATGTTTACTTCTTGGTTAATGTGACTATCTACAGATGTATATGCTCCCTAAGAAAATAGTCTTCTCGATCCAAATCTTCTGTGAGCAAGGTTTTAACACAACCATTAATAATATCAGCAACCTGCCAGATTTAAATTAATATTAAATTAATAAAAGAGCTCATGTGACAATCAGGTTGGGCCCAAGCACTGCACACATTTGTGTCTGTATGTGCCAAAATTAACAGTACATATGTTACGCTGTTCTTTTATCAAATATGTAATTCAGAATGGAGATGTATGAATCTGATATTTTAAATTAGCCTCTGATATTAACCAGTGTCAAAATTTCCAACTTACTTCTGCATCTTCCAGAGTTAGATTTTGGGATCACTCCCAAAAGTGAAATCACTTTTGAACACAGAATATTAAAGGGCAAAAGGGGAGACTATTTATAAAATTAATTATGTGCCCTTTTACTGAGTACTCTCTAAATAGTAGAGTTAGTATATAAATCTTGCACTAGCATTGTATAGTAACATTGTGAGATTGGAAATGGAAATAGGGTAGAGGACAGATTTAATTCTGGGGATTATCCTGTTATAATAGAAATTCAGTAATTATATAGAAGCGGGGAAAAAAGGAAAGGAAAAATGTGCTTCTAATATGTTATAAAAGGCCTTATATCCCTATTAACTTTCTTTATGAGTAGTGATTATGTTTCTCTAGAAAACATTTCAGAAATAATAGGGTTTTCTTAAAGAAATTGCTGTATAACTATTACCAATGTTATCCTAATTCACTAAAATCTCTTAGGATTTTACCCCCAAATATAATTCCACAAAAATAATGTAGAAAATCCATAAACATCAGCTTCACTAAGTATGGCCCAAATCCCATGCTACAGTCTGATAATTGAATGATGATTGCTGCCTGTATACTTATAATTTATAGACTTTGGCAAAGAGTTTTAGATAGTTATTGTTTACTTCAAAGAATTAGGTCAAAAGGTAATTAATTTCTTGTTTGATCCAGAAGTTTATTGTAACTTTACTCTATTTCCCAACAATGCAACACTTATTCAAAAGATACGTTGAACTATTTTTTCAGGAAATACTTAGGTATATATACTTCTATCAGAAAACAAAAAAATTTAAATCTATGGTGATTTTTTTCCTACTTCAACAGTAGAAAGTTTTTTATTATTTTTACTCTATAAATTTAATGAGAAATTATTAATGCAAATATTGTTACAATTTCTATTTACAAATTTAGTGACCAAGAAATATAGCAGGGAATAACATCAAAAAGATTTTTCTGTGGGTTTGCCAAATACAAAACTAATTGAAAAATAACTTAGAGGAAAATAAAATTATTATTACCTTAGATAAATTGTGTGTATGGATGTCCGAATATCAAGATACATGAGCTGTTGCCTTTAAATCTAGGATCTCAAACATACTTTTAAAAAGAATTCAGAACAGTGTGTACACTTCCACAAAGAAAGATTTTTTTTGCTCACTCTAATCATTATGTCAAAAGGAAGATTGTTCAAAGCAAGAATTAATGGCTAATAGAAATGTATCAAAGTGAAAAACATTTAATTGAAGACAGATTTGGTGATTTTATAACAGTTAAACCCCAGCAGTGCTGTAATTTTACCTCTATATACCTCAGTATGTATCACTTAAGAATTATAGAAGTTTCCTTAAAGATGTGGTTTTCTAAATTAAAATATAAATTTTGTGGGGATTTTTTTCTATTTCTCCAATAATTTCTCAATACATGTTGTCCTCCTTTCTTCTAAAATAGAATTCTTTTGGTGAATTATAGCAAATCTTATTCCAAGTTCTTAAGGTGTGTCTTTTCATATTTAGTCATATTTATTAATTTCATGAAGATATTAATAAGAAAAGTTCACAGGAAAGAAAAGCTTGTACCATACATATAATACAGGTTGAAATAATTTTAGTTTTAAAAAGTGTTGCACAACTGTTTTTTTTAATTAAATCCAAGGAACTGTTACCTCAAAGTCCACTATTCATGTTCAATATACACAATTAAAGAAATACCTCTACTCATACAGCTAAAAGGTAACTATGATTAATTCTTAATCTTACTTTACATTTTGCAATTAATCTCTCCTTTTGTTAATGGACTTCAGTCCTTAGCTTATTTTTTGGTCCTTCGATAAGTCTATTTACTTAAGGGACGGGAAGCAGAGAAGAAGTGGGGTCCATCACCCTCTTTTAAAGCAGCTTTGCTAAAATGCCCAGAAGAACAGTAGATGAAAACTACTGGCAAAACCAATGTTTTTTAAAACATGGTCCATATATTTAATATATTCATTTTATTTCTGCCCCTTGTGGAAAACCCACAGTTGGTTGTAATACTCATAAAGCAGAGTGCCAGGCCTCAGTGTAAAGACAAAGAAATGTTATCTGTTTCTATTTGTAAAAGTTCTTATATTTTTATTAAATCGATACTTACATTACATAATGTCAATGCCTACTGACACTAGAAGTATTCTTGACTTTTTAAAAAACTGAGTATAAGAATTGATTTTACATTTGGTCAACAGATCTTCCACATGACGTATGATCTCGCCAGTGCAGTGGTGAGAATTTTTAACCTCATCGGCATGATGCTGCTCCTGTGCCACTGGGATGGCTGCCTCCAGTTCTTAGTACCACTTCTGCAGGATTTCCCACCGGATTGCTGGGTGTCTCTAAATGAAATGGTGGTAAGTAATTCGTATTATTTTATACTCTGCATTTTCAGTGTTTTGGCAAAAAGTTTTAAGTGTTTATGTTACAATGATATAATTTTCCCTCCATAGATATTTATAGAAAACTTGATTTTGCTTCCATCGTTATAAAATCAGGTTTTTTTTTTTATGTTATGTTTTAACAGATGTTATGTTTCTCTTCTACAGTGAAATTTAATTTACATGAAATGTTCCTGGGAGGTATATGTTATAACATCTTTTTAGATATCTTACTCTGTATATTCAGACATATTTCATTTCAAAGGTACATGTACAAACATGCACACATATAATTATAATACAACGTTTTTTTAAAAACACCTACTGCTTAGAATAACTTCTTTCTTTCAACTTGATCTTAGCATTTACTTAGCATTTCAAGACAAGCAATTCCAGGCATTGTTAAACATACAGAGACATGTACACCAATATAAATGCAAGTGAGATATGTATAACGTGCAATGATATTTTAGATAGTACTTCTTTTTAGGGAAAACTTTAAGGAAAAGTTATCCTTTAAACTTTTCTCTAAGAGATATATAAATATAAAAAAACTGTGAGATGTAAATTTAATTTACATACTTAAATATATCCATGTTCACATTAAATTTAAGAGCATATGTTTTGATCTACATAGTGCAACACTCGCTAAGGAATTGAAACAATAGTGAATATCATACATATGTATATATATTCACAAATATTTGTTCTTTTTATATAAGTTCTAATATTTTCTTCGTACATTACAGTTTCTTCCTTTTTTAAAAATTAAATTTATTGCGGTAACATTGGTTGATAATATTATGTAAGTTTCAGATGTATAATTTTATAATACATCATCTGTGTGCTCAACACTCAATGTCTAATCTTCTTCCCTCACCATATGTTTGACCACCTTTGTCCTCTTCACTTTTCCCCTCACTACCCTTACCCTCTGGTAACCACCATTCTTCTGTTGTCTGTATCCATGAGTTTGGTTTTTATTTGTTTGTTCATCTGTTTTGTTCATTCATTTGTTGCTTTTTGTTTTATATCTCACATATGAGTGAAATCATATGGTTCTTATCTTTTTCCATCTCACCTATTTCATTTAGTATGATACTCTCAGGACCCATCCATGTTGTTGCAAATGGTAATGTTTCATCTTTTTTTGTGGCTGAGTAGTATTTTATTATGTATATGTACCATATCTTCTTTATCCAATCATCGGTCAAAGAACACCTACATTTAATAAAACGTTTAAGTTAACTATACATTGAAATATCCTTTTCTTATGTATGACACCTTATGGGAAATAAAACTTATGAAACTTTCACAAAAATCTAACTTTGGCATAAATCTAATACCCTCTTTTTTCTCAGACTATTCTGTTATTAATATCTTGGGTTATTGTTATAGAAATGACACAGACATCTTAAGAATATACATTTTTTTCTCTTAATAACTATAGCTTAAGCTTTATATTTGAAGAAAATTGGGGTTTCCATTACATGTTAAGAAATATGGTCTTTTTTTCTGTATCCCTTCCTTCCCACCAATTTCCTCACCTCTCTTTTCCTCCTTTCCTCTCTCATTTTTCTTTATTCCTTTCACTCCTTTCTCTGAGAACTGATATTCACCCAGATCTCTCTTTAATTTTATTCATTCCTGCTGAAATGTCACTGCCTCACAGAAGTCTTTTCTGGCCACCCTGTCTAATAAATCACTGACCTGGTTTATATTTTATCCCTAAAAAATTTAGCAGTACAGTGTTCATGCATAGATGCAGACACACACACACACACACACACACACACACACACACGCACGCACACATACACGTTTGGTGTTTATATTTTTTTTTCTCTCATGCCAAAATATAAGTTCTATTAGGTCAAAAAATCTGTCTGTTGTTTTTGTACTTTATTTCCAATGACTAGAACAGTGAGACCATAATTTGTTTTAATTTAGTCACTCATCATTGGAAGTCTATTTGATAAAAGTTTCTATATGGAAGTTTCTATATCTAAAAAACAAAGCAAGGAGTTTGATCAGCTCACTTTTCAAATATGTGATGTCTCTTTGATTATTGATCTGTCACTTTTATTTTATCACTGAAGAAGCAAAATATAAAAATGGTATTAGAATATTTTAGGGGAAAGGAAGAAAAAGTAACAGTTCTATAAGACTGAGTGAATAACATAAAAACATTAAAAACTGCCAAAAGATGATTTATCATTGGTACTAACTTATATTTAAGTTTACAAATAATTACTATTTAAAATTTTCCCTAAATATCTTAAAAATAGCAATTGTCTTTACTGGGAGAGTAAAAGGACTATTTTTGGGTATCTATGAAGTACATGTAATTATATAATTATAATGTAGGGCAGTATACTACTTAATATATCTAGTGATAAGCACACTTAATGAAGAAAAATTTCAATGTCTTGATCATTTTTTCGAAATGTGCCTGCAGGTGCTTATTCGTACATGTGTTTATGTTTAAACTAACATCATCAAACCTTTATTGTAACCTGGTGTTATACAAAATACCTTTCCTGAATTTACAATTTGCTTGTGGGATCTTTTTATTTTTGACTTCAGGTTTACTTATGAAATTAGCTCTTATTTTAACATTATTCTATGGTTAACTCTAACATAGAGAACTGGAAACAGTTAAATCTATATTCAATTATAAAGACCAAAAAATACTTAAAATTGTGGATATTAGCGATGTGCAGGAGATAGAAAACCATGAAAAAGACATGTTTGTATCAATAAAGAATCTTAATAATGTCATATTGGAGATATTATTGTCTGTCCTAAAGCTACTGAATTCTAGAAAACTTTCTATCATATCAAAACAAAGAGTATTTACACACAAAGAGAATTTTAAAGGAGAAGTGAAAATCTAAGAAAAAAGAACCCTACATTTATATATCATGCTTATTATATACAAACCCTGTGCTTTGAAATATGCTATATTATTGATCTTCACAGCAACGGAAAGAGGTTAGCACTATTACCTTCATTTTGCAGTTCAGGAAAGTGCAAATTTTAGAGATTAAACTAATTTTCCAGTGTCATACAGGTAGCATGGATTAAAGTACCAAGACTAGAATAAATAGCTCTTTGACTCCATAATTTCCGTGTTCTAAACCATGTTAGATTATCTTACATTGCATAGACTGTAAACAAACAGTTAAAAAAAGTAATTACAAAAGATGAAGTCTATAGTCACAGCACACCTGTTGCAGTAGACAGTCACTAGAATATCAGCATTTGAACTTTGACACTAAAAAGTGACAAGACTGATATGAGATACAGATGTGGACAAACAAAAGCAAATTGGGAAGGCAAAACTTGAGAAGCCAAACAAGGATGAATGTAGGACACACTAGTCATCCTTGGTTATGGGATTAAAAATTATCCAATGTCAACTTAACATTGATATTAAATTATTTTTTATAAAGATTAGGGTGTTTAGTGAATTCCTTATGCCTTCCTTCTTTTTCCTATCTTGCATTTTAAGTGATTTATATCCTTAAATATTATTTTTAATTTTCCTTAACCATATTTGCATTTATATCCATATCCTTATCTCTCTATGTATTAAATCCTCCTTGACTATGTTTGTGTTTATATGTATATCTTTATCTGCATATGTTTTTAAATCCTCTTAACTACATTTGTATTTGTTCTTGCATCCTTATCTATACCTATATGTCACTAACTAATTATCAATATATTTCTTATGATGAGAAATTCAGATTTAATGCTATAACTCTACTTTAACAGGTAATTCGTCCAATATATTTATTATTATACTGTTTCTAATCTGCATTTGATTCTATAAAAGTAGGTTCAATTCCTTTCAGTTATTTCTTTTGCAATCTTTATAAATTCCTCATTAAAAGATAATTATTTAAATGTTATGTTTAAAAACTTAGTACTAACCATGATGGATTACTTGAATTGATGAGGGAGGAGACACTGACTTTCAAAATGCAACTTGAACAGGGATTAATCTTATTCTGCATTTGTAATATTTGCTTTTGTTTTACACAAGAAATGTTTGAATTATAGAATTCTGTCTGAATGAAAATCTTGGATTAGTCAGATAATTAATGTCTAATAAAATTAATTTTGAAAATCTTGTCATCCCCATGATATTTTGTGACTGTGATTTAGGTATATCACATTGAAATTGTCTTAGTTCATTATTAAAGGGATAAGATATAATGGTTTTGGGTTTAAATTATGAATATTATGAAAAATTGATTTTAAGAACGTAACTAAGAAAATGAAACAAGGAAGCATTTGAACTTGCATATTAATTTTGATGTAACTTAGGGAATGACTTTATGGAATAGTTAGAATTTGTAACTAAATAATACATTCCTAGAGTCATGTTTCTCTAATTGAAGTTTGCAAGTTTATTTTTAGAGAGCCCACAAATTTTCTTTCAACAATCCTATAAATTTTGACAATAATATGAAAGCATATTTTGAATCTGGGGTCATTTGAATGACTTAAATTTGAAATCTGGAGTTGCTTTTGTAGTTGAAATGTGTTGTGTCATGAGGTGTTATTTTAAATAATTCTGGCTTATTGATTAATAAGTAAATGACCCATTTATACTAAATAAAAGCAAAATGATATCATATTAAATGTGGTATAAAATTTTCACTATAGTCAAAAGGAGAAATGGGTTGGAAAACTTAATCACTTGTTACATAGCACACAATTGTACAGTATTGTGTTAAACTACACACTCTATAATAACTAGTACAATAATAGCACTAAATTTGCATTGTATGCAACTATTTATTTTAGCAAACCAACGTCATCCATCAAAATAAATTGGCATTAAGATATGTTTATTATTTTGTTAGTATTTGATTTGTAAATTTTTGTTTGTTTTAATGTTATGAGGCCTATAAGGATAAGAAATTTATTTCTAGTGTTGTACTTTTATTTATTTGACTAATATAATAATGAAAATATTTTAAGCCAACTCAAGGGTCATTTATTATGTTTTATTTTGTTGTGATTTGAAGGAATCTATGTAATTCCAGAATTGCCTCTACCACTAAAATTTGTGATTTTAGGCAAATCATTTAACTTTCCTGTACTTCAACCATGAAACACATGTATATTTTTATTCTTTCATTTAGATCATCTTACTGGGTACCTATTTTGTGCCAGGCATTATCGTAGGCACTGAGCACACAATAAAGAATAAGACAAAGTCTCTGCCCTCATAGTACTTACATTCTAACAAGATTTCATTCATACCACTTCTTTCTATCTGCTGAAAACTAAGAGATTATCGAAATGTAGACTCTACTTTTAAGGAATTCATAATCCTATAGAAGAGAAAATTATGCACAAAAGACATTAATATGAATTTGAATCAATGCTTCCAGAATGGATGCACTGCCCAAAGACTTCTGAGACAGGGGACAAATGCTAGTGAAATACTGCCCTCTTTCTGCTTGCCAAGCCATCTACACTTGAAAATGCAGCCATTCATCCAAGCCTCTTTCCTACCCCCCTAATTTAGCCACCTAGAAAGTACTACCTTTCTCCAACTGGAACAAAGGTAAGCTAGTGGCAGCCTTCTGTGGATTGAGATAAAATCTATGAGGAGTATAAACTAAAGGCTGGGAGACACAAAACAGGTAGACGTTTATTTCAAGTGCTATCAGCTGCTTTGGATCAGGAACCTTCAACAAAGAATGTGGATTGAGAAATGTCAGTCACATCTAGCTCAAAAACTGTAATAGTCACAATAAATGTATGCTGGGGATTAGAGTAGAAAGAGCTTAAATAACTCCTATTTTAAGTGAGCAATTCGGAACAAAAAAGGAATATAAATTATTCATTCTCAAGTTTTGATACATAAGTAGAATATTGAAAACTAGGATGATTATATTATCTATTGATAGTCCAGCAAATATATAAAGACAAAATTAAAATAGGTTCACTTTTCCTTTTACACAGCCCAATTAACTACTTAGATAATGATTGATTGAAATAATATAACTAAGATAATATAACTAAAAAATGAAGCTAAAATATCTTAATTAAAATATATTTCTTCTCTCTTGAGGTCCAGCAATGTATTTTAGATTTGAAATTCTACAAATTAGAAGTTGTATTATTATATTGTCAATTTCTTTATAAATAGAATGTATTGCCTTAACAATTTTTTAAGTCCTGCCTGACAGAAGGTAACTAATTTGCTGACAAGTCATTATTTAGCTTTACAGAAAAAAATGCATTCATAGGTCCTATGAATTATAGCAACAAAGTAAGTCAGCAGCCTGCTGAGTATTGTAATTCTCCTTTGCCATCTAGTTTCTGCCTAATAGGAAAACCAGCCTGGTGACTGCTCTCTGTTGGATAGAAACACGACCACATCACAAAAGAAACAATTCATACACTGTGTTCTTCCTTCTCAGATGTGTATTCTTTTATGGAAATGAACATATGGAAATGAATTCTAGTCGGGTATTTTGTTTTCAAGTATAATGTATGTTACATAAAAGCTTAAATGTGAATTATACTCTGATATAGAGAAGGATAAAGGATAAAGGATATTTCTTAAATTTCATATTGGCTATGACTGCATTAAGTTCCCTTAATAGTACCAAGACCAATCGATGTCCCAAACATGTTTTTTTTTCTTATATATACTACCTCTTAAGTTTTAAGCAACAAATAGCTAGAAGCAGCACAATTCATTCCACTAACATAGGCAATTTATCAGATAAGATCTTAAGAATATATATTAGAATCATTGGCTGGTCTTCTCCATGCTTTGAAGATATAGAAATAGGTACAGTGTGGCCAGCATTTTAAAAACTCTGCTAATATTACTGGCCAGGTGCCTCAGAAACATGGCTCCACTTAAGCAAGAGTTAATTAACACCTGGCTCTGCTGTACAACCTGCTATCTCATACTCCATGTATAGAGTTATGAGCACTTCCATATGTGAGCTATAACCATTTATTTTCATAGTGTAAGAATAATAATGATGAAATATTACTTAGAAAAATTTGAAAATTCACCACCATATTTTTGTAGTTCATAACATGATATATAACAATGAACTACAATATAATCTCTATATTCTAATAACATTTTCCAGGGCATACCATTAAGTCAATAAATTTTTACTCTAAATACATTCTAGAGATAGAAATAAATATTATTTATAATACCTATTTATAATGTCAACCAAAGCAATTGTATATATACAGAGCATCTGTGCTAACATTTGCCATGTGATTAATGTGGTGACCTAAGATCCTTGTTCCTGCAAGTTAGGGGAGAGCTTCCAGTAGGAAAATCTTTATTTCAATTTTATTAAAATGAGGACATAATTCAGTTTGGCCATCTCATTTTGCCATAAACTATATTTTTGCCCTTTAGATGATTTAAAAATTATATCGTGTTCAAAGTCCAGCTATTGATTTATACTTTAAAAAGTTATTTAGTTAAATGGAACTATAAGATGGTTAAGGAAAATATCATTTCAATTGGTACCCATTACTAGCTCCCCACTGCTCCCAAACTAAAACTAAAGCATTAATTCTCCATTAAATGATGATTACATTCTGTCTAGCACTTTTGTAATTCTGTTCTCAAATTCTTAAGGAAAAAGAAAAAATGAAAATTGGCATAAGTCAGTAATCAGTAAATATTAGCAAATAAAATTAAAGTTTTTATTAATCTATGATATTTATGAAAATTATTCTCTTGAAGGTAACTTTCTGTTTCACTCATCAATGTAATTATTTATCTATAATTTTTTTAAAATTATTTTACCAGGAAATTAGAACTTTTAAAAATAGCTCTTTAGAAAGTATGGAAAAGATTCAGAAACATATAGATTTTTATATAATGAAACATATAAACATGGAAACCTTATAAATGATAGAGCTGGGTGCAGTTTATATATGAAAATTTATGAGAATGACATATTGTAATGTCTTGTATTCATTTTGTATCCTAATGCATCGAGTGAACAGACTATCATAATGGTTTAATGTTCTACAGGAATTAAATCACAACAAAATTTGAAAGAGAAACAAAAAGAAGGATAAACATTATTTTACAGAAGAATGAAAATAAAAGAAGTAGGAGATAGGAGCCAAATAGCTAATATAGTAAAGGCAGATTGCCTTTTCTCCTTCAGGCTGTTTCTACCATTGAGGCAATTTAATATTGTCAGGAGATGGCTTTGAAGCCAGCATTGCTTCTTCCAAAATTTATACTCTTTATCTTAACCCACTATTGATTGAGATCTTAATACTGTTTCTTTTGCTAAGCTATGTTTTCATTAAGATGTTTCTTATCTAATAAGTTAACAATATAAGTTTGTGGGTATATTTCTACCCTTTTTAGTAATAACCTATAACAATAATTCCTGTAACAGTTATAACTTCTACCATGCATTTAATATTTAATATATATAATCAGGTATTATTATTATTTGGTTCTTTATGCATCTGGCAGTTTTGCAACTTCTATTCACAACCATGCTCAGCAAATTGTCTAAATTAAATGATGAATAAATAACTGATTAATTGTAGTGTCATATTTTGCAATGCTTCTTTACTTTTAAAAGATACTTTTATATGTAATAAGCAGTATCATGAATACATTATGAATTAAGAAAGAGATATTCAAAATAGCTGTCAAAGGTCAAGTAGAATGTTAGTGACAGAATTAGATCTAAGACAACATCTAAATAACATTCAAAATGAAAGAAACATTAGAATGAGACATCTAGTAATAGCTGAATGAAATACCAGGAAGTGACAAGACCCTCCACTTGGGATCCATGGAATGATAATAAATGACAAAATGTAAGTAGAATACTTTCAGTCTTGTATAATAATGTTCTGTGAAGATGAAATATTTTAAACTGAATAAACTTGAATAAACCTAGGGAAATCAAACTCCAAATCAACACTTTGGTACTCCAAATGAGCTCAACCTCTTGGCCTATGTGAATTGCATATTAAAATAATGGTGATATCTTGAAGAAAAAATGGTGACCTGATAACACAGAATCTTTCACAAACTATGAAAATGAAGGAAGAACTGGTTATCTCTGGAATAGGTAAATAATGTATGAATTTAAAAAAAGAAAATGAAGAAATGTTGCAAATTACAACCTGATATGTCTGATGTTAATTCCAAGAAAGACTCTACATTAAATTATAAAAGAAGTTATTTGTGAGCACTGAGAAAAGGCAATGTTTGGTCAGTACAAGTACTGGTTTAATGAAAGCAAGTCATAACAGATCAGCCTTTTTTTTCTCTTTTATACTTAACATGTCATGAAAAAAAAATTGTTGAAAACCTTGCGAAGTATGTATACCAGTTCGCTATTTCTGTTTTGAGCTGAACATTAGACTAGTACATGCATTTTATACAATGCTTTCTACAAGTTCTTCATGGTATCTTACTATGAAATATTTGATTAACAGAAAATAGGATTGAGTGGGTTAATAGCTGGTATTTTTTAATGTTTTCTGCTCCCACACCCCAAATTGCAGATTAATAGATTAATATCAGCATTGAAGAAGACATTTAGTGGACACATATAGATTATGACATATTGTCAACATATTAACATGATCTGAAGTCTTTTCAACATATTAGTTAGAACCTGGTTGAAACCACCAAAGATGCACCTTACGCAAAGCAAAAAAGAAATGGCTAATATGCTGGGTTATAGATTCATATTCATATATAACAAGAAGATCTTGTTATATAGAAGGATGAACTGAGTACAATAAAATAGATATTTTATGTGGCAGAACAAAAGGTCTTACAATAAGATAAGGAAAAAAAAAGGTGATAAGTACAAGAATCAGATAGGGCTCAGGCAAGGACACGATAGATACTAGGGTTTTGCTGACTGTAATTTCACTATGTATCAATAATTAAGATACTGTCCATGTTAACTAATAGAAAATTCTGCCTATATTTTTATAAGAAAAATATTTAGTTTAATTTTGAACATCTAATTCTAATATCTTTTAATTCTCTAAGCAATTATTTCTGATCAAAAGATACCTAATTATCTCTTTGAAATGTAAATGCTCACTGGATATCCACTCTTATTTCTGAAATGATGATTTTAAAGCTAATTTAGATCCATTTACAAGTTTAGTAATATCTAAAATAAATTAAGAACATTGTGATACATCAATAATCAACTTGTTTTTCAAAAACCAGTTTCCTCAAAGAATTCACTTGATTATTTAACACAGTATTTAGGTATTAAGAAAGCATTAAAGTTCACCCACATATAAAAACCTATGAAAAGTGTGGCAGAGAGAATGGAATTATGCCAAATTGAACAAAAGAGATTTCATTATATTTACACATAATCTTTTCAATTATATAAATGGGAAACAGAGGCTCATTGCTTTGCAATGTGTTTTTCTTTGTAGTACATCTCTTACTGTGTAGCTGAATTTAGTTCATAAAATTGTATCACATTGTGACATATTACTTATTGTGACAGATCACTTTGATAAACTCAAAAACTCAGAAATATGTGGTTCTTCTTCCATAAACCATGAACATCTTTTCTTAGAAATATTTATTCTATTTTTATTTACTACTAGTACTAAGAAAAAGCTTTAAAATCATAACAAAAACATCATGCTAAATTAAATTAATCATTTGCCAGTTTCTATTTGGAGAATAATCAGAGAAAAAAGATAGACTTATTGTTTAACTTACAGAAAGAAAGTAGGAAGCTGCATATTTCACAATGGGCTTCACCAAAAATTAGGCCATTCCTATGTAATCGTGATGCATTGACTCATTTGTTTCATTGATGATTATTTTCATTGCTGTCAAGTTATGGAAAATTGAGCCTATAGCTTCCTTAAAATGCTTATCTCTTTATTTAGAGATAAAAGAGATAATAAATAAATAAACTCATTCTCTCTTTATGAATTATCACTTATGAAATTACATTTTTTTAGAAGATCCAGGGCAAATCTTGGTGAGAAAGGTGTTAAATCTATATGAAATAAACAACCAATCAACCAAACATCTATAACTCGTCTCATTAATATTAATAAAGCACAACTAATCAATGCCTTTAAGGAACTTTTTTTCCCCACTATTCCTCAATAACTTGGTGCAGAAGAGAAATGGCAAGAGAAATGGGGAAAGTACTCAAGATAGTCTAAAACTTAATTCTACTACAAAATTCATGCAGGTTCAGCTCAATCCAGTGGCCTATGTTATGTGTGTTTCTTTGTAGCATATGACAGTTGAATATACAATGGTGATCCAAAAAACAAACTCTTGAATATCAAATCATAATTTAATATAGTTTATAATATTCTATTTAACATGACAGAAAAGAAAAACCTTTCACCAACTTTTGAAACCAAAATTTTCGTTTGTAACTAATAGGATCAACTAAATCAACAAGAATAGTCAGAAAACTTTGTTCTCTAAAAATACTGTTTAATATATAAATTCAATTACACATAGAAAATGCATTAAAAAGAACATGACAGCTTGAGGCTATCAAGTTAAACTAGCTTTTAAAAAATAAATTTTTAAAAATGAAATTAATTTGATCAAAGAGTATTACCCATTGTCTGGCCTAACCAAAATGACTTCAAAATAAAAAGCAAATGTAAATACCTACAAGAGCCAATCTAGTAACATAGACATGTGAACTAGACCAAGCGTAAGACAAAAAGCTGCTGCTTGCTGCTGGTGAACCAGGGAAAGCTTACTCTGTCTAAGGGACACAGCTGCTCCTCAATTACAGCTGATAATTATGTGGAAATTAATGCCCAGTGATGCCTGGAGAGCCAGCAGCCCATTAGTTTCCAACTTCAGAAATTAATCAAACAGTTGATAGGATTGAAACCAGGAATACATGCTTTGTCACTACAAGTATTGATCTCTTCCTTCTGACTCAGGCCCTAACAGAATTCCTCTTGCTCCCCCATCTAAAAAGGGAATAATCGATTAATGTTAAAGTTACATGGGAAAAATAAGGGAAAAGGAATTTGTCCACTTAAGTGGCTCAGCCTGGACTTATCACATTGGTTACATTAATTTGAATTTCTTTTTACATAAATTTAGCTGATTTGGCAATTTTTCTAAATAATATGATAAATTATCAAACGGCTATGGTTGAAAGAACTGGCCTAGATAAAATACATAAAATAAAAAGACAAGACAGACAAGTTAGACAAGTTAATTCAACGTTGTCCTTGGGAATTCTTTGTCATTACAAGGGAAAAATAATCCATTAGCAGTTACGATGTTACTGAAAAACAGTAAAAATTTACCATGCACAATGTGTTAAGAAAGATTTTCTTAAAAGGCATTGTCTTCTTCACTTCTCATATTGCCTATTGCTGATAAATATCTGATGAGCAATCCATTAATTAAAAACCAAGATCTAGAATTTTACTGCAGCCAGAGCCATAGTAACAGTTGCATGACGCAGCTTTAGATTCTAAATATTACAGATAAAAAATAGCTTTATTTATATTGGTTATGTAGCATAACCCTTATGTCGGTGATAAACTCAAAAATGTATCCAGTATCTTAAATTTACAACAAGGGGGATGTTCTTCAGTTTTAAGTATGTAGTGTTCAGGCCAGACCAAAAAAGATTTGGAAGTGTGTTGTATATGAATTAGGTATAACACCCCTACCCCTCATATCACAGGATCAATTTACATCCACTTATTTGCATCTATCAATCTACCTACCTATCTAACTATCTATCTATCTATCTATCTATCTATCTATCTATCTATCTACCTATCTATCATCATCTATCTATTATCTATCTTCTATCTGCCTATCTACCTACCTACCTTCCTACCTACCTACCTGTTTATTTATTTTTTGAGTGACTATTTTTATACCTGCTGATGTAGCGGGAAAATAGATGGACAATAAGAGAAAGTCTTGCCATCATGATTGGCTATTTTTTCCAGGAAAATAGAAAGTAAATAAAAAAAAGAGCTATAAAAATCATTCCAAACAGTACAAATCCTATTAAGACTAAAGCAAGAGAACAGAATACAGTGAACCAGATCTACTTAAGGTAGAATGGTTTTTAGATGCCATCTCTGAAAAGATGACATTTGAGCTGAGAACTCAAGGAAATGAAGGAATGAGATGTAAATATCTGGAAGACGGGAAGTCCAGGAGGAAGAGACAGCATGTGCAAAGCTGACTGGTGTAGATGGAATAGAGTGAGGGAGGAGTACCAAAATATTAGAAAAATACCCATGGGCAAGCTAGATTACAAAGAGTCTCATAAACCATGGGCACATTTAGGGTTTTATTCTCTATATAATAGAGAGCTAAATGAGACCCAGTTACCTGAGCTGCAAGAACCCCTTTTAGGGCAGAAAACACACAAGAGGGAGTCCTATTTTCCTATTTCACAGAAAAAGCAACAGCACCAGGCACTGAGGTGCAAGTGTGTAAACAAATGTCTAAATAAGCCGACAACAAGCAGGGGACTGGGGCAGAGCAACAGAGTCCAGAGCAGCTCAGAGGTGGACTATGTGTAATCAAAGCTCCAGGCAGGTGGGCAGAGCAACACGCAGCAGCCACGTGAGCTTGACCTGAACTAGTGAAGTCTGGCAATGGGGCAGCAGCCACCTTCCCCCTGGGAGAGCGAGCAGGCATAGTGGCCTACATAAGTAAGTCAGGCTGATTTGAAAACACATGTAACATATTAACTAGCACTGAGGGTAGGAGAGGGGATAGTTTTAGCCATAAAGGTTGGAGCAGCTAAGTACTTAATTTAGATATAAATATTAAGCAGACCTCATGCTTAAGGAAATTAAGTTTACCCTCATGCTATTCTAAGGAGAGATAATTTAGGTAGATTCATTCTTTCATTATGTTAGTCAACAAATATTTATTAATTTTCTGCTCTGTACCAAAAACTGTTGTAGGTACTATTTTCCTGCCCTGGGATTTCTGCATTCTAATTGAACTTGTTACTATAAAAGGAATAATTGAGGGTAAGCTTGATTTCCTCAAGAAACATGTTTAGTGAAGAGAAACCAAAACAAATGTTTGATTTCTGGCAGTCTTGAACCTTTAGTGATGCTTGAGTTCTTCAATTTATGTTTCTGTCATCGATATTTGAGAATCTGAACACTTAATCACAACTAAAGCTGATTCTTTATCTATATATATAAAGATATCAAATATTAATGTTTGGTTTTTCTTTTTACCATTTTTTAAATCTCTTTTAATATCACTATTTCCAGAAAGTCCTGTTAAAGTACGCTGTATACTTGCATTTATGTCAAATGAAATCATTAGGAATTCCTTTTAAAATGCAGCTACAATTGTAAAAATAATAGCCTGTTGGTTTACTGACCATCATCTTTTAACCCTGGAGAGGATCTTCTGTGTCCCTATGAGACTTTTTCTCTATCTTGCTCTACTTAAATAGTGATTCAGGATGCCTAGAATAACTTCATGGAAATAAAACAGAACTTGATTTAAATACAAAGGGAGATTTGCATCTGACTCACCTCTAAAAAAAAAAAGTTAATATATTTACACTATTTCCCATTTTAACTTACACTTTTTTCTTTTGCTCAAAGAGAAAGCTTACTAGAAAATATTAAATCACTGTTAGTATTTAATTTGAAGGCTAAGGTATCATTTGACCCATTGCATTTCCCTGATAATGATAAATTTTCCTCATCTGAAATTTGATTTTATCAAATGTGCACCGTAGCCACTCTGATATGTATATGGAATTGTATTAGAGACAGGCAGAGAGAGCAAGAGAGATTGATTTTGAGTACTATAATCCAGTTTAAGGGGAAAAGTTACATTTAGGCCTGTGCTTTGCTTTTCTCTCCTTGCTCCATTGCTTGCCACTTTTCTGAAGAAAGAAAGCTGCACTTAAACTGATAAGGAAAATATTTCATAGACTTTACAGTGAAATTTTAATGGACTACTGGTAATTGAATACATAAAATAAGTCATTAAATGGAGATAGTAGTTTATTAAAAAATGTAATCATAAGGTAAAAATGCACACAGATTATCAATTGAAATATATCTTCTAGTTCTGCAGAAGAGTTACACATTTTTCTGACAAAAGAAACATGTTCATGAAACCTATGGAACATCCAGGTCAATATAAAATTCTTTCATGTGATTGCTATCCTATTAGACATTTGATAGCTGTGCATAATTATTTTCACAGAGCTTGAGATATAACTTAAATGTACATTCTTCCTGTAACTGAGACTATAAGAAACATAGTACTCACTATAGTACACCAAATTAAAGGCAGTATTCCTCTTCTTGGCCCTTTGCTTATATCATTGTGCTTACTATATGTTACACATATAGTAACATATATGTGTGCACATTACCTCATTTAATCTTAACCAACTCTAAAGAGCACATTGTTAATCCCAATTTTACAATGAAGAACTAGAGCTCTGAGATGTTAATATCGTCACTGTAAATTATATAGCTAAGATTTAACTCAGGTATGTCCAATTCCAAGCCTCCAAAGCTCTTTAAAGGCTTAGCTACTTTATCTCAGCATCTGGGGCCATATCAGTTATTCTGTGTCTTAGTCACCTGGGAATGCCATAAAAAAATACCTTAGACTTGGTGACTTAAATAACAAATATTTATTTCTTACAGTTCTGGAGACAGGGGAGTTCAAGATCAAGATGTCAAATTCCAGAAATTAATGATTCATATTTTAAATTGTGTGCTATTTCTGAGTAGAGTGATAAAATTGCATGCTATCCTGCTTCATCCTGCCCAGGATGTGAATTATCCCTTTGTCCAGCATACCCAGCCGTATGCACTGCTTAGCAGTGAGTCACTTGGTAGCTGTCTTGGCTATAAGATCCACTATTGTGGTGTCACACTATTTGTGTTCAAGTAATCCTATTTTACTTAATAATGCCACATTCACCTAACTTTTATTACAATATGTTGTTATAATTGTTCAATTTTTTTATTAGTTATCATTTTAATCTCCTACTGTGCCTAATTTATATTATAGGTATGTATGTATTGAAAAAAACAAAGTGTATGTAGAGCTCAGTATTATCTGCAGTTCCCAGCATCCATAGCGGGGAGAGAGGAGGTCTTGGAATATATCTCCTACAATAGGGATACTATATATTATGAAAATAAAACTTTATTGTTCTTCTTTTATATGTTGCAGAAGACTCAATGATGCCCACTTCATTGGATTTTTGTAATATTTATAAATACTATCTATAAAATGCTTAAGATATCTGACATATAGTCAGCACTCAGAAATATTAGTCATTGACAGTATGATCCTCTAGTGCCAAAATATGGCAAAACTGCCTATTTTGAATTCATCCATAGTCTTCATCATTGTTCAGACTTTGGCCAAATATCTTTGCAGCCTACAGCTGTGGACACTGATGATTCTAATTCTCATTAAATGTACTCTCAGGAAAATTTCAACTCTCTCCCTCCTGTTTGTATCTAATTCCTATTCTTTTGGAATTCTTCAGTTTTACTTTCCCTCTGGATTCCTACTAAGTTTTTCTAACATGCAAAGACTAATAGTCTTTGTTTCACTTCAAAAGGTTGCCTTGGAATATTCATTCCAGAACTGTGTGAGCACTTTGGGTTGAAATAGTGCTGGGGCAGATAACATATAGGGTCGACTCCAAGTGTCTCTCCGGGGATGTTACTGATAGACCATAAACTTGTACATCTTGAGAAAAATATAAATTTTACCACTTTTGCTATAAATCATTACTTTTGTCACAAGACTCAAATGTTAAGTGTATAAATACCTCATTAGCAACTTAAAATGTATATCTTTCATTCCCTCCAGAGAGGTGAAAAGCTCTGAGCTGTGACCTGATGCCTGCTGAATACACCTTGTAGGGAGTGAGGCATTCACCTCAATGTTTCTCTGACATGAAGACACCGCTCCAATTTGATTAGAAGATGTACCAAGTCTAGATTAACCCTCCTCCTCAAATCACACTGTTTAGGTTTGAGGGTAAACCGACAGTTTTTTCCTCTGTGTAATGTTTTGTCAATTTGAACCCAGTCATTCAATGGACATTAATTGAGCACCTACTATACACCAGGCATATGCTAGGTCTTGCAGACACAATTTACAAAGCCATGTCTTCCACTTTAGCTTCACTTCAAGAAAGGAAAACAAATAGTTTGAAAAATATGTGCTTCCTGAACATTTTAACTTTCAGCAAAGCAGGTCAAAATTGCACACTTTACCAGGCAAACCACAAAAGAGGAGATAGGAAGAGAAAGAAGCACAAACAGCTATCTATGCCTTAGTGCTTGGAAACAAAGTACTGATTAAAACACTGGTCTCATCACTGAGGAACAAATCAACAAATTGTTATGCCTCAGTGATGTCGTTATTGTCTATGCTTTTTGTAATTAAAATTTCCCTAACTCTAAAACAGAATTTGATGACTATTGGAGTTCCGTTCTTCTATACTCATGTAATTATCGAGATTTACAAGAAACAAAAAATACTGGGAGATTTGTGTGTACGTTGTTTTTATTTATGTCTAGAGGCTAAAAAATATACTTTGGACTTATAATTGACTCAGTTCTTATTTATATTGCTGTCCATTCTCTTGCCCTTCTTCCCAAAATCCAGCTTTCATGTCCTAACTGTGCCATTAACGACCTACCAGTCCTTACTGTAGTCTACCCCACTGCCCCTCCTTCTCATGCACTTTACTTTTCCGTACTCCTTGAAGGTCTGAGCTTCATGCTCACTGTCGTGTGTCTACTGCTACTCCTATTTTTCTTGTGAATTTCATTATTCAAATATATGACTCTTCCAGGACCTCGAACTCATTTCCTCCGATGATATTATCCTCCCTTCTACCACAGCTAATCTGCATGCAGACATTTTCATTAGCAATCTACAGCTTCAGAATTTCAACTTGAAACAGTCTGCTCTCTAACCACCACCTCATAGCTTTCCAGCTCACTTCCTCTATTTCCTTAATTCAAAAAATTCCAACAATTTTTACAGCCCATTAGGATCTTTAATCAATTAATTGATTATACCTTGTTTTCCTTATTTTTCAAGCAGCTCATGTCCTCACACTTTCTCCAGGACAGATAAGAGCTCCAGGACAGAAAAGAGCTCTCCCTTCTCAGCCATCAGCATCATCTGAAATTTCAGTAGATAACCAGCACCAACTTGTCAGCTCTGTGACTGAGACATAGTGAAAGTGGATTACCTAGCCTCATATGAAGCTACACACCTCAGACATGAGCCATTCTTGCTCATTCCTTCCCAATTTTAGGTTCTCGGGAAGAGTAAATGATTGTTGTATTTTAAGCCAATAAGTTTGAGAGTGACTTGTTATAAAATAATGCATAACTATAACAGGTGTCTAAGAGAGAAAATCTGGATAATGTAATTATCATCATTCCTTATAAACCATGTGATCCTCGGGGTGCCAGTTAACCTCTTCGAGCATCAGTTTTATCGTCCATAAAAAAGATAATTATAATCCCTAATTCTTAAATTTATTTTGAAAGTTGAATGAGATAATGCATTTAAAGCTCTTAGAATAGTTATGTAGCCCATAATAATTTCTTATTAGTTTCTCTGGCTATTATTATTTTATATAATAAGTATTTTCCCCTTGGGTACAAAATCTTCTATTTTCATTTTTTCTCTCAATCCTCTATTCCATTCTTTCTCTCTTTTCAGATTGTATACAAAATTTGTTATATTATTTTGTATATAATATACATCTACAATAATATATTTTAAAGTTTTTTTTAATCTTTCCTATCCTTTTTTTTCTAATTCAGCCTTTTTTCTCTCATTTTAATGGACTATTTTACTGATTCTTGCCTTTATATCTTTCTCCCATATTGTCCACAGGCAAAATTTGATTTTCAAAAGCTTCAGAATGATTAATAATGCATGAATTAAATAATACATGAAAAATATTAAATCATTACAAACCATACAACATGCTTAATATAAAAATATACAATCACCTTTATTACTGGCAAATCAAAATTAATAATTGTATATACGATTAGCTGTTAACCATTTAAGTATATAAAGTTTACTAATATAATTACTTTTTACAAATTTTAAAGAGTACATTGTAGATTAGAGTGACTCAAATATTTTTAAAATAAAAATTGAATAGTTCTTCATTGCTTTAAGTTAACAATGATCAAAAGGCAGACAACCTGAAATGAAGAAGAAAAAAAACCTAAATGACTCTTGACATAGAAAATCAAAAAAAAAATTCAAAACTCATTAGCACTAACAGCAGAAATGAACCCATAGCAGAATATTTGAAACTGACAAAAATCACTTCTAAAATCAAATTATACAATATTACTTAATTTTTGTGAGAATATGTAGAATAGTTTTGTTGTTTGAATATCCACCAATTATGTTTCTACTATGTGCCAAGGGCTTTGCATTCATTATCTCATTTAATCTTTGGATTAATTTTTCAAATTTTATACAAATTTTTTATAAAGGGCAATACATTCTCAGAGAGATTAAGTGTCCTCCCCAATGTAAACCAACTAGTGAGACACCAAGCAAGGATTTTACTTAAGAACTATCTCACTCCAAAGTGTGAACTCTCCACCATAATTCAGATTTTACAGGCCAAAGTCATAATGCTCTCAAAATGCCCTGAAATTTTGAAAATGGACAGTAATCAAGAATTACCTCTGTACAATCTTAGGAAAGTAGGATTTTTTCTCAGAGCCAAGAATTAGTGGAGCAAGAACATGAAATACTCCTTTGTACTTTAAACGACTTAGAAACAATGTCATTACAAAGTGTACCATAATTTCAGTGAGGTAGTTTTATAAATGTGAACTAATCAAAATTTTTATGGAATAATACTTATATTGATAGTGTTTTTCTAGTTTATATGTTAAACTTCCAGATGACCTATATTCTTTACAAGCATTTTACATTTTGTTTTAATTATAAAAATTTAAAAAATAATTTGTAATCAATATGCACATATAAAAATAGAAGCAATTTAATGGAGCCATACATTTGATATACGGGTCTACAATTTAGAAATATCACAGTTTTCCAACACTAATGATTGAATAAATCCAATGAAAAGACAGTATGTTTTCTTCGCAAATGATGTCATCAAAATCTACAACTTGGTCAAACCTAACAAAACACTTGGCCTTTTGCAAACTAATATGCAGAAGAAGCTTGCACTGTGTAAAAGGAAAGGCTAAATAGATTTTAGAGAACACACAAATATTCAGATACTTTAGAAAAAGGCAAAAGGATTCCACTCAGCAGAGCAGTTATAAGGCTTAAATGTTAAACCAAAACACAGAAAATTGTGAAAGGGTGAGTGCGTGCGTGTGTGTGTGTGTGTGTGTGTGTGTGTGTACATAAACTAAAAGCTGGGTTTGAAACTGCTGGTCACAAAAAAAAATAAATAAAGATATACCAATTAACTGCATTCTGAAGATAGCCAATAGTTGTGTGTTTTGTTTTGTTTTTAGACACTTAATGGTAGAAAAATCATGATATATTCAGCTCATATCTTGGAAACAGGCAGCTGAAAAGAGCCCCTTAGGAAGAAAAGCATTTTAAGAAAAATAGAGGCGATGAGTGTCAGCTTGTTGTGTAGGAGTCGACTGACAGAAAACACTGGTATGCCAAAGCAAATTAACCGTATCTCATTTGAAGCACAGCAAGAATACTTGAACATGCCTTTCATATGATAGACATATAATATGAATTACACTACTGTATGAATTAAAATGAATATATGAAATATAATTCACATTATATATTATAATAATAATTACAGACATAATATGAATTATAGACATATAATATGAAGCATGACAAGACTGCTTGAATATGCCTTTCATAATAGGCATAATAGACTGCTAAGTTATTTTATTTTATGAATTCAGATTATGCTTTCCTTTTGTCTGCACTGTAGTTTAAAATTTTCCTTTTTCTTTATCAGGTGAATGGAGAAGAAATATGATTTTTTTTCCCTATAGTTAAATACATAAACACATAAAACTGTTCCAGAGTTCACATGGTGAGCAGATACAAATGCTTCTGAATTCTCCTTATGGGACAGATCCTGTTATTATTCTTGTTCCCAAGAAGGGAAGGGAGAGTTTTCTATGACTGATCATTTACATTAACTCCATAACACATTTGTAGTTCCAAATTAATGATTCTTGAAGGAGAGATGACACTCAGGATGAGGAGAAGGAATGGAAGAATATTGATTGTCTAGGTTCAGGAAAGTAAATACCTAGTATCTATTTTCTCATTCCCACAGAATTACAGCAACACTATTCATCACTCATTTTTGCTTCCACATCATCAAGTTCTAAATCTTAGTTTGTCTTATGTTCCTTCTTCTGCCATTCTCAAGCATCTGTCTGTTTTAGGTGATCATTATTTCATATTTAAATTATAGTTAAAATCTCCTAGTTAATTTGCCAGTCTCCCTTCTCTCCTGACATAATTCCCCATCACAGCCTTCTATCAGAATCTCTTAATCAGTTTATGAATCAATCACTAAAAATCAATCACATTACTTTTCTAGTCCAGAAGAACAATGATTCTATTGTATTTCAATCTATAAGCCTGGAATCAATTCAGAGCTCTTGCTCAAATGTCTCAAACATGTCATTTCTCACTAGTTCCTTATGTAGCCCTTTTTGTGTTTTTTTCTTTCCTCTCACTTAATGGAATTAGATTAGTCTCTCCTCTAACTCTTCATTCTCCTTACTCTCCCTTTCCATTACTACCATCTTTATACGAAATATTTCTGCAATCTTCTCTGCTAAAAGTACTAAATTATTTTGTAGTACTTGAAAGTGTTTGCCATCTTCCTATAGTTATTTCATGCATTTGTGCCATTTATCTCCAAGGATTTAATGCATGATTTTGAGTTTATCAAATGATCTCATATTTCTCAGTATTAAATGAAATGTCCCACATGGAGTTAATTACCATTATGTGCCTATAAATCACATAAGCATGTTATTGTGTGATACACAAGGTAGAAAGGTACAAGCTGTTAATTGTGAGCATACACCATTACAATTGAACTTAAGATAATGATCTCATACTGTCCCCTGCAAGAAAGGGAAAATTTAAAGGTTTTTCAAGAAAATCACAAACCACCATTCATCTGTTGTTAATTATTCACTATGTCCTAAGCATTATATGCTAAGTAATCTTCTCTAATTTCTTATATTCATATACCAAACACCCAAACTGTGGACTCTTAATAAGAATTATAAGAAGTGACTCCTTGATTAAAAGCATATTTTATCATTAGTGATGGATGATACAGATAATTTTCTCTGAGTAATAAGCCACACACATACACATACATACATATAGTATGAGAATAAAGAAGTTTTTCAGGATATACAGTAGCAAAAGAAATTCTGCTACTGAGTTATTTATTTAATCCAAATAAATGTATTTATTAATGAAGATATGAAATGCTGAGTTTAGACTTCTGTATTTTAGAAAACGTTTTTAACATTTTCAGCAATAAACAAAGTGAAAATATGTATGCTGGGCTCATGGTAAGGTTTATTAAAGAAAACAAATCCCCAAATACAGTTTGGGAAATAATTTAACAATATTTGTAATTTAGTAGAAATATCCATACCATCTTACTAATGAAAGTAATATTTTCCCTAAAATTTTAGAACATTTTGGCAAATTTGTTTAGAAAGAGGTCTTTTTTCCCCACCTCTAACTTTTAGGTGATCTTACTCAGAAGATAAATATCATTTTCCTTATTTCTACAAAAGTCATTTAACACTTTGTTTCTTGGTATATTTTTAAAAGTGAAGCAATTAATATGTCAAGTTAATTCTTAATCACAATTTTAATGTTTTTTAATCATTTTAAAGTAAATCAGTAATTTAAATGCAGTACCTTTTGTAAGTGATAAACTTCGCAAGGTCAGGGGAAGTAAATATGTGATAAATAAACATAGTTCTTTCTCTCAAAAAAGGTTAGCTGAGAAGACAAGAGGAAAATAAAAATATGCAATTTAAAGAAAATCCCAAGAGATAGCTGATGATATTTTCAAGTTCAGATATTCTTTACTGAACTCTTTACTGAACTTCTGTCACATGCAAACCCTGGGATAAGTACTGGCATATCGTAGTAAGGAATTGAGACAGGAGCAGGGTATGATGTAATGTGGATATGTTAGCAAGCGATTTGTTTAAAAAATGAAAATTGTTATAACAGTTCTAAGAAAATATGGTCAAGGAAGAGGTAATAACTTAGCTGAATTTTGAAAGATAGATGGAATTTAAATTTGAAGAAAGGAGAGCCTTTCAGACACATAGAATGTAGAACAAAAATATTCTTTGAGAGGAACTCTGAAGCCAGAAAGTCTAAGGGTTTTTGGGAATAAAGAAAAGTTCGGGAGTAGTGGAGAGTTTGCAGAGAAGGAATGAGGTAGACAAAGCTGAAAAGTAGGCTGGAGACTCATTGTAGGGGGCCTTGAATGCTGGCTGACCTGAAGGAAGTTGAATTTTGTAGACAGAGAATTTATTGAAGGATTTTGTGCCTCTTACCCTTAAACCACATGCAATAATCAATGCCTGGTTCCCTATTTGAGCTTCATGTTTCTTCATTTAACATCTCAGCATTGCAAAAGAGGCTGAAAGGTAACTGAAGGAATTTTTGAGTGGCAGCGTTGTCAATCAAATTGTTTCCATGTTTAGAATAATAGAAATATATAATTTAGAGGCAAAAATAAACCTTAGGTTCCAGAAGTCCATATTTGCTTTTTAAAAATGGAAAGTTTACTAGGAAAAGTAAATGACTTTAAGTTCGTAGATTAATGACTGATCTCTTGAGCTAACATTTCTTGACTCTCAGACAAGTTTATTTTTGTTTCCCTATGTGGATTCTCCCCTTTCTACTGGAAGCACTACACAGGCAGGGTCCCTACAGAGAACAGATGGCATTCTCAAATTACAAAGTTGAGGGAAGTTTTAAAAAGAAGACCATTTACCAAGTTGTGAGTATCATGTTGAGGACCACAGGGAATAGCAGGGTATTCTGGGAGAGTAATCACAGAACTGTTACCAACACTAAAACCAGAAAAAGAAGTCTTGTAGATGGGGCTGTATTGACAGCAGAACAGAAAACTCACACTCTTCAAAGTGTAAACCCAAAATACCACATACTCCTTTTCCCATTGACTGAAACCAACTGAAGGCAGAGGTACGGAAAGCTATTGCAGCAGTCCATATTGATCAGTTTCCTGAGCAAAGAGCAGGGTAGAGAGAGACAAAGGACAGATATGGAGGGGCAAACAGACTTCTAGCACAACAGCACATTCTGAGGTTTTCAATAGAAACATTTACTTGCTTCAGTATCTTGGGGGACTTCTGAGCCTTGATTGTTCCAACATCCTCATTATCAGCACTCCTTTGGGCTCCTAGTTAGTATTCTACTGTTTGCTTCTGCCTCTCTCATTTTTAGTGATTTGAGGCTATCAACCTTCTCCCATAGGATACTGATTTCTTGAATTCGAAGTACCTCCCAGAAGCTACTTGCAAGTACTGAGTAAAAAGCCACTTAGTAAACTGTTCTAGTGTTTCCATGAGACTTTCTTATCCTAGTAACTATGCCATACTTCTTTCAGGATATGAAATAATAACTTATACTCTTTTAGGTTTGTGTAACACAGGAAGCTTGTATAGTGTCATAGTGTAGCACACTCTGAGCTCTGCCAAAAAAACAAAACAAAACGCACACACACAATATATCTGATTCTTTTAAGCAAACCCAAACTGCCACAATATGATGATTATCCTAAATTCTTAAAAGTGTTCAGGAAGATATCTGGCAAAAGCATAAGTTCTTCATCATTTGTGCTTCCTGACATAAAGGGACACATATGCAAATGTAGCCCAAGGACACCACTATTTTTCTCCTAATATTCTGTGATGAAGATAAGTTACTCCATTATAAATGTGTAATTTATGCTTTCATAATACTATTGAATCAGGTTATACCAATGACATATAGAATTACATATAAATCTCCAATTAAAATAAAGTACTTTTACAGAGAGGTATTAGAACTTCTTACTGGCAAATGGGTTTGATTTATACCTTCTGCTCAAAGAAACAACTTCCAGATGGCTGATGTCCCTAAGCATAGTGTTTGCTTCCATTTCCACAATTGTATTTCTCTTCCCACATCTGTGTTAATCATAGCAACCCAGCTGTTGACATATTGATTTATCAGCATCAGAGTCTAACTAGAATCTTACTGTTATTTTCCTCATGAGTTTCCCAGCCTAAATACATGACCTTTTTCCTACCATAATGTCATTTAGACAAGCTCAGATTACTTGGATTTAAAAGCTACATGCCAAACAATGTTAAACAGATTAAAAGTCCATTAATCTGGACTTTTAATTATTTTTTAGCTCAGATGAATGCTGTGATTGCCCTCATTTTATATGTGCATATATAATATATATTTAATTACATATTAAAGTAGAGCATGTATAATGGTGCAGACATGCTTAATCTTTATGTTGGCATATATTATTTAATAAATATAGTTTAATGTCTATGTTTTCTCGTCTTTGCTTGCATTTCAACAGAGTATATTATAATCACTTTTTTCCTATTGTAGATATGAAAAGACAGGGTTAAAAAGTAAATAAAGAAATGCATTTTTGTCTAATCATAAATCAATTCACAGACCCTGGCTTTTTTTTTTTTTTTTCAAAGATGTAATTCACATGAAACTGCCACTTTAGAATTTTGAGCTTATCCACTTTCCCATATTCAAATTTGTGTGGTGGTACTTCTACATACCATTCTAATCAGAGACATTCCATGCCCATCTCCAACCTTGTCAACCTTACTTTGTAAAAATATATACCTCATTATATTTAGAATTTCTACTTTTTTTTTTCTCTTAGCCTTTGTCCAGTGGTCTAAATGAGATTTGAAATCTGTCTGACAGTTGTTGTTCCTATTGCTTTTGGTTTCTTTTCTGGGAGGTGTTTGGAGGATTGAAATTTTCCACCATGAAGTCATACACCTTTAGCATGACCTTGATATTTTTTCCTCTGCACTAATGAGACCCTGGGTAGCTCTTATTTAAGGAAGCTGCTTTTGTCCGCTTGGCCAAATTAAATGGATCATAGCTGACTATAGGTAACATATTATTTTACGTATTTACATTTTCGAGTACATTCAAAAGACCTTGAAAAAATTTTAGTTTCGTTTGGGTGTCACGATTAAGATTACACTGTATTCTATCCAGTCACCTTCTGGAGGCTCAATGACCTTGTCTTTATTTTAGTAATGAAACTGGATATAACAAATCACTTTCTCTGCAATAGCTATGGCACAACAAAAGAGGAGTTTAAAAGCCAAATACTACAGGACACAGTAAGCCCAAACTATATAGATTCTGCCCCTAAATCTGACCTTAACTTAATACCAACAAATACTGGCAAAAATGGCTCCCCTAATAATTGCTGGATTTTTTTTTTTTCAGACAATAATGTATTACAGAAACATACATTAACATAATAGGCAGAAAAGTAAATTGTTAATGCCAATTTGTTTAATACTAAATTGTCACTAGCCATTTTATACCTCAAACCATCCATCAAAAATACTCAGTACACTAATATGGCTAAACACCATGTGCCTCATACTGCACTAAGACAAACTACCTGAATGTTCTCATTACTTTTTGAATTTTGAGTTCTACAACATATCGAACTAGTACAGGGTTGTTGGCAAAGTACATTTAAACTTTAGTGTGTTTAAATGTGTTTTTTGTTATTTTGTCCATGGGGTTATATACATATATACACGGGGAATGTTTCCAGAAGCCCAGGAAATTCTAAGATTTGGCAACACAGAATGTTTACATTGCTTTTATACTTTCTTAACTTGTTGGGGGTAGTGAGAAATAGTAAGAGAAATGATGTAATTTAGTGTCCCTTATTCACTAAAGGCTCATGGCTTAATTTCATATGGATAAATCTCTGCCACTTTTATAATCTACCCTAAAAAAAAATTGGAGCAGATTGAGAACAATCATATTTGTTTAATTATATTTTGTAAAGCAAAATAGTGATTTTTGTGTTTTATTTTTGAAATGCTCAAGAATCATCAGAAGCTAAATGCCAACATATAAATAGTACCATCTATTTATATATGTGTCACCCATGCTTATCTTACAAGATTTGTAAGAACTGTTTTCACTAGGCTGGTCACATTTCCACATTTGAATAGTGGACCACACTTTTTATCTTTAATGTCAGTGTAAGATTTACCATGCTCATCTAAGGGAACCAAAAACAACTTCTGTTAGGTTGTCACTTTAGGTATATTAGTTATGTGTTCCATCTTCGTTTCCTGAAGAAAATATGTAAAAGATGATATTGCATTATGAAAGTAGTATTTCAAATTTAACTCTTGACACTTTGAGCCCAGAGAAAGCAAAAATATATCATTGTGAAAGAGCATTTACCTTCCTCCAGAGAGAAAACTTGCAGAGGAAAATATATGAAAATATATATGAATATTAGCCAGGAATGCCAATCTTCTGAAAAATCACTCATGAAGGAAGGAGCACCTAATAAATTTGAAATGCTTTGTATTATTTCAATTTTATATCAGTATTAAAATATGTGCCGAGTTGTTTATGCCATCTGCTATACAGATATCAATTGGGAGAATAGTTGATCAAACTGCTAGGGGCATCTGTTTGGTTTCATTTAATTTAAAGTTCACATTTCAATCACAGTGAAAGTACCCTGAATCTTAATGAGAGATGCTGGTTTCTTTTGTGTTTCAGGTGAAAGCATATGGCTTTTCAACTTCTAACACAATTCAATGTAGCTATGGTAACATAATAGAACAGAATAATACTTGAACACTGTTATTAAGTCATTTAAATATTTTTGCAAGATTTAATATTATCAATCACTGCTGGATGTTTGGGACACAAAGATGGTTAGGAGATGGTCCCAGCTCTTAACAACCTTTGGTTATGCTGGTGAAGTCAAATAAATAAATAGTTATTGTGATGCAGTCACATGATAAATTGAAGCATGAGTGCTAGGGCAAGAGTCAGGAGAAGCTGAACCTTGCTGGGAGGCTCAGTTAGAGGGAGAATGTTACAAATGAGCTGCATCTTGAAAGGGTAGCAGAAGTGCCCAAAGAAGAAGGAGTCAAGAATGCATATTGAGGTAGAGGAAAATACCTTTGTAAAGGCATGGAGAAGAGCAAATTGGCTTATGTGGGAACTGCAAGTAGTTCAGGGTGGCAGGAGCACAGTCTGGGTTTTGGTATAGGCGTTAGGAAAGTTAAGGAGTGTTTCTGAAGAGAGAGACAGGGACTAAATCATGGCTGTGATGCCTTTAGTAGGTTGGACTTACTCATTAGGCTATGAGGAAAAGTAAAGCTATTTGGGTGGTAAAGTGGAAGCAGATACTGTCTCTCTACCCCATGGAGCAAAGGGAAGTACAAGATGGAATCAATCATGTGATACAAAACTGAGGTGGAGGATTCGGGGACAAGAGGTGTCACTGACGGTAGGCTCTGGATAGATGAGTTCAGTTTGGACATACAGGGTTGGAGATGTCTTTTTAAAGACATTAAGAGGACATTCAGGTAAATGGTTAGGGCTAGAGGTCAGGAGAGTAGTCCGCCTTGTTTTGATGAATTGTATCCAATTCTGTTCACCTAAGTAATTGAGAGTAAATCAGGTTTGTTTTGAGTTTCTCGTTTGTTTTATAGGAAGGGGCAATGTGGAGGAAGAAGACAAGATTAACAAATAATTAAATTCTCGATTTGAGTGAAACCTGTCACAATTTACTTGATGAATAAGAATGGCCTCAGAACCTCTTTGATGTTTTCAGATTTATATTTTGATAGGATAGTAGTGGTCACTTGGGTATGGAGGTTCGTTTTATGGCACTTCTTTCCTTTTCAAATGGTCTAGTTTAATATTCATAGCATACTATAAGACTGTTTTTCTTAAACTCTGGGAACAAATTGTTGGACTTTGAAATTAGCTTTAATGCCTTGTATTCTATGTTCATGGCGATATTTCTTTTATCGTTTAGTTTCCTTAAGAAGATACTTCACCATGAACTCTCTTATGAAGATTTAATCTAAGCAATGGATTATTGATTGACTTTGAAAACACCCTATTTCATTATCAAGTTTGTCTTTAGAAATGTCTTAATGTGTTCTGAAATAATTTCTTTGCCTGTATGGTTAATGCAATCAAGATCACTACTTTAACCCAAATTTCTTGTCTCTTCTTATCCTATGGTCATATTACTATTTCAAATACTAAATATTCTCCTTCTCTTCTACCTCTGAAAGCTCTTTATCTAACTATGTCAAAATACCAACCCATCTTTATGTAATTTGTTCCTGCATGGTGAAGCTAACAAATTGTGGAGAAAATACACAACCAGAATTAAATATGTCTTCAAATTGGATGCATAATCGAGATCCTCAGGCAGCCATGTCATTGTCAATGTGTAGTGCTGACCAATAATAGTAATAACAGTAATACTGTCATTTATACTTTCATGGCGCCTACTGCTTTACAACGTCAATCAATACCTTTTACTTCTTCTGTAAAGTTGCCCTGTATTTCAACACCATTTGATGTCAGGTAAAGATTTTAATTTTTTCTTCTTGACTTTTTTTGATACTTCTCTCTACCTCCTTACTTAGATTCCACCTTCATCATGAATAATCAGTGTTCTGGGATTTACCCTCTTGTGTGTTATTCGTTTTCTACTCTTAAGTTTTTGTAAGCTCTCCTGTTCCTCATATAGAAACATATCTATCTGATTTTTCATCCTTTGCCAAGCTTCTGGAGTGATTTCCTATTAACGCAGCATGCCACTTTACTATAATAGAACAGAGGATAAAAAATGGTCCTCTGAACCATTCCATTTTAACTACGTAATACATTTTCAGTGATCGTCAAAGGCAAGCCATACACATACCAAAGCAACAGCAATCTCCCTGCACCCCTCTTATATACCTGATTCACTTTGACTTCAATCCTACTTACTTCTCTTTTATTGGAAGTTCCTACCTCTGATATTTGCTTTCAATTTTATGACATTCAAGCCTGTCTTTTCTTAATGAATTTGTCTTGAGATGCTCCTCATGCTCTCTCCACTCTGTGCCAGCCTACATTCATCCAGTTGCAGCATCTTAGTTGTCACCCCTGAATCCTGTTGGGACCAGCCAAGGAATCTACAGGCATGGCAGGAGGATAGCTGAATACTGAATTATGGGTAATGCATAGGCATTTAAATCATGACCTTCCAAAGACAATGTCATTGACTTTACTTTCCTACATAAAACAAAGATTTCTGGCCTCAGGAGATATGGGAGATATTTTTGTGTGGCCCATTTTTTGTCTTGATCCTCTTATTGTAGAAATGGGTACTCTCCATCCAAACTACATCTGCAGTGTGATTAAAGTCGTCTCACTGAGGTTTACTGCTCTTCAGTCTCCACTGTCTAGAAAACCAGGTGTCACAGTGCTACCAGGGACAGCACATTGGTTGTACATAGGGGAGGCCATTATGCTATGTCTTTTCTGGGCAAGCCTGGGTGGACATACACATATTCACACTGGGATACACAAAGATGATTTTTTTAACCTGTATCACTAATGCCTAAGTAAACATGAAGATAAAAGACTATTGACTCATTATAGCAGATCAATCACTTTAGAACTTACTTGGGAAAATCTGGCATGAGTCATGGAAGTGATGCACGAGAGAAATCATTAAGCTTTGAATGTTTACATCTTTTTCTTAACAGTCCCAGTTGACTAAGAAATGCATGTTGTTAATTGTTAAGACATTCTCTAGCTCTGCCAGTAAGCCATAGTGTTATCTCCTTCCATGTTTTGAGGAAGTTAAGGAATTCACATCTATGACCTGTCTGGATGTGTTCCTTGATGTCAGTCTGCCAGGTTATGGCAAACTTGTCATTCTGCCTGATATAGATCAATCTTCTACAGGAATTGCACTTAGCAGTGTGCTGCCCTCAGAAAACACTGGTTATTATGCCTCACACCCAAATGGCCAGAATTGTGGGAGGTATTGGCATTAGGTAGTATTAAAACTGGACACAAATAAGACTTCTGACAAAGGACTTACATACACTCTATTTCTGGTAGCATTTGCCTTCTTTTAAAAAAATATTTTTTATCTTGCAAAAGTAGAGTAAAAACTGATTCTTTTGTAAAAGTAAAATAACCTTAATCTTCTCTATTCTATAAGAAGATAGCTAGAATGTTCTCATTAGCATGATTTCAAATGGGATTTATGGAAGTTCAGTGGTAACCTACCACATTCATATTTCCTTTGGATAGTAATGTGTCGGTCGAATATGAGACAGTTGTCCATGTTTTTTTGTTCTAGTTTTAGAGAATCGAAAGGAGCTTGTCAGAAATGGAAATTATGTCTGAATCTCCATTTTCCATTCTTCTTGTAAGCTAGTAGAGTCAAAAGCTGGAAGACAAGAAAAAAAAGAAAGAAAATAAAAGATTGTTTTGAGTTCTTTTTTTTCTGTGTTATAGTTTACTTATAGATTTCCAAATCAGTCTATATATGAATTCATGGATATGGCTGAAAGAAGAGCCTTGAAAAGAAATCAGCGCTCTCTTGCATGCGCGCTCTCGCTCTCTCTCTCTCTCTCTCTCTCTCTCTCTCTCTCTCTCTCTGTCTCTCATGCACATAGACACACAAACACACACCACACACTCAAATGTAATATGAGTGAAGAATTGATTTATCAGACAACTGAGACTCTTAAGTATAAGTACTAGTGAAAAAAGTATTTGATTTGACTCAATTGATCAAGATGTTGTATTTTGCCTCTTAAGTATTACTATTTGATATTGGAATTTTCTTTGAAGTTGTACCCAAGATCAGGGAATCCACACATTGTAAAACTTACATTTGTATAGGCTTATGTGGATTTAGAAGTCAAAGCAAAATATTCTCTCAGAACAGTAACTCTGACACAGAAGCCTTACAAACTAAGAATACACTGAATATACATCATAGGAAAGAGCTTTAAGTCAGATGTTAGGCTTCTAAAAATAACTGTAAGTGCTCAATACTTTCAGCTTTTTATTCAGCCTTACACAGCAGAAGATTTCCTAGGCTTATCTTGTTAGGTTGCATAATCAATACACCAAGTTCTAGCATGTAATTGAAGGCTTTATTTGTTTGTCTGAGATTTAAGGGTATGCTTTTAGAATTAAGTAACATGTACTGTTGCTGACTTCTGTGGTCGTTACTTCATTCTATATAAGAAGATGAATTTTAAAAGTATTTTCTAATGTAACACAATGGTTTTAAGTGGTTTCATTTATCTTTAAAACTTGTGATTGAAATAATTTTAACATAGAGTAATGGTTTTTATATATTTAGCTATTGATCTAATAAGAATATATTTGCCTGAAATAGGTAATTCAATGGCAATGTTGAGCAATATAGATCATAGTGAATATTCTCATCATTTTACCCAGATATATTGTAATAATTTGACTTGCACTCTCACTTTCAACATGGAGATAGTTTAACCAGACCTTGGTTGATTTTTCTTCTTATATACCCATATGTGAGCAGAGTACAGAATAACAATTATGAAGGTACACTTTAAAACACACTGTATTTGTAATGATCCAATGGAGAAATACTGCTTCTTCTCATGAGACCCTGGGCAAGTTAATAAAACTTTGAACTTCATCCTTATCATAAAATGAACATAATGATGGCTTTTCTAACTACCAAAAGGTGGTTGTGATAATTACCACATCAAATTAGATTCTTAATGTAAGAGATCTATATAAACTGAACTCAGTGTTTTTGTTGGTGGTAGTGTTATGGTTATTACTGTGATTATGCAAATATAGTGAAAGGTACACTTGCAAGCATGTGGAGACATGAGGATTTCTTTTTGTTTTTCACTTTGTAGTCAAACCAAGTAAGACTTTACTTTGCTTATTTGATTAAAATAAAGTTGGATACTCTGAATAAGTTTATGTATGTATTTGTTTATTTACTTATGTATTTATATATTTTCATCTCATAATCAGGAAGATTTTAGAACTCAGCTTGCTCATAAAATAATGCTCAGATCTCATACAGTCTCTACTTTCTATGAATCTATGAGTAAAAGTCAGTCTACCATAGGAAAAAAATGTGGATAGTGGGTTGACTCTTTTATTTTATTTCACTATCCCTCCTGTTTGTGGTAGTGGAAGCCCAAGCACAGTGGCAAATCCAAAAGAAAAAGAAAAAGCGTACCAACAAAATTGCATGGATATGTTCATTGTTAAGGGCAAATTCTACCATTACTAAGGTGAGAATTTAGAATCTGTCACAGGCGAGAGCCTGACTTTAAGATAACGGAAAAGCTCTTTTTAACCTCAACATAAATAACCAGTTCCTAAGTAAGCTTCTTGTCAGCTTATAATTTCTTTTTTCATGGTTTAAATTTTTCTGTGTTTTAGTTATGCCTAACTCTGAACATTGGATTTTAACAAAATTCTTCATGACTTACATATTTGTAAAGAAATTGAAATTGTACCTGGCAGTAGAAAGTGCTAGAAACATGTTTGTTAAATTAAAACACACACATACACATTCTATTAATAAAATTGGGCCTTTATGTACAGAATTATTTTAGATAGAAAACACCTAAATACCTCATTATGTATTAGCCTTTTCATATACAGCCACTTTATGTGTCACCCTATTATATAAAACCTCTCATTTTATCTTCAAAAAAGTACAGATTTTCCACATTATACCATCTGTCACATATATGCAAATTATCTAGAAAAAAATCTAATGCCTTAGTCTTTAATGTGGTAACATAAACATTTGTATAAATAAAAATTGCATATTTAATAAATTTTATTATTTAGTAATTAACAATTCCCACCTAAGGGCTTCAGTCAGGCTGAGAAGATGCTTTTAAATCTTCTACTTCTTTTATGTCTCAGGTGGCTACTTCTTTTATTAAGAGCAGAAATTTGAGCCTAACAAAAAGGACTAATAAGTTTTCACTTTAATTTCACTTTAATTTTAGTAGTTTTTAACACTACCAATATGTTTAAAGCTCTAGAGTTGATTAGCAGAGTTAAACAATTTGAGAGTGATATCGAAAGAAATGATCTATAATTTGTAGCTCATCAGTACAGAGCTGCTTTACTAAAACTTATAAAATTAATTTAAAAGTGCATATTAAATAATAGCACTTAGAAAATATCGCCTCATTACTTAATTTACTTTGGCTAGGTGTCCAGTGAAAATGCACAGCACTGATTAGTGTTTCAGATTGAACCTGCCCTCCTATGTCACATGTACCTTCCATAGTCTCTGGAGAATTAAAACTCAGGCAAGGATTTCCTTCCAGAAGACTGTTCCGATTAGATAATAGGATAGGTTGCTCCATTTCAGGCTTTGGAGGCAGAGGAAAAGAGGAAAACCCTTTGATAGCTCTTGCCCAATAGGAAAATATAAAAGTGAAATTCAGCTGTATGACCAAATCGTCTTAGTGACCCCAAACTCTCCAGAGAATTTCCCCTTAGAGGTTTCTCTGATGAAAACCTGAGATAATTTTTCCTCTAAATTCCCTAAAGGCATAGTAGAGGTTCCCTTCTGCTGGTTGAAATTAATACATATACTTAAAAGAATGTCTTTTCTGTGGTTATGTTCTTAATATGCTTGAAAATGCTGCATTGTAATTATGTGAATTTTACTGATATAAATTGTTATGAAATACATGGCTATGATATAAATGAAGAGACTTTATACTATGGTTCAGACAGAACTGTGATTGAATTTCAACTTTGGCACCTACAAGTGTGTGACTTTGAGCAAATTTCATAATTTTTCTAAGCTTTGAGTTTCTTAACTTTAAGAACAATATCAGGTTACAAGAATGTTATGAGGAACAATAAGGTGATGTAATAGTATCTTGCAAGGAAAGAGTTAAGTGCTCAGTGTATGTTAATATTTTCCATTGTTCCTTTGTATTTATGAATATATTTAAAATATGTTTACTAATACTCATATACACAAAAATATGGAAATTATATTTGCTTATATTTACTAGTACAAATAAGAAAAGAGATACCCAATGAAAATATTTTGCTTGAAATACTAATTATAATTGAAAAATCAACTTGAAATTCTGAAATAAAGTCTGATTTGGAGCCTTTCTATATGAAGTTTTAATGAACTCAGTATAAATATTGAATTAATACACAAATTTAAAAAATTAAAAAATAATTTATTGATTTGTTTCATTTTTATTTTAAAATAATGCACCAATGTTAAAAGAAATATGAGAAAAAAATCTATGATCTCATTCACCATTAAATTTTAATTTGCAAATCTACTTAATGCAAATTTTCTATTTTATTATCATTATTGAAGCAGGAAAAAGTACACTGAGAACTCAAGAGATTAACTGACCAGAAAACAGTCTAGACCAAGCTCTTAAAATGACCAGACATCATTCTTTATATGGCAACAGCAATTTAGTTATGCACTAACTTTATTATTTTACTTCTAGAAACTGTTTGAAATTGAAACCTCCTATAATATAAAAGGTTGATGTCAGTGGTACAAATGTTTGTAAGCAGATCATAACTCTGTAAATAAGGAAAGTAAATTTCTCCAACTGAAAAAATATATGTAAATGTATATCTGATTTTTTTAAAAAGTGTTACTGCTAGAAATCACAGCATTTAAATCATTTAGAGATATTGCTGTCAAGAATATAAATATATATTCCAAAAATCCTAAAGCTTCTATCATGTGAATTGAAAGAAAGTAATTCACTACTTCCTAATACATTTCCAAATATAGGTCTAAAGTTATGTAACAGGTTTAACAGGTCATGAGATCAACAGAAGTGTAGTGTTTATAAGCTCTCTTCCTGCACACTTTGCTTTACACAGCACTATACTATGGGGAGATGCACCATTATATAGAATATTTTTTTCCTTTAGGTATCTATATTTTGACCTTACACCAAACATAGCTAGCTGTGTTTTTCTTAAGTCTCCTTAGGAATGGCATGCACAATTTTTCTACTGAATAATTTAGTTTAGAATGGCCTCATTGAGTTGATCCCCACTTTTTCTTCTCATTGACATTATTACTTAACAAAAAGGCACAGTGTTTCATTCCACTAAGATAGAAACCTCCTCAAGGACGTTTTCAATGAATATATGAATCCAATAATCTAGGGTTGTACTTCAAAGAGCAAAAATTTTAAATTAATACTTAAAAACAGTGATAATGATAATTCTATTTCAATCACTCTTCAGTATAAGGCTTACTTCCAAAGTATATCATGGTTATCATACTTCAGCACACTGAGATTGATGGAGAACAACTACTTACTACCCTCATGTTGTTCTCTTCTATACAGATAAATAAAATTATGGTGTATGCAATGAAATGGAATTCTTTGGGATTGGTGACCTGTTGTACTACATTTCTTGTGACTTCAGGCAGATTATGCTCCATTATATTCTTTTTTTGAGAACTCCTTAATACAACTTTCTATAGGATTGACATTGCAGTAATTGCTACAAGTGATAAATTTATTCAATGGTTGAAGAAATAAATTAAATGCAGTGATCAAAATTTGGTGACCTAGCTCTGCATAGCTCCTTCTCTACCTGGCTTTCTAGTTCCACTACTTTGTTATCTTTCTGATTGTTTAATATTTAGCAGTTGATGTTTGAATGCTGAGTCTCTGTTCTATATTTTAGATTTTGTTAAAATTTTGTCTATTTAATGTATTCATACTCATATTTGCTCTCAAGTGATAAAGAATAATTAACTTATGTATTCAATAATGGGATATTTTAACCTCTGAAATTAAAAAAATTTCAGTTCATATGAAAGGTGATGGATTGATGAACGTTTGTAATTATGATAGGTTACTAAGCAATTTAATCTGAGTTTGAATGTCTTATACTAGGAGTTCTAGGACACTCTAGAACAAATGTTTTCTTTCTATCTATCATCTATCTACCTATCTGTCTATTATATATCTATCATCTATCTATCATTTACCTATCTAATTTATCTATCTATCATTATCTATCTTCTATCCATCTGCCATAATCCTTTACCCTAATCCAAATTTAGTAACAATACAAATAAGGTATCACAACAAATGTCTAGAAAGTTAAGTTAAACCTAGAGAAACTCAAAATATATGTTTTCTATATAAAAGTTTCCACATAGAATAATAAAATGTACTTATATGTTTCTGTTAATTTAGCTCAATGTTTTTTTCAAAAAATAATTAATTTTAATGATGCCCCAGTGAGTGAACACTTTGAATAATTAAAAAAAATCTAAAAGGAGCAACTTTTTAGTAAATCATTACCTAAAATAAAAAATATCATAAGCCCTAATTAAATCAGAGCTCGCAGGTAACTTATTGTTTACTTTGAATAAGATTCAAATTATACGTAAGTGGGTAATATTTAAGACATATGGTAAAGCGCTTTGAGTATACAGTCTCCTGCTTATGTTGTTATTATTGATGTAGACTAAAAAATAATAGTTATTTTAAAAGATGAAAAGGGAGCAGCCATGCAATAAAAGAAATATGATGTATTGGGAATAGAAACATTCCTGGATTTTCATAAAACCCTCTCAGATGCTAGCTTTTCTCTCTTTAGGCCTACTCTTTGCCTTATTTTAATTTACTCCATTAAATAAGGATTTAAATGTGAGATTTGGGCTTATCAGTTAGTTTTTCAACCATAATATTTTGCTTGGAATTATAAATATCTCAGGTTTAAAAAATCAAGAGCAGTATCATATATGGTCTCTAGAGCCAGACTTACAAAAATCTTCCTAAATCTTCCACTTACAAACTTGTAACCTTGGTAAATCAGGGCAAGTCACTATGTCCTCTGCCTCATCAAAATCATCCTTGATTGGCAACCACTGCTCAACATTTCTTGCTGATCAATCTTTTTAAAGAACAGTTCAGATTATATTATTCCCTGCTGGAAAACTCAGTGGCTTCCCAAATTATGCTGAAATATGTTCTCTTTCCTCTGACTCTGGCCACTGCTCTTTCCTAATTCTCTTACTTATCTTTATAATTTAGATTGACTCATCTATGAGGAGCTCTTCAGATATAAGAGTGGGTAGATGATAGATGATAGATAGATAGATAGATAGATAGATAGATAGATAGATAGATAGATATAGATATGCCAGCCTAACCTCATTTTAAAAGTAAATAACCATGAATTTCACTTTAAGAAAACTCTTTCAACCAAATAGGACTAGTTATTTTTCATTTTTCAGCAGCAACATGCAGTTGCAAAGTTTATAAAGTTGGGCTTTTAAACCTTATCATGTTCAATTTTTCAATCTTTAAATTGGATTTGGGAAAATTTTATTAAAACGTGAACAAAAATATCCACATATATTTAATATATTTTCAAAATAACTTTAACATTTTTAGATAGAACAAGAGTTAATTTGGCAAAGGGAGGAATGACTTCACAGGTGTGTGGTGTGTGATCTTTCAGTCGCAGAGTTCCACTTTCAGAAGGACCCTGTGCTTGGTTTAATGCTTTGCTACCGCCATCTTGAAATTCTTAATAATTTTACTTTTGAATTTATGTTTTATAAGTGATGTCCACTGGGGCAATGAAGTATGAACATGAGCAGCCGAGCTGCGGGGTGGCAGCTGTGTATACACAGGTTCAGGCCTGCAGGCACAGGAGTCAGCACAGACGCCAAGCAATTGTGGCAACCAAGGGAGATAGAAGTGGCTCACCCATGCCAGCAGGGACAGATAGGACCCATAGTGAGAGGCCAGCTGCTTCTCAGTCCCAGGAGCCCATCACTGCGGTATCTACACAAATATTAAATCTCTTGCCTAAGTTCCAAGACAGTGCCTGCAGAGCTCAGGCAGTAAACTTTGTCAGTAAATTATTACAAAATAGAGAATACACAAGGACATTACAATAAAGCCTATCAGGGAGTTAGAATTCTTTATAGTTTGCAATGTCTTTTGAAAACTGCTGCAACATTGCAAAACAAATATCCACCACTGTAGGAATACAGATTGTATTTAAAGATTATAACATTTGATGGAAATAGCACTATTTTCATATGAAGCTTTAAATGAGCTAATTTTTAACAAGGAAGACAATTTTTAAATTAAATTGTCTTCGTAATTGAAAATAAAGGAATAGATTATCTAAACAGGCATTTTGAATTATATACAAATCATAAAACTACTTTTGTTTTATTGCATGACCTCAGCGAGTTATAGGAAATATCAGAGGAAATATTAAAATGCCATTGCATACATTACATTTTGTATTAAATTCAATATAAAGGTGATACAAGGGATCTGTGTTGCGATACTGTATCTTGACTTGGGGATGAATACATGGATATACACACTCAATAAAATTACATAAAGCTAAATACATACGCAGATAAGTACATGGAAATTAGTGAAATATGAATGAGATCAGTGTATTGTATATATGTCAGTTTCCTGCTTGTGACATTGTACTATAATTTGTAAGGTGTAACTATTGGGGGAAACTGGGTGAAGAGTACATCTCTCTATTATTTCTTACAATTTGCTTTTTAATCTACAATTATTTTAAAAGTTTAATTAAAATTACATTCACACATACATAAAACTGATTTGTATGAAGTTATATATTAATGAAAAATTGTTCTGTGAGAATCATAAGCTCTGGATGTTCTAAAATTTATATATTAAAATGACATCAGAAATTTATCCCAATGATGTTGTATCCTGTAAAATACTCTTAATAGCTCCAGTATCAGTTACATCAACATAAAGATCTTTCTTAAAACTGAAAAGTATCAAAAATTATTTGTAATCTTGCATTAGCCAAAAGCACCTGATGTCACTTTCGATTTTATCATTAAAAATGAATTTGCTAACTGTAGAAATTTTGATGACTTGAGAAATGAATTTGCAGAAATTAAGCCAGAAAAATTATATGATAAATCAAGATATTACAGTAATATATTATTATTATTTACTGTATTATATGTAATTATGATTTCAAAATATTGTTTTTTGGAATTTGTATATTTGGTATTATTACTCATCTATCACTATTATCCTATTAAATTTTATAACTAATAAAATCTTTTTAAAGGAAAAATATTTAAGTATTATTATTTTTAACAACACTTTTTTTCCTAAGTTTTGGTATAAAATGCTCAAATTTTTATTTTTCACTAGACCTTATAAATTATGTAAGCCTTGGGCTAGGGAGTTTGGTACAAATTAAACAAAAAAATTCTTTAAATCTTATTAAAGGGTAAATAAGATACATTGAACACCTTATTTTTGTATGATTGAGCTTAGAATAATGTTTTGAAATGACATCAGAAATTGCATCTAATAACTTATCTCAGGAGTCAGCTTCTTTCTCCAGAGAATTTGCCAAGAAATGATTTTGCTTATTTTATTTTACTTTAGTATTAAAAAAAACCACAAAGTTCATTCATCATCAACTCTGACATTTGAATTCCAATATAAATTACCCTGAAATAGGGCTTCAGGGAAGTCTTTCCATTTATCAGACCTGTATTTGAAAATGTGTTTATCTTTTTACTTGAGAAATATAAGATGAAAGACTATGCAAATATGTCAATTTGGATTTTCAAAATCTAAACATCATTGTTTTGATAAAAATGACCAGATTTCCAGGAAATTTTGAAATGATCCCATCAGCATTCATCCTTGGCATTTTTATGTGATACTCGCACCATTGTCCGCAAAGTAATTTTCATTTTATAAACAACAAACCTAAAACTGAGTAGGAATGCATATGTTAACAGTAGACTAAGCAGGCTTTGAAAAACATCAAGTCATTTGATTAGTAATTAGGGAGAAACACCTATGTAAATGCTCCATCGCAAGGCTGTTCCTCCATACTTAGTGTTCCATAATGCTTTTGTGTACAGGTCATACTCACCTTATATTGTGCAATCTTAATGGCTCAATTTTTTTTCCCTCTCCTGTTCCAGAATGATTCTTGGGGAAAGCAGTATTCATATGCACTCTTCAAAGCCATGAGCCACATGCTGTGCATCGGGTATGGAGCCCAGGCCCCGGTCAGCATGTCTGACCTCTGGATCACCATGCTGAGCATGATTGTCGGGGCCACCTGTTACGCCATGTTTGTAGGCCATGCCACAGCTTTAATCCAGTCTTTGGATTCCTCAAGGCGGCAATATCAAGAAAAGGTAATTTGTTTTATCTCTAATATCTTCAATCAGCTATTTTGTAAACTAGTGTTTAAGATAACTAAACCATCTCCCCTATCGAAAATATAATGAGATGAAATGTTTAAAGCTGGAAAACCCAATCTGTTTTGATATTTTGAGGTTTCCTCAAGATGGTCTTCATAGCTTTTATTTGTTTTCAATTTCTCTCTTGAATATTTTTTTAAAAACTCTGAATTTGCATTTGCAGTAAAAAATAGTTACATATTTCAAAACGTATGAAGCTGGTTTAAGGAATTATGATTCATGTTTTATCATATTTTCTCAGTTAAAATAATATAAAGCTTTCTTTAGTTAAAAAACAATATGAGATGATTAAATGGGGACAAGCAGCCATTGCTCATGTCCCTCTGTGCCTCTCCTCAGGTTATAATCATAATTTATATTACAGTTCATATGCTTAGCTGAACATATGTTGCCCTTATATCTGGATAAATCACCACACCCTCCAGTCTTAAAAATGCATATTAACAGCTGCTATTACACATTCTTCTACACAATCTGTTAATTAAAATGATCGCTGCTCTAAACTTTTCTCAAAAAAGAATAAAAGTAGATATATGCAATGATTTATTCATTGGATTTTTTTCCATATGCCAAAGGAATATGGCCGAGACTAAACCTTGGACAATAGGACAATACTTATATTCCTGACCATCATCAGTAAATTTCTGACAGATAAATAAGAATATTTCATAACAGAAGGAATAATTTATTGTAGGGGGGCTCTTCTGAACCTGACATAGTGTATGGTATACACCTCGCCAAAGAGTATTTCTGAACATAATGGTCAGACAGTTCTAGAATACTTCTCCTGGTGAGTGATAACAGCTTAGACTTATAATTACAAAACAGCCAAAGATCATTTCAGTTACAAAATTTTTCAACACTGTAATCACACAATAGGAGAAAGATACTTTATTTCCCTTGAAGGTGATTATACTGCCACCCACTCTTACGGTGAGCAAGTTGATATTTTATTACTGAAGTAATGAAAAGATGAACCATCAAATTGCTTTGAGGTTCATTTTAAAATAAAGCCTCCAGTTAAATTGTAAAGAACAAAGTCCATAGTAAGGGAGAAGAAAATTTATACAATGGTGACTTTGACTGAAAATTGTGACTCAAAGGAATTTGGAGTAAATTTATGGGGATTTAAGATAAGACTACATCAAAGTGTATGTTTCTCTTATACTGTCTCTTTTCCTTTCAATTGAAATTGCTTGTCATAAAAAATGCTCTTTTTCTACCTCCTTTTTGCCTATGTCATTTGCCTATTTTCTTAAAAAAAAAAAAGTCTCCAATTTCCAGGATTGTTATTTATTAGCATTGTATTGCATATTAAGTGAATTCACCATTTCTATGATTTCAGATCTACTGTATAAGCCAAGTTTAATTCGGAAACCTAATTCATCCAATGATGTAATCATAGACATTCATAAGTGAAGAGTTATGATGTTTGTCATTATTTAAGTCATGAAGTTCTTGATCTTACAAGTGCTTAATAGGGTGCAAGCATAACTAGAGTTAAATTTCGGGGTCATATTATAAGTTTAACTTGTTGAGGAACTGCTTATTTTGTAGTTAATATTTATCTTTAGATATATTGAAACTATTTGCCATGGATGCCTGAGAAATGAATATTGATATTAATTTCACTGTCATATACTCATTAGTAACATATTTTTGATGTCAAAGAATCTCTAATACCTTTTTTCTTTATTATTTATTTTATTTTATTTTATTTTATTAGTTTCAAGTATACATTACATTGGTTAGATATTTATGTAGTTTATAAAATGATCCCCCTAATTGCTCTTTCTCTTCTCTGGCTCTCCCACTTAGCCATTACATTAACTGCATTCCCTATGCTGTGCTCCCCATCCCCACTACCATCTATCAACTAATTTTTACTTCTTTTATCTTTCATAGTAGCCATTCAAAATACACTGGCATTCAACCCACCTACTCTGGCACCAGAATTCACTCCTAGACATTACACTGTAATGTCCATCACTTATCATACTGTTTGGCTCAAATGACCATATTGGATGACTACAGAAAGTCATCCAACCCATTATATAAGTTTGGAAGCTCAGAGTCATTTAATTCTTCCTTCTGAGGGAAAATCTGTTTAATCCAGGCCTTCCAACCTTAAATAGCTCTGTCATCCCAAACAATAGCATTAGGTCCTCCAATTATGAAATCATTATCTACACAATATACTAATGTTCATAATCTTACACAGCTATATCATCATCATTATCATCATCATCATTGCCATCATTATTTTCTCTTTTGACCAAAAAAAGTGTGTGATGATCTTCATACTGCAGCATTGCAGGTTATACTTTGACTTCAATCATAATGCATGCTGCTGATTTCATGGGCTATTATGTTTTATATTTTATTATATTTTAGAAAGCTTCATTTTCCCCTTTACCCAGATATAAGTGGATTTATGGCATGAAACGGGTGGCATTTAAAATGTCCCTCTTTCAGTGCTCTGCTCTGGATTACCAGCAAGCTGCATAGTTTCTGTAACTGGTATATTGATCAAGATCAACTTCGGAAATAACCAAAAACAATTACATTTTTTCTTTTAACTTTATTTAGTGATAGTCAGTCTTCTGAGCGAATTAAATCTTTCCCCAGCCCTACCTAGGGATTTTGGGGGCTGGCAGCCAAGAGTGAGAAAGGTAGGCTGGCTCCATACCCTTTCTTCTCTCCCCTGTCATAAGCCTACCAGAAAATGCTGTTTATCATCAGGGTAAAAGACAGAGAAAGGAAAAGGAAGGGAAGTTTTAATGTGCCTGCTAGATGTGTTAAGTTAGGTGAGTCTGGCAGATAATTAAATCTAACACTTCCTTGGGGCCGTATAGGTAAGTCCCTCTGAGTTCATCTCCAGCATTTCCCTAGATGAGACCCTGACAACTGCTTTCTGCTGAGGCTCCTTGCTCTGCCAGGGAGAACTTGAATAGGACTCATGATGTCGTACTGGCCCCCTGGATGGCTCAGATCCAGCCCACAGAGAAGGACTCCTGCCCTCTCTCAGCCTATCTCTCAGCAATCCACTGCCTCCTCCACCAAAGCAATGAGGGGCCAGAATCTAGCCTCCAATTCCTTGTCAGGAGTTGGACCCCAGTGTCCACAGGCTATTTACATGTTCTCACGTGGTATTCAGGGCCCAGGCCCATGTCTCCCAACTATGTGAACATATTTCAATGATCCCCAAGTGGTTTTTTTGAAACTCTCCCCACAAGTCAAGTGTCAGAAGGTAGCCCTCCCACATCCCTATCTCAAAAGGGGTTGGGAAATGGAGTCAGAGCAGAGCAATCACTCTCTCCAAAGAAACACTCTCACTAATCCCATCACAAAAATTCTCACTCTGCCTTCTGATTTCTGTGGAACTTTGGTGAGGCTGAGACCTCTCGCATCTTGATTCTTGGATCACTATTAACAAGTGTAAACCCGTATATCAGAGACCCTCTTATAAGACCAATATTCTGCTGTCTCTCAGATTAGCAGCTCAGTGAACATGAGAAAGAGTAAGTCCCAATCTTGCAGCCTTTTAGACCTTTCTTTATCTCAACTCTTCTCAAAGCCTCCTCTATAGACAATGCCAACAAGTCATATGTATACACATGAATCTATATATGACTTATTGTTGATATATACATATAATTGTTTCTTTGTCATATAAGTTTGGAAATGTTGACTGAAACAATATATTTAGTTTCGTTGTTGTTGTTGTAGAACTATGTGCCCCAAACATTTGACATGAAACCCCCATGTATTTTAAGTGATTAATGTGTACTTTGGGAAATACCTATCTAGACAAACTCTCCACAGTCACCATTCCCTTTTCTCTTTTCTTTAACTATCCTTGGGTAGCTACTATTTTCTAGCTCTATCTGTAGTTTATCTAGTCTTCATAAAATGAAACTGCTTTTGTTCATCTTATGTCTTTGTACCACTGCATCTTAGTTCTTACCCTTGGACACCCCTGGGAAACCTACTATTATTTCTAGACTTGTCACTCTCTTTCCTGTCAACTAATTATAATAATAGCAGCTTTTGGGTGTATAATTTCCCCTCTATACTAAGCAAGAATTTTAACACAATATACATTATGAATTTAGCGTAAGAGATTTTGAACTTGCCTTGGTTGTACTTGATGTAGATGACAGATCATTAATGTGAAATCTTAATATGACCAAAGAATGACTTTAATTGTATTGGAAATTATCAAACTAAAATACTTTATACACTGAATAGCTTCCTGAATCCAGGAAGCAAAGTGTATAAAACCGAAGCACATGCAGGAATGATTTGTTTTAAAAGACTGTGCTTTCTAACAGTAGAACACAAGACAGTGCTACTCTAGGCTTTAAATTCTGCTTATGTTATATAAAACTTTTTAAATTACTTATTCTCAGTTTAATAACAAGAAATTAAAATGCTAAATTTATCTAATAGAACAATATGATAAAATTTTGTCTTTCTCTGCAAGAGTTGATACGGTTATCCATGAAAGTCCTCTTAGAATAAGTAATCTCTCTACAAGTGACTTATATCTACTATGTAACCATATTGAATTATGCAATTTTATGTAACCATATCAAAAATGTTAATATTTTAAATCTAGTAAATTCAGGCAAATGTTTTTTCTTCTTTTAAATTAATCATAGATCCTTATTTTTTTCCTTGTAAATGAAGGGTTATAATCACATACATTGCTTATCCCATAGAAATCAGTTTTCTTTTTTAATCAGTCTAATCTTCTAAATTTGTGTAAGGCATAACCAGAGACAAAAGGCTGGGCACCAAGATCTGCTCTCATTTTCAATCCACTCAAATCCTATTTGCAATGAAGCACATTTCAGGTCATTTAAAATAAAGTGATTATGGTTAATATGTATCTTTTTTTCTTGATTAACTATCTTTCAAGAAGAATTTGGGTGGAGGAGGACTAGTGCCAAATCAACTTTTAAGCTCTTCATTTCTAGCCAGATAATTATTGTTCTCTCAGCAAACCAAATTCCATGCCTTTCATCCTACCGCAGTATGTTCTTTTACCCCTTTCACTGTTTACATAGGTTCTGCCGTTCCCTTTGGAAAGCTGTGACATCTTCCCTGATCCTCCCAACCTATAGTAATGTTTATTGTGTATATCCTCTCTGTTGAGGAGGAGTGCAAGCAGCATGTTAGGAAGATCTGTGTCTCTGCTAATGTGTATTTCAGCACTCCCATACATAATAATGTCAATACTGTGATGCTAAGGATACAACAATACTCAGATAGGACAGTGAGAATTAAGAATGTTTACAGATGCCCAGCCTTTATTATAACATACATAGGAATAAGAGGTCATAATTTGAACTTTTCTGGATGCTTCCACTTGAGTATACATGAAGCATCTTTTGAAAAATATGTATCACCACCCTTGCTCAGGCAGGGGAGGGAGTATAACTAAAGGAACCTCTCTATTGTGACATATGATGAGCATATGCAGCAGCATTTGCTGAAGGCCAATGTGATGGACTCCAAGAGAGGACCCCATCTATGATGAACCTGAGCACCTGTCCTCAGTCACTCTCTGGGGCCTCTGTGATCTGCCTCAAGAGCCCAAGGATAGGTGGTGATGCCAGGTTCGGGTGAAGAAAGAGGGCTATGAGCTCCGCAATGACCCCGCCACTGATGACTTTCTATGCCACCCCCTCAGATCACAAAGCCCATCTCAACTGCCAAGCCCCAGGGCCTGGCCTTCCCTAAACCTGGTGCTGCAACTGGCAGTGGTCCCTACAGCCAGGTCCAAAGAGCAGGGCCTCAGGGAGCTGGGACTGTGTGCTTTCCAGAGCAGGGACCGATAGGGCTGCGGTCAAGTCAGAGGGTTCTGCATTGAGAAGTAGGGCAGGGCTGGGGTAGCTGATAGGAGAACCATGGGGAGGTAGCACTGGGGATCAAAGAAACCTGTTAGTAGAAACAGAGGGCTGGAAAGGCCTGTGTGAGAGTAGGGGACCAGATGGATCAGGGGAGTCAAGGGGAGTATAATCAATCCCTAGTCCTAGAAGTGGAACAGATGGTAGTAGCTCAGGAATGGGACCTGGGGAAGCCAGGTCATCCCCCAAGTCATCCCCACAAAAGGAACTGACAGCTGCTGGACTAGGTCTGTGGAAAGAGTGCTCAGTCAGAGTAGATACAGTTGGAGGGGTCTGCATGGAGGCTGTGGGGAGAGGCTAGGCTGTGCCTGGATTCTTTCCCTTGCATCGTTGTTAGCTAGAGTTTTATTTAAGTTTTATTCTCCTAAAGTCAATTTGGGTTTAAAAAATAATTTAAAAAATTTAAGTTAAGTATTTTTATTATGTTGTTTATTTACTTGTATGTTGCTTCAGGTATTATAACAAGTGATGGCATGGATATGTATATATATATATATATATATATATATATATATATATATATATATATATATAACTTAAACACAGATCACTTTTTAGAAACTGAATTTTCAATATGCTTTCCCTTCTGGAATTCTGAGATTGATTTCCCTATAAGTAAAAGGTATGTTATCAAAGTGTCTTTCATCAGGGTTAAAGTGATTTCTTAGTTACTGGGTTGACCAGGAGGAGTATGTTCTGCTTTAGAACATGATGCAGCCCCCTGTCTCAGAAAGATGGATGGGAGATTTTGTCACTGCTGTCATTTAATTCTGAGTCTTCAACAACAGCAACAACAAAAAGTCTTTATGACCAGAGTAATGGTAGAGCAAAAAGGAAAAATCTGGAGCGATGGCACATGTTTTATAAATAATGCTATTATTCAGTTAAAAAGAAAAAATAAACAACAAAATAACAGTTATATCTTGTTTTACAGCCTATCTTTACTATATCAAGAAATATAGTCAGTGGAGCTGCTAATTTGGTTTATTGATTTTGTAGGCTATAATAGCATTTGTCTTCAGAGAGCAAAGGGGCTTTGATGTTATATTGATCTTGACCTTGGAAAATCATATCGACCCACTGCTTAAATGAAAAATAGCTTGATACCCTCATTTTTATTGGCAGCATTCTTAAGGGAAGACATAGCTCTACAGCCATGTGCATTCAATAAAATGTTTCACTTGCTTTTCTTCATTATTCGTAAAGGCTTTTTTTCTTCCTTTACAAATGAGAAAGTCCTGAGCACAACTCCCACATGGTTCCTTAATTAGTCGGAAAGTTTTCCAATTCCATAATACTATATACTTTTTCTTCCTGGGAGCTTAATTTAATGCACTCTGTTATGTCAAAGTGCTAGTACTGCCAAGTGTTCTCAGGCCAGGGAGATCCTAGGACAGCAAGTATCTGTGAGAATTTCTCCTAGGAAAATAGCGGCGCGGGAGCCTCTGAGTTAGTTTTGTGTGGCCACTTGGGCTGCTAACACATCAGGATCCTGGCAGAATTATGATCCTTTACATTCTCAGCTGGGAATTTTTTTTTTTTTACATTAAGGAAGTACTGTTATAAGGATGGGTGCAGGTAAAGGGAGGGGGTTTGATGCTGTTAATTTAACTAAGGAGAAAAATAGCATTTTGCTAATTGTAAATATCTTATACCACTGATTTTCAGCCTTGATATTTTAATACATTCCACTGGGAGATATGGTATCCCTTTTCATTCAGTGATACTGTCTGTACCAGTGCTCTCTGTTGTATGTTGAAACTTCTTGCATCTTTATTGTAGGTATTCATGGTTTCGGGAATGTGCAAAGTGCTAAAGATTTGTACTCACCATTCCCTCATTTAGGACTTTAAAGTTTACATTTATCATTTTACAGCACATCTGACAGCTTCTTGTAATGGTTCTAGAGTTGCTTTTTCTACTATTTTACTTATTGATTAATATAGATTTAATTTTTTAGAATTATGTCATAAGACATAACTACACTATTAAGTGCATTCACAGGGCAGAAGCTGGTCATCAGGAATCCACTAGTCTGACCAGAATCCACAAGAATCACTGTCTGTAACTTGCATTTGTTTAGTCAGATCACTGTGATCTATTTGAAATGGGCCTTGAAGAACACAGAGGAAACCAGTAGGTAGAGATAGCCACCATGGGAGAAATGTCCCAGAAAAGAGCCCTAATTTTGAAAAGATTCCTGATAGGAACAAATGTGCAAATGCTTGAAAGTGAGTATATGTGGGAAATATTGAATTTCCCAGTTTGAATGAAGCAAAATCTTGCTGGGGAAAGTGTGGAATAAGACTAAGTTATGGTCAGTACACCTAAGAATAGTTTTAAATGCTGAAGTGATGAGATTGTACATTAGGAAAAGGATATTCCTTGCAAAAATTTAGCAATGGAATGTGATAATTGAAGCTGTCTTTTAGGAAAACAAATCACAGCAGTACATGAGATGCGATGTACTCCTAACCTAGATTGTAAGGTTCCAAGATCAAATGGATCACTTCATAAATGCTTACAAGTGGAATAATTAACTCAAGACATATTAAAGAGAAATAAGAACTTCAGCCTTTTAAACAGATAAGGACACTCTGGTTAATAAAACTACTGGAAATGATATTCTTTTATAAGAAAGAAAGATCCAAATAGTCTTAGGGGATGAGATATCATTGAGTTGAGTCTCAAATAATTCATTTGTATCCATTTAAAGCATATTTATTGAATGCTTACTATGTGTCAAGTTGGGTATTGGATGCTATACATACAAATTGAGCAGATAGACATGGTACTTGGCCTCATCCAGCCTCTTATATTACAGTGGGTGTAGGGACATGAGGAAGGGGTATCACACCCAGTAATAAAATTCATAGGAAACAATAAATTATTATAAAAAAATTGTAAGTGCTATGAAGGGAAATGTAAAGTCTTGATAGGAGATTTTAAGGCTTCGACTTGTTTTATACGGGATGCATTGGAGGTGGAGGGTAAGAAAAATGACATTTAAGAAGAGACCTAAAGAATGAGTAGAAGTAAGATAGTGAAATGAGCAGCATGGAGGAAGCTCTGAGGTGGGGAAATGCTTCCCGTGATTTAAACAGACAAAAGGAAAGTGTGACTAGAGCAGAGGGAAAAGTGAAATGGCTCTGGATGAGACTGGAGAGATTGACATGTGTCATATTAGATGGGACCTCATAGGCTTACTTAACCATGTTGTAGTTTAGCCTAAGTGCTATGAGAGTCTAATAAGAACTTGAAATGGAAAAGTGGCATAATTAGATTTGCATTTTTTGAAGAGCATTCAGTAATGTGTAGAATAGATTTAAAAGAAAGAAAAAAATGTCCTAGTGTTCTTAGACATTAGGAAGATGGGCTAGTGTTACCTTGCAAAGATCCAGGTAGGATTTTAATTTTTGCAGATGGAAATATTAAACAGGCCATTCCAGATTGAATAAATACTACTTTAGGACAATTGCTGAGCTGCTGTAAGAAGGACATCCGACAATTTACTTACTTAAAGAACTATATGATTTCACAAATAAACTTCTTGAGAGGACAGGTCAGAGGATGTTCATCTAGATGGTCATTTTCAAAACAGTTTCTTCCAAGGTGTTCCTTCACTATCCTCCAGGACACTGCTTCTAAATTTTAATATTCATCATTGTCACCTAGAGAGTTTGTTCTGACAGATTTTTGGGCCACACTTTCAGAGTTTCTGATTCATTTGGTCTGGAGTGGATCCTGAAAATTTGCATTTCCAAGATCTCATGTACTTCTGCTGCCAGTCTAGAGACCACCCTTTGAGAACCACTGCCGTAGAGTATTGCTCTTGTCTGTCTTCTAGCTCACGACAAGAGGTCGAGAACATGGAGAGACATCCACATTGATTCTACTCACATTCCGTTGATGAGAACTTAGTCAATGTTACTACTCAAGGAAGCTGGGAAATTTAGCCTAACTGGGGAGCTCTAAGACCAGTTAACAACTCTATACATATGGAATAGGCAGAGAACAGATTTAGGTGGGAAGCTGGTAGCCTCTGCCTTAGATACTGGAGCAAAAGTGAGGAGGCAGGAAAATACTTGGGATTTTCATGGATACTACACACTTTGGATGGGTCATGGAGTACTTGCAAAGAGTAGTATATATAGGACCATTTGTATTTGGTTTGGTAAGCAATGGAGAGTCATTGAAGCTTTCAATTATAGTCTGACTCTATAAGACGGTGGATGTTAGAGAATGGGTAGATCTAGAGAGCAAGAAGTGATAGAAGAATAAAATGGAGGGAAGAACACATGTCTACCATTAAGCCATATGTTGGTAAACTTGGAGTCCATTACCTAGAATGTTTCTTATGCACTGTGACTTATCTACCAGGGATATGTAGTGTCTTTAAATAAACATTAGTGAAGTCAAACTATTTTCTCTCTGAATAATGTATGAAATGAGCTAACTTGTGAATTTTGAATTCAGTATATTGATCATGTGAACTTGAAATACAATTTAAGAATTTTTGATATACAAATGAAGCAAGTATAAACCATTTTAATGTAAAATGTTTTCAATTTTTTATTCTAACTACACCGCTATTTTACTTAGAGTACAAACATATATTGAGATGATAATATAAGATAGATGATTATATTCTGTATTTACTGCTTAAGCTTTGCCAACTGAAATTACGGTAGATTAGTAGGTTCATTTTAAAAGAGTTCTTGCTGTCCTCCTACTTCACCAAGTTATTATTAAAATTAATGAACTAAAATTTTGAAAGTTATTTAAGTAATTGGGGAAAAGCCACTATTTAAATATTTAGCATTAACATGTTTAATGAAAAATGATCTCCATCTTCAATATTATTAAGTGATATTTAGAAAAGATCCAAGATGTCTGTTAAATTAGTCGAAATAAAATAGATTATTTTAACTTTTCCCCAATGAGAACATAAAATACTGAATTTCATTTTAATGTTATGATTTGTTCTTTCATTTACCAGTCATGGGTGAATCATGAAAGTACTGAATTATTTTTTAGTTACTAACAGAAATATCTCACTTACTTGGAGATCAGATTGCTAGTTTTTATGACTCCCTGAATTAAGCCCTGTCCCTGAATTTAGCGGAAAAGCAACATGTTAGAAGCAGATGTGTTGCTGTTAAAGGCAGGTGCAGAGAAAGGAATCAGAAAAAAAAAATATCTACAAGCAGGAAACAGAAAATGATAAAAACCACATTTCACAACAACAACAAAAAAGCCACCAAGTGGCACAGGGCAATGTAAGGCCACATCTCATCTATACAAGTAACTTTCAGATGGGGTTGTGATTGGAGGACTCCCATCCTGTGTCTGAGCTCCACCAAATTTTGATTAATCTATAAAATGTATTTTTACTACAATAAGCATTCCTTCTGTGTGAGTGACATCTGGCAAGCAGATTGTAAAGCTGAGCTGATCCAACAGACATGAGAAGTTGGGGTAATACGTGCTGTGAGTAAGAGGTGAGAGGCTCCAAATCAGATAATCACAGTGCCCAGAAGAGAGTGCCCAGTTCATGCTTCCCGCTTTAGCAGTGAACATTGTCAAATATGCTCATAGGGCTCAAATAAAAGATGATAACTGTGGAATATTGTTTTCCAGTTTGCCCAAACTTACTTTTTTATTTTTAATTACATTTGCCATTTAATTCCTCCATATTTTTCATCCAAAACTTTAAGAACTTCAAAACAAACACAGAAATCCTAAAAAAATACTGAAAGACACCTTTTAAAATATTGTAAATATTATTTAAAATATCAGGAAAATTTACAATTGACTTGAGGAATGATTATTTTGAAATATATTTAAATGTTTTTAAAGGGTGAAAGGGTAAAAGTTTTAATTATCTAGAAGTTTTCTTTTTTGGAACACTGTGCCCTGATCGCATGACTCATGCTTCCTGGCTTCTTGGCAATAATATTATAGACTCCTAGTCATGCATGTTTTAGGAAGTTGTATTTTGGAGAAATCACAAAATTTAAGAAATTAAACTTACAAATCAATTCTCTCTTCTCTTTATAAATGATTCAGATGACTAGATTCTAAACTTTAAAAAGTTAATCAAATATTCTTTATGTAATCACAGTGATAACCCTTCTATTAGTAATCTGAAAAATCTAGCATAAAGAATTCTAGATCACCCTATTTTATAAAAATATGATAAAATAGCACCTCATTTTTCATCTGTTTTAGATGTTAATAATTAGAAGATGAATCTACATGATTCTAAAGAATAATAATTAAAAAATAGTAATCAGAAAATTAGTGTCCATGGGGCTCATCAGTATCAGAACATATCTTTAAGAACATATCTTCATTAAATGGTGAAATTATCATCCAGAAAATAATGCTATATAGACAACATTAACATAAATATTTTCTTAGCTTAAAAGATGCTGGTTAAATTTTGTTGATGTTTTCAGTAGTTGAAAGAAGGAAGATTTTTTTTGTTTAGTTATCCTTATCATGATTTTACTGTCAATTAATTCACATTTTTGAGTTGAGAGGCCTGAGATCCAAAGAAATTAAATTATATTCTACCTTCATAGATCTAATTAACAGAGTGGCAAAGATACAAAACAGCCTTCTTATTTTCCAACCCAGTATACTTTGTAGAGATGCATAGGTAATTAAAGAGAATGAAATGTTCAGAAGAACTTTGCAGATCGGCCTTTGTATTTTAATTCCAACCTACAAAATGGACCATGACATCCATAGAAGACCCTGTTGTGAGCTAAAATTACTGTTCCAAGATTGTAGCATTTGTGCAAACACTTTTTTTGCAAAACGCAGTGATGCTCAGGTCAAACATTTCATGGGCAGGGTAATGGCTTTGCTTATTGGTTGAGCCCTTTTACTTAGTGAACTAGATTGTAAGCTGGCATTGTTTCCAAATATAAATAACTTTTTATTTTAAAAAAGTATTTTACCAGTGCAGTTTAGGTGGTTTCAGTTTTATAAACAGTGAATTTACACTTTAGAAAATCAATTTTCATGATTTTTATTGATTTCATAAAGTAGTACCCCACAGATTTCATATTGCGCCAAAGTGCAGTTTTTTTTTGCTATATTTGATATAATACAGACTTCATTCAGATACCTAAGAGAGTTATTAATATTGTATTACACTCATCAATCAAATTTATACACAAACCTCACGTTTATCTGAAAGAAAATGTACTTGTCACTGCAAGCAGCTTTGCAAACCTCTAGTACTGTATAAAGATCTAAAGGGAAACATGAGTGCAAAATGGGGCTGTTAACCATTTATCAGGAGTTCCCAATGAACTCTTAGAGGAGTTATTTTTCCTATTTAATAGTTAGAGAAACTATCATATAAATGGATTATAAAACTTATCTCTGGATACAGAGCATTCACTTTTTTAGAATATAAATAGGTCAATTCCATTGGTTTTACAAGTAACTTTGTACATGTTTCTCAGATGTGTAAATTGGATTCTTTTCTCTGGAATAGAAGCATATGGAAATACTACTTTGGTTAGTAATTTATATTTTTATATTTTAATGTTAAAATGTTTTTGAAAAATTATGGTTTTTTGACATTATCTGGAAATAACCGATTATTTTAAGTGAATAAAAGTTAATCGTTTTCTTAGTTCCTTGTGGAATTTAAACTGAGCTATAAATTTTAAAATGTATACTCCTGTGTTAAAATTATAATTGCTTATTTTTTCAGGATAATTAGTACAAAAAGTTGTAATAATTTGAAAGAGGTGGTGGCATCAAACATACGAAAGGTATCGGTATAGTAATCTCTAAAAAATTACTAGAATATTTGAGGGATAGATAATGTTGGTCCTGATGTTTCCACAACGATAGGAGGGACATACTAGGATCTACTGTTTTCCATAGAAATTTATCTGAAGTTCTTATGTCACAGATTAAATTTCTGTGAGTTCTGAGAATTTCTGGGAGATTTTTTAAGAAAAATATTAAATTATCTTCAAAGACACAGTTTTATGGGAACGTGTCTTATTAATAGTCTATGTTCTTCATTTCTGTGCCTGCTAATCCTATACTTATTAAGATTTTTCTATAAATTAATTTAAAGAAATTACATAAGGAATCTAGCCTTGTTCCCTTGAAGAAAGCTTTGCGATATCATAACAACTTCCTTCTAATGGAAAACACTGTATGATTCAGTGTAGCTGAAGATAGCTGCTAATAATTACTGTGCTCACAGCATACTTATCTTGACTGTGCCATTTTCTCTAGAAAAGGAAATAACATTTAATATTTTCGAGTTTTACAAAGAGTAAGAGAATTAACCTCACTTTGAACAAGCAGCAGGATGTCTTAATATCTTAGTCCCAGGAAATTTGCTGTGATGTAAGTAACGAAATATCTCCTTAGGATTCTCTGACATCAAAATATAACATTATTGTACCTATAGTATATAAAAGGAGGTACAAATCTAACAAATATACATAATTTACAAGGAATTCATAGGTGTCTTAGGTGTCAGAGTCGTCAAATCTTATGCTCTGTAGTTTTTCTTATTATTTTTGGTGGTAAAATATACATAACATAAAACTTACCTTTTTAACTGTATTTTTCTTTACACATTATAAACATATTTAATAACCTGGAACTCAGCAGTTTAGAACATTAATGTCCCCATAACATCACCTGAATATAACAAATTATTCCAGAATATCTTCTTAGCATGCACTAGCTACCCATAATATATACAGAAAATAATGAATTTGCAATCTTCAACTCATTCTTCAAGTTCTTGCTTTTTCACTAATATATTTTAAATATATTTTCATATTTGTCCTTTTTTAAAATTTTTATTTTATTGGCATAGAACACATAACATGAGATCTACCCTCAACAAATTTTTGAGTATACATTATTGTTGACATAGATACAGTGTTGTACCGCAGATCTCTAGAGCTTATTCATCTTGCCTAGCTGAAACTTTATGCCTGTTGATTAGTAACTGCCCCCCTTTTCCTCTTCTCTGCAGTCCCTAGCCACTACTTGTCTCTTCTTTGTTTCTATGACCTTAATTCTTTTAGATACCTCATTTAACCAGGATCATGCAATATTTATTTTTCTGTGACTGGATTATTTAACTTAGTATAATGCTCTAAAGGTTTATTCATGTTCTTGCATATTACAGTATTTCCTTCTATTTTAAAGATGCATAGTATTCCATTGTACGTGTATATCACTTTTTTTTTAATTCATTCATTTTTCATGGTCATTTAAGCTATATCTATATCTTGGTTATTGTAAATAGTATTACAATAACATAGGAGTGCTAATATCTCTTCAAGGTCTTGATTTCAGTTCTTTTGAATAAATACCCAGAAGTAGGATTGTTGGATTATATAGTAGTTCTATTTTTAATTTTTTGAGCTACTTATATGCTGTTTTCCATAGTGGATGCACCATTTGGCATTTCTACCATCTGGGTACAAGGGTTCCTATTTCGCCACATCCTCACCACTTTTTTTTTTGTTTGTTTGACAGTTTTTTGTTTGTGTTTTTTTGTGATAATAGTTGCAAGGTAATATCTCACTGAGGTTTCGATTTACATTTCCCAAATGATTAGTGACATTGATCATTTTCTCATATATCTTTTGGCCATTTGTATTTCTTCTTTGGAGAAATGTCTGTCCAAGTTTTTAGCTCATTTTTTAATTGTTATTAGTTTTTTGGGGGGAGTTGTTTTATTTCATTTTACTATTGAGTTGTAGGAGTTTCTTATAAATCTACTTTACTCCTTTTTTTTTTAAGTTATGGAATGCAACCATCACTATCCATTTCTGGAACTTTTTTATTATCCCAAACAGAAGCTCTATACCCATTAAAAAAATAACTTCTATCTTTCCTATTTGTTTTCATTATTAAATTTTAGATAGAGTTATATTGCTGCTATTAACTAGTAGTTGAATAAATTAGCAAATATGGCAATAAAAATGGAACTTAAGATTGTGTTTTTTAGTGCTTTGAGGAAATATTTGTTATGCTTTTTGTGGAAATATTTGTTAGTTTAAGCTTTCCTCCTAGATCACATTCGGATTTATGGTAATGATTTTTTATTTATATTCATTTCTTGAAAAGGCAAATAAAATATAGGATCATTCATAAGACATTCATGGCAATCAAGAAATACCTTGTTGTTTAAGGTTAATTATAAAAAGTTGATTTATTTTTGTTATAGTATCATTTAAGTTTTTACTCTGGCCATTTCCTTTCATTCCCAAACCATAGTGTAAGGCTATTTTGATTAATCTGTCTTTATCTATTGTCTCATAGATTGTTTGAAATTAACTATAGTTATAAAACAAAATCTTATTTTTATCTATTTTGGACAATTATTTGTTGGAAATATGTGATCGCTTATTATATTAGAGAATGAGTTTACTTGAGATATGAGAGCCATGGTAAAAAGCAAATTAAATAAATTTAATTTGATTTCAAATAATTAATTAATATTATACCCAAAATATTTGTGTTTCAGACTTAACTACAGTTAGGCCTTATTTTCTCTCAGCCATTTTATGCCTTTACAATATTTTCAACTATATTGAAAGTTCTATGGGGGCCAGAAAGAGTGATTTTTATATTCTATTTAATCTCTAGAGCACCAAAGAAATATGGCTTTGTTGCATAGTTAGTGCTTAACATATTTCTTAAATGAAATAAGTAAAAATTAAACAGATTTCTACATAATTTGTCTTTGGCTACTGAAATTATGAATTTAGACTCTCTTTTTTATCTCAACTTTAATCAAGATTGATTTATCTCTTTTAAAATGAGACTTAAAAAACAAACCGATTGTTGCTTATTATTCTTATTAAATCATCTTCTTCCTATTTTGTATGTATGAATTATTATTTTTACAAAAGTAACCTCTAAACTGGTTCAATAAGTTTAACTGATATTTGGAAAAAAATCAAATGATAAAATAGAAACATTTCTTTTATGTGGTTTCAAACACAAAGAAACTTTACAATGTTTTACTTTCAGAAAAAAAAGTCTTCTCAGATACACAGTGCAAGGGTCATATTAAGTGAATATTTTCCTAAGTATTATTTCAGATTAAGAGAAGCAAGTGTATCGTTAAAAAGTGCACATAAGAAAAAAACAGATGCCAGTGACCTAGCATTGCGACATAAATGGATGGTTGGATGGATGGATGGATGGACAGACATCAATTACGTATAGAGCTCCACATGGAGAGAAGGGTACTCAAGCTCCAACTGAGGGATGGAGAACATGTTCTGAGGTTGCCTGGCTTCAGCCTCATCTTCAGGCTCATCTTCAGGAAACATATACTGTTGCTCCAAAATGGAACAATTCTTCTTTTAGGAACATTTTCTAAATGTCTCTTTATGTGGTATTGTTAAGGAAATTGGTGTTCTCATTTATTAAATCGTATGGTTAATAGGGCTGTCTTAGTCTGTTGGGGCTGCTATAATTAAATAGCATAAGAGGATGGCTTATAAAAAACAAACAAACAAACAGAAATTAGTTTCTTAGAGTTTTGGAAGCTAGGAAATCCAAGAACAAGGAAAGTACAGGCAGATGTGATGTCTTCTTAGGGTCTGCTTTCTGGGTCATAGATGGCATCTTCTTAGCTGAAATCTCATGTGGCAAAAGGTGCAAGGGAGCTTTCTTTGGCCACCTACAGAAGGACATTAATTTCACTCATCCATAAGGACTCTGTCCTCATAATCAAATGACTTCCCAAAGGCCCCTCTTCTAATACCATCCCTTTAGGGATTAGGTTTCAACATATGAATTGAGCAGGAGGGGATACAAACTTTCAAACCATAGCAGGAGTTATAAAAATTTAACTTAAGAATTAATCTTTTTCGAAGTATCAAATAATACTAACTCATGCTGAAAGGTATGGTGACATTGAGGATAATGAAAACTCAGCATGTTGACTCTTCAGAAACCTGGTTTTATTCCTGACATTTACTAACTAGATGTGAAATTTGTGTAAATGAATCCACCATTCTGGGCCTCTTTTCCCCATCTGTCAAATGCAAGGATTGGATGCAATCACATCTGTGGTACCCTCCAGGTCTGAATGTCTCCTTCTATACTAAATACATGATAATCTCCCTTGGATAATAACAAAAGGCACTTTAATTGTCTTGGGTCATCCTTATAAATGTAACTCATTAATGTATACTACCAGTTGGGGATACATGGCAAGGAAAACTTTCTTAGAATTATCGGACTCCATTTGTTCTGTATAATTGACTTTCAGGGCTTATTCTAACAATTATTTTTAATATTAAATACCATCTTTCTACATGACCCTCTTGGGGAATTTTCTTTCACCAGTTTTGAGTTCATATCTACAACCTAGTTAGTTTGTCATGGCATTACATATTTATAGTGACACCCAATCACACAGCTACCTGATTTTCAACAATCTCAAGGAGGTCAGTCACAAAGCAAAAAGTAATTAAGCTAAATCCCCCCTGAACCTAGGGAATAGGTGTCAACATATAGATATAAGGAGTAGTTGCATTTATTGCCTTCCTAAACACTTAACATCTTTAACTGGTTTTACCAAAAGCCATTAATTTTGTTCTAGGTTAGTTTGAGCAGGTAGTCTGACAACGAAGGCTGTAGAGATTAGGTTGCAGGTGATTGTGAACAAAACAAACCCTAAGCATTTGGAAAGTTACAGATCAGATGGCAAAGAAAGGAGCTAGAGAAACACCAGCAGCAGTAGGCAATGACAATATTGTGGAACGACAGAAGCCCTATACATCTTAGGAGCTACTGAAATGAGAAATGAAGTTAAGCAGAAACCTTAGAAAAAAGCAGTACAGAAATATGGAAAAATCCAGGCAGTAACTACTGTACTATGTATAGTATAGGAAGTGTTATTCATAATGATTACCATGAATCATCAAGAACAATTTAAATTATGTTCAGTATGCTCTATTCAGAGCATATTTCAGAGCATATTTAGTATACTCTGGCCATAAATTGCAGGTTTTGAGAATGATTTAGAATCACAGAGTTTTTAAGAAGTTTGAGTTATGGAGTACAGAGATCTCCAAATTTGAGATCTCTGGGGGACAAAGAAGTGTCCTCATGCTCCCTTTTATTTAAAATTTTAATATGTTCATATAAAATCTTTAATTTTGTGCCCTTTCATATTTGAACTTCCTTGACCATATTTCATAAGTGTCTTTTTTTGTACCAGTATAGGAAATTGTAACTAGTTAAGTTGGGCATAATTTAGGAAAATCATGTTTATTTAGCACTACTCAATGCTATATAACATTTAATATTCAAATCTGATTTCTGTTATTTATGCTTTACCACTTTATTAGATGAAGAAACAGAAGATCAAGGGAGTTCAGTTATTAGTTCAAGGCCATGTAACCCAAAAGTAACAGAGCCGAAATTTGAATTCAGATTTGTCTGTCTCCAAAGGGAAAGTTCTTTCCAACATATGCTGTCTCCTTCCTAAAAAATCATGTAGGAAGACATGAATATTTGCATTATCTTCAGTCCATGGAAACACATTTCTTCCTTAAATGTTACAAGACAAATTCAGAGTCATTTTTAAAATTAACACATTTGTTTTCATTATTAATAAGTAACAAATGCACAAGATTTCAACTAATCATAAACTGAAGAATAGAAGTTAAGTTCAAGACATATGAGAAAGTAAAAAATGATCTTGAAACCTTAGTGATCTCTTATCTCTCTTAACTTATTCATTTTTTGCTGTAATCATTTCCTCCATTTACAGTTGTCTATTTTTGCTTGAGCATTTTTGTTGACAGGAGGTTACAACTTCACAGGGTACACATTTATTCTGAAATGTTTTGAACATCAAGGCTTCTATTAAATTGGCATCTGTCTCTCTAGAGCTCCTAGCACTGTCTCTAGTTCTGCCTTGGACAGCAGAACACACTAAGTCAAACCCTCTCAACTGTTTTCTTTTCCAGGATAGCATTTCTGCTTTTCTTAACAAGTCCTCATATGACATATGTTCTTCATACTACAAACTCCTGGTTGCTTTCTTATTTTAGACCAGTAGTTCTCAGCCTGTGCAGAACAGTGTACCACCTGGAAGCCTTTAAAAAATAATAATGAAGGAAGTTGCAACAGATTTTCACTGTTTCATTAATAATATGTAACACATAATCCATGGAAAATACAGGCATATGTTCTGTGTGTGAAGGACATGGTTCAGAATCTCAGCTTCAAAGTAAAATTACTATTTGGTCTTAGGCATATTATTATTTCCCTCCTATGAGTCTCAATATCTTCATGAAGATACAAATACCATCATGTCTGCACTGCCTTGCTTCCTGTGTACTTGGGAAGAACAAATGTTCTTTATAAACTGTACATCTTCATAAAAATGTTATTACTATTATTATCATCTGTTAAATGTTTAAAACATTGATTCTTTCTAATAATGCTTATTGTTCACGTAGCAGCTTATTCAATGTATTCCCTAACTTCTGCAGCCTTTTCTTACTTTTCTAGCCTTGAGATATCATTTTCCTCTTCATTATTTATTTAAATGAAAATAAGACAATCATAGAAATCCTCAACAAATTCACATATTTGAAGAGCATCAATAGAAAGGATAAAAAACAGAATCCAAGTTATTAAATGTCCTATTTGGCTCAGTCATCACTCAACTGCCATTGATTTCATTTATGTTGTATATACATAAACCAGCATTTATCTTTATCAGCTTTATGTGTTTTGTGTTTATCTTAAAACACCATTCTGCAATTAAGAGAAAATTTTTCTAGTCTTTGTTCTGTCACTAACAATCTTCTGTGACATAACAGAGTTGCAGAGAAAGTACTTGGAAAAAATAAAGAGGCATATGAACATAATGAATAGTAAATATTAGTCTGCTGTGGGAAAAAAAACTTGTAATATGAAAACCTTCAAATACCAAGAAAATATAGAAGTTCTACTATTTAAACATTTGATTTATTTTTTAAATTCATTCAATAACCTTCTAGTTACCTCTTCCTTCTTCAAACACCTTGATGATAAATTGCAGAAAAGATGAGAAACAGTTTATATATAAACACTTTTTCTTACTTAACTATAATATTATGTTAGAGATGTATATGCTCGGTGTTATCTGAAGCACTAAAAAGATCTGCTTTAGTATAGAAAAATGTTAACGTGTTGGAATGTTATTTTTAAGACAGGAAAATTTGTAGTCAAATGTGTCACATTTTTCAGTTAACACCTTTATTTTATGGTAGTTTGCTGATCCCAAGTTTATTTTCATTTTCAGGAATTTTATTCTTATCTGTTATTTTATGTGAGAATATTAGAGAAATATATTTGCTTTTAATCAAATGTTTGATGAGTTGGTTGTTTCGTATAAACTTATATCTATTTGAAGAACAAAAAGTCTTTTGTTTTTTGCATTGTAGTATTTTAATATACTCTGTTAACAGTGAACTAGAGCCACAGTGCTATATTTTCAAAGGAAATATAATCTCATACCATTTTCATTTTTCCCAAGTAAAAATTAGCTGAGTCTGTTTGAATTCCACCCAATGAAAGAAAATTTTTAGTCAGATTTTGAGTCCTCTAGCAGAGTATTTGTTGCTGTCATCGTTGTTACAAATGTGAAAACTTGATTTAACAAAATATAGAACTAAAATTATCCATTCTAAAGGTTCTCTTCAGCTGGAGCTATAATTAAATTCTGTTAACACTCATGATCCAGAATGATCAATTAAGTCAATGATTTTCACACTTCTTTACCAAGTACAAGTAAAATGCAGAGAAACTTAAACACATACACTGGAGTGTTTGGGGGTATAGACTAAGCCACTTGTCTTGATGTGAACTTTATTTAAAAGTTCAAAATTTACAGTATATCCTACAATTCATCTTATTTTAATGCTACAAGTCTTTAAATTTCTCACCACCAAGGAAATCTGATGATGCAAGAATATATATATGTAGATAATTCTTGTCTTCTCTGATACTCTTATACAACTCTTTCTCATATTTCCAGGCTTAAGACACCAATCAGATTGGAGCTCAGTGAGCAAGTGGGATAATACTAGGAGAAGCAGCAGGAAGCTAGTCCACATATGCCCTTGTAGATTATTAAAAGACTTCAGCTTTACTCTAAGACTGGAATACTGGGAAGATTTTAAACAAAGGCATAACATAGTCAGATATATTTTAGAAAAATAACACTGGCTACTGGGTTGAGAACAAATTATAAACAGTCAAAAAGTGAAGCAGAAAGAACAGTTAGAATTTGAAGTCATTAATACAAGAGGTGATGAAGACTTTGGCCAAGTTTGTAGGAATAGAGATGAATATTTAAATATATTGTAAAAGCAGATCTAGGAATATTACTCAGTATAAAATAATTTTTTAAAGTCTGATGATATATGCAACAACATGGATATATCTCAGAAACGTTATGCAAAGTGAAAAACACCGAATGTAAAAGATTACATATTGTATTATTTAATTTATGTAAAATTCTAGAATAGGCAAAACAAGTGCCAGAAAACAGATCAATATTTTCCTGGGACCAGTGTTGGGAAAGTGAGATAACTGCAAAGGAGAATGAGGGAATTTGAGGAGAGATGAAAATGTTCTAATACTTGATCATGATGGTGATTACTCATGGAAATATACACTTAAAGTGAGAATTTTATTCTATATATGTTAGACTTCAGTAAAGCTGTAAAGATAAAAAAAAAAAGTGCATTGAATAGGACTTACTGACATAAGTGGTGTATGAGAGAAAGTAATATGGCAGAATCAACTGCAGTGATTTTGGTCCGAGCTACCGCTAGAAAGTCATGATTATCGGATATGCAGAGATGAGATATGGTATGATAAGATAAGGTTTGCGGGGAGGATTTCAGCTTTGGATGTGTTAAATCTAAGCTGCTTATTACACATACAAGTAGAGATACCAATTAAGCAATTGGACATATGAATCTGGATTGAAAGAAGCCTACTCTGCAGCTATACACTTAGGACTTATCAGTCTATGTTACTATTTAAAGCCAGGAAACTAGAAGCCAACATTCTCTGTCATTGAATGTTGATACAAAAGAAAAGAAAAATCCTAGAATAATTTTCAAACTCCTACATCATCTATCATTTCTATTTAAATGTCTATTAACCACCTCAGCTGCCCAGCTAAACTGTAGGAAAATACCTGGCTAAGTACCTAAAAAAGTTGTTCACTAGCAATGTCAGTTGCTAAAATGTGCCTCCTTACAATCATTCAGCCCTAAGAAAAGAAAAAAGAGATCAAACTTGTGTCATCATCTTGAAGCCTCAGTTTATTTTGAGAAATTGTAACTCAAGGGCATAAATACTTACCAAGTGAAACAGAATCTATACTGCTCCTATTAGAATAAACTAACCAAAAATCTTACTAATTATTAGAAAAAGTATAAACTCCTGCCCCTTTAGGATTGAGTAGAACAAGACTGGAAACTTGTTCGCTTTGGTGTCTCTGCTTACCTGACTTTGACTACAGATATCCAGTTGGCCCATTTCCTAGATCCACTTCTTCATATTGCTTGTCCAATAACAGCCAATTCAATACCTGCTTGACAACCATGTGTTTTGACTCATCTTCATATTGTGCCTAACACTACTGGTCTGTGGTTGGTACTTAGTATTTTAGTAAGCAGCTGCTCTCATCTTCTGCTAAGATGTTTCCTTGGCAAGCTTTGTCTAGTATTGTCTTGCTAAATGGTTCTAACTTTAACAAGGCACTTTTGAATTTATGCTATATCTTAAGTCTTTGTCTTCTCTTACCACTTTAGAGAACTACATTTTGGAAATTATGACGTTGGCTTGGTTTTGGAAAGCCAGACAAATTTATATCAACAAATGACTATTAGTTTCTTAGTGTTTGAGTTGATAAAGTCTGGATTCTTTTCTTTTATAAATTTCGTCACTGATCTTCTGAAAGTGTCTCCTTTCCCTTGGTATTATTAATCATAATGTTTATGATGCTAGCTCACTGTCACACATAAAACAATAGATATTAATAAATCATTTCCAGTTCAAACTACTGTTTGTTCAATTTGCACATATAAACGCATATTCAGAAATCCATATTTCTTTATGTTGATATGTAGATACATATATGTTCGTATGTGGGTATATGTGTCTGTATTTTCTTTTGAAACCAACAACAGATACATTTCATTAAAGTCTGGGCCTTGCTTAAACAAGACTTTTGTACTTTTTCTCATTCTACAGTGCTGTACTTAGCACTTTCTTTTAATAACATCCCCTTACTTTCTGGTAGGTATTTACCAAAGGTTATTATAGTAATTATATACTGTAGCTTCCCCCAATGGATTAACACAGATTTTTAAATTGTTCCATGGTGAGACTGACAACTGATCAATACTCAGGTCTGAAACACGGATTTTGACTGGCTGTGTTTTATACATGTTCGTGCTGCTTTGTTGCTTCTTGCTACCACATCATGTCAGACTTGATAAGCACTGTAATCACATCCATTTTAATCTTGTTTTATAGTATGCATTTAAAAAATATGCTTTTAATTTGAAGGGAAAAAATTAAACTTTATTAAAATTATTCACTTTTGAAAAACAAATTAATCCAAAGAGATATAAATTTTAAGTATTGCAAAAGCTCCTTTTTAGATCAAATATGTTGTTTCTCCATGGTAATTTGCTGGTGACTCATTAATTCATTGTCTTCTTTTAATTATTCTCCAGATGATATTTACTCTTAGTAAGTGTTGTGTATCCTCCTCAGACATTCAGTTGCCTTAAATTTGGAAAGCCATGGACAGTGAAATAGAAACAGTTTCATTAAAAACAAATGAGAGATTTTCAAAAATAAATCAAGCTGTTACTAATACTAAGAAATATTTTGACCAAAAATAATGAAGACTATTGGTGATATTTGAATGACATACTTAGTTTCAAACTTAATCTGTTTAATGTACTTATACAAGATTTATGTAAATAATTTATCACCCATCACTAAAAGCTTAAAAAATTGGTTGAGGGTGGTAGAAAGAGGGTATTGGTAATGCACTATTAAAAGAAATGTTCAACTCTTTATTACAGGGAGTGAATATATCTTCCCAATAGAGGTTTGTTTAACGTAACTAGACCTGCATTTTTTCCTTTGAAGGATCACACACACATCACACACACAGGACATAATGTGGCAACAGTCAGTGCTCCCAATTTTTAAAAAATACATACTATTTTAATTACTGTATACTATCCCAATTATTAGTCTAAAAGCTGCAATCATGGTTAGCCTGTAAGATTTAACCTTGGTGTGAAATATTGCCTGTAGATTTATGACTAACAGTCTTCATAGTTTAGAAAATACTTTGTCCTTCACTGTCTAATTTTTGAAAATTAAATGATACATTATTTAAAGTTAAAGTTAATGAACTAAGTTATGGATCTTTTCAATTACTTCAAATATGGCATATTGTCCTCCTTGGAGAAAAACAAAAATACAAGACATTTTATCACAATAAATAGGTGTTTGATTTTTCTCATTAATGTATAATTAGAATTTTTAAAAAGAAGTAAGCATTTACATGTTTTACATATATTTAGGCTTACTAAAGAAAAATGGCATTTTTGCTAGTACTTCAAACATGTACTTCAAATCTGGTTCCCAATCAAGACTAACCAATGTAGTTTACAAATTGGAATGTTTAGAACATACACAACTAATTAATTCATCAAATATTGAACATCTACTACATGTGAGTCACTGTATTAGAAAATAGAGATACAATAGTGAGAAGAAAGCTCAAGTTACTTATGGACTAGTAGAAAATACTTCTACCTTCAGGGACCTTATGATCTAACAGAGAATATAGACAATTAATAAGCAGTTGTGATAGAAAAGAGTCAGGGTGTGGGCTTGGTGCAATGGGAGCATAAACGACCCATGTAGTCTAATCTAGATCTTTACTACTGTGATTTTCTGAAAAGCAGCATAAGCATCATCTAGGACATTGTTAGAAATGACAAATCTCAGTTCCAACTCCATCCACGTTGAATGTGAATCTTGATGTGAACAAGATCCCTGTGTTATTTGAGTATACATTAAAGTTTGAGTTAAGTGTTAGGGAAATGTACTCAGAGAAAGTAACATTAAAAATGAGCTCCAAAGTAGCAATTCGGTTACTTTATGGAGGATAAACCTAAAATATATTGGAAGCAGAGAGAGGATTGTGTCCTAAATCAGATCTGTAGTTTAAGTTGCTGGTTGGATAGAGAAGGTATGAGAGGGAAGGAAGGTGACTTCAATTTGGGTATGTTGTATTTGATATGCTTTTGAGACATGTTTTAAAGATAGATGCTTGAAAGGAAGATGGACATGTGAGTCTGGAGAACAGGAGTTAGTTCTCTTCTGGAGCATTTGACCAGGAAATTGGTGTTACATTACTAGTAACTGAAGACAGGTGAATGGGGAAGATTGCTCAATGAAAATACATGAGGTGAAAAATAATTTAAAGGCCTTGGGCATAGCCCTTGGGAACACCATCATATAAAGGGATGACAACAAATAAGACTGCAAAGAACAGTCAGAGAGGTTAGAGGAAACAAAAAGTATATATGGATGGAGAAGCCAAGAAGAGTGTATGGATGGAGGCTATATGGATAAGATGTCTCTAGGAGGAAGGGATCAATAGTAATGTTGTCTTAGTATGGATTCTCCCACAAGAGCCTAAGAAAAGGATTTGGGTATAAGTAATTTTTATTGAGGAGTAATTCCAAGAAGCATAATGAGAAAACAGGAAGAGTAAGACTGGGGAAAAGGCAAAGCCAATGAAGCATATTTTATTGAGTTGTTTTCAATATGGGCAAGTCGGACTTGGTCCTACTGGGACCCTTCAGGAACCATGCAGAATGCTCCTTAGAATTCTCTCTCTGAAGGAAGGTTGGCTATGACATAAATCTGTAGACTCAAGTCACTCATTTGTTATATGTTGCCCTGGGTGATGTTACCTACATCTCTCCCCATTCCCAAACTTCCATGCAGCTGTAGATTTAGCTAAGAAATTTTCCTAAGGTTCTCAGAAATCCTTGAGGCAGAAACCCTGAAATGGACTATCCACCATAGGTATGTTGAGGTCAGAACCTGGCCAGCTTGCAAGGATAGGAGGGTTGCATGGGGCATGAGTAGCATCAGCTCATAGTGTTCAATGATGTTCACACACCAAAAGAGAGTATCTTTGCAAATTATCTAAGTATCATGCTAATCACTGGGAAAGCATGGAAGTGTAAGAGTATAATTAGTGGAGCGGAAGGAAAATAAGCTATAATTCAATGTTTAGAGTTTTAATGAGCAGTAGACAATGACATAATGAGTGTAGACCACTCTCTCAAGAAATTGATTGAAAAAGGGAAGGGAAAAAATGGTGTGGTAGGTGGAGGGTTATATGTTCTCAATTGAGAGCCATTTTTTAAAGACAGGAATATCATGTACTAAGAATACAAATTATGGATCCTGATTGCTTAGGTTTGAATCATGGTTTTAACACTAATTAGCTTTGTCAACCCATACAAATTATTTAAATTCTCTGTGCCTCAGTTTCCTCATCTATAACGTGAAAATAATGTTAGCAATCTCATAAGGTTATTCCAAGGATCAAATAGGCAAATATGAGTAAACTATTACTGAGTGCCTGGAAAATAGTTTATGATATCCAAGGGTTAGATATTATTATAATTGTGGTGATGATGATGATGATTAGTTATTTTAACTGGAAGATGAATATATTCAAAGGCTATTTGGCTTGAGCCAATATATAGAGAGAAAATTGAAGATATAAGATAGAAACTATAGCAGATAGGGTAATGTTTCTGAGGAAGGATGAGGAGAAGATATTCAAACACAGTTGAAAGATTAATTTCAAATGAGAGAAAAAAATCAATTTTCCATTGTTACAAGCAAAGAAAGAGGGAGAAAATAGGTTTATTTCCAAATGACTTAATAAATATTCTTGTGTGAAATCTATTTCTTTTTGAAATTTTAGGTAAGGCATTATCTGTGAGTGAAAGAAATTATTGAGGAAGTAGAATAAAAGATAGCATAAAATGTTTTAAATAGTCATATTGAAAAATGAGAGCATGATTAGTTTACCATGATATGTCAGTCTGTACTCTTGTTAAATTAAGGTCAAAATCATTTTCACACACACACCAAGAAAAACTGCAGTAATAAAGATCAAAGCCATTTAGAGCAGTAAAACATGCTAAAGTATATTTTAAATATCCAAGTATTGATTTTAACTCTATTGTAATGATAATAATGACTTTTCTCATTTCTAGCAAAATATCTCCTCTACTTTATTTTGTAATTGCTATAAAATTAACTTTCTAAGAATGTTTTATATGTAAACAATTTATTTAATTGTCAAGTAAACATTTTCTTCTAATTGCTAAATTCACTGAGATCTCAAATTTTTTTTTCAATTACTTGCTTCGTTGTCTTAAACAGTGTTACACTGACTTTAAGAAAACTTTTTGGAAGCTGGCCATTTTCAAACCAAACTAAAATAAAAAGAAAGAAAAAATTATGTAATACAAAAAATTTCAAGATTTTTTAAATTTTGATTTTATTTTTAAATATATGCAAGTATAACCCACTTTAAAATATCTGAATGGATAGCACTGGTTTCCATAAATGAGAGGGCAAATGTGTTTATAATGGAAGTGATCATTCTGGACAGAAGAATAATAATTTTTATTTGGTAATATTTTCTGTAAGATTTTAAGATCATCCATTAAGTTCTAATTTTTATAGTTTTACAGGCTAAGTAGATACTTATTTGCTATCACAAAACGCTTTCCCCATATCTCAAAAGCTGAAGAATTCACTCTCTTATGAAGAAACTCATGTTTTATTACCTAGCTTTCTGAAACAGATAAAGAAGAATGAAGATAAAATGGAATTATCACACTCAAACTTCTGCAAAAAAAAAAATAACTTTACAACCATCTGCTTTTCTTCATGTGTGATTTATTCTTAATTTTTTTCCATTTAATATATTGGAAGTCAAATTTAAGTATAGTAAGATACCTTTATTATAATATGACCTATGCTGATATGACTGTGCTACTTAAAAGATTTTTTAAAAACAACCGGGAATCTATTTTTGCTTAAAGAAAATTATATCTTCTGTAAGGATGAATGGAAGATTTTGCTGCATTTATAGCATAGTTCTTGAAAATGATTTAATCTCACAGTAAACATTTTAGAAATATTTGTTAAATTCATTTGCATATAACCTAGATGTTTACACACACACACACACACACACACACACACACACACACACATAAAAGAATAGTTTATTTTTAATTATAGGTTGAAATAAAAACCATGGCTTCAGTTACCATGTAAATAAATATCTTTGTAATATATAAGATAGCTTAGTATAAATCCAATGATGATTGGCTTAAACCTTAAATAATACAAAGGTAAAAGTAATTGATGATTGATTATTGGTCTTTGAAGGGCAATTTTAAGTATTTTTTATTAATTATCATTTTTTGATTACATTTAAAGTCTACAACATGTAATTAGAATATAAAATTTACACCAATTCTTCATTCTATTGGAAAAATATCATTTCCAACACCAATTTTACACTTATTTATATTGAGCATGAGACATATTTTAATTCAACTGAATTGTTAACTATTTGCTATTTAATAATTTTCCCTGTAATTACCTCTAAGTAGAATAATGTTTTAATAGCATAAGTAAATTAGGCATAGTTTATACTAAAAGTATAATTCAAATTTTTTTATTCATTGCCCTCTATGTTTTGAGTGCCATTTACAAAGATGTTGTCTTCCTGTATTTTTTTAAATAAAACTATTCCAAAAATAAAGACAATAAAAAATTTGTTTTTAGAGTCATGTTACCTTAAAAATCACAATAAATATATAGTTGTTAAAAATCTCATAATAACATCTATCTCTGTGGCAAATCTGTACTAATGTCAGGAAATGAGAAGTGTCCGAAAGCCTTCATGTATTAATGAGCTCTAAGGGAACACAAAAGGTGTTTAGTTAGTACACCTTTGTTTTCCTCTTTTTGTTTGTTTTTTGCCTTAAAAAATTATGTTTGACATATGCTAGAAATTCATAATATAAAGTGAAATATTCAGTAAAAATTTTTAAATCTCTATCTAATATTGTTTATATTTAGTATAATAATCTATGTATATTTTTATTTGTTGCCCACTTATAAAAAATTAAATGAACATTATAAGTTATGGATAATATATACACAGATTTATGTTGATAATTATTCATAATAAATTCATTATTTGAAGTACTGCTATTTGCTCAGCATTTTATTAAAGTAAAACTAAATTTATTATCTAATGACATTTCATATAAATACCTTGAGGAATTCAGCGGTTAATATGCTAATGCTACTTAAGAAACATATATTCTTAGTCATCTGTCATAAAACTGGTAGAGTTATTGCTAAACAGGGTATTGTGATGCTTTAAGTTTTAATCAAGGCATAAAATAAATTGATCTTAGACATAAATGTAGGAATTCAGTTTTTCTGTCTTAGGTTACCTGAGAGCATTTACTTTTGTCTCCAAAGACTGTGCTGCACTCCGGCAAGGAGGCTGGGTTTTGGTAGCAATGACCTGTAATAATCATTCCTGAAATTATTTGGAGTCTCCTTATATAAAAACTTTAAAAAATGATGAAATAACAGCTATTGTGACAGTCTTAAGTTACACATAGACATCTCACAGGTTAAGCATCTGTTGTTGGCATGGGCTACATTATAAAAAATATCCTGAGATATCATAAAACATTACTGTATAGTAATTCAATGGTTCCTGAGAAACAGACTTCAGGAAAAAGTTAACTACTTATATGCAATGTTTTCTAGATTTGAGAATTAGAGTTAGAATCATAAACTAAGAGGTCCATTTGATTTAATGAGTAATTATGAATAATTTACTAATTTTTATTTTTTATGTAATTTGTTCTTGTAGTAAACTGAAAAGCATAATTTCTGGTCCCTATCTTCCAAAAATATTCAGTGTATAAAATTATGCCTGAATACCTGAAGGCCATGTATTCTTTTAGTGCAACAAAGGTTGATACCTAATTTCCAAATTTACTGGCCACATTCCAATACCTCTTTTCTTACTCCTTTTGAGCACTCCCCACTTGAAACTTTATCCTTCTTCAGATTCTGCTAATAATTTTTTTTCTGGTTCTGCTATCACTGGCTAATATCAGTTCTCTTAACTGGATCAACTTCCATGAATTAACTGCTTTTAAAATATAAATTCTACTTTTTCTCTTTTTTCCTCCTCATTTATTACATCCTCCCTCAGTGATACCTTGTCATTGACTATGTGTATATTTTTTCTTCTGAGTGACTGACCTACATATAAACATTAAAATGTACCATGGACATCTTAAACTTAACTTGTCAAAAGTGAATTTCTTTTCTTTCCCTGACTCTCACTCAAATGTGCTTCCTTATGTCCTAAGATAACATAGTACTTGGCATATAGAAGTGGTTCTGATATTTTAGTGTGTGGAGAGCCTGTTAAAACACAGACTGCTAAGCATTTCTAATTCAGAGTTTCTAATTCAGTAGGTTTGGGGTAGAGACTAAAAATGTGCATTTCTAATGGGTCCCCAGGTGATATTGGTATTTGGCATCTATGCCATATTGGCACATAGCAATTGATTAAGATTTGTTAGATCAATAATTACTCTGAGTTGATGAATGGTTTAGAGGCATACTATAGGCTTAAAAAATAAGCTTAACTGAGTATGAAAATTTGACAAGAGATATTTATAGAACTTTTGTCTGAAAGAACAAGGAAGATCATTTGGCTTAACATCCTCATTGTAGATAAGTACTCTGAAGTCTAAAAGGATTAAATGATTTTTTGTAAGGAAAAAAAAATAGATTCAACCAACCCTGACTTACCATAAAAATAAGATAGCTGCATATGTAACATTTATTTAGCTAATCAAGGATTCGTTTTCCAATTTCAAAGACAGCCATAGAGCAGATTATTTTTTTTCTCTAGATGAGTAGGCCTTTGCTCATAGGCACAGATTTTCCCCAAAATGAATAAAATACTGCCAAATTTTAATGCTGCTTCCATAACCCTAAAATGCACACAAAGAATTGAGAAATCTAGAACTTAATATTCTGTTTAAGGTTAAAGATTCTCACCATTCCAAGCAGTGTTTGGGCAAGCAGTTGATTGACAAAAATTAGTAGAGATGACTTGACTGACACATGCTAGTACTGAAGAAATGAATCTTTTATTTGGCCAGAACTGAAAGGACTTTCAACAATGCAGTAAGTGTCCAAACTGCAGAGGTCCTGTTGTCTGAAGCTATTTTATTATCTTCCCAAGTTTTGATATTTGACAGGACTCACCAGACTTCATAGACTATACTCATATTAGGCTTTTGCTTAAAGGCAAAGGACACTGTGCAGCAGAGAAAAAGAACACAGACAAGCATCAGAGGCCCGAGGGTCTTTCCCCATCATGAGCTCCCTGTGGGCTCAATCTTTTGGGGCACCTAGAGTTGGCTGTGTCTCTGGCTCTTATTCCACTTTTATTAGCTGTTATATTATTTGTACTCAATTTTGTCATCTGTACAATAAAACTAACTTTGGGGGCTTTAACTAATTTTTTCATTGTTGTCTCATGACTACCTGCATTCAAGATGTTGAGGTAATTTCTCAGACTTAAATGTGTATGAGTCATCTAGGGATCTTGTTAAGATGCATGTTCTGATTTCATAGGTCTGAGATGAAGCCTGAAATTCTCTTCTAATAAGCTCCCAAGTAACATCCATGCTCTTATGCTCCTGTTTGACTAGCAGGGATGTTATTTAAAAAAAGAAAAAAAAAAGAAAGAAAGAGAGAGAGAGAGAGAAGGAGAGAGAGAAGGAGAGAGGGAGGGAGGGAGGGAGGGAGGGAGGGAGGGAGGGAAGGAAGGAAGGAAGGAAGGAAGGAAGGAAGGAAGGAAGGAAGGAAGGAAGGAAGGAAGGAAGGAAGGAAAGAAGGAAGGAAGAGTATATGTATGTGTATATCAGTATGTATGTCAATGTACAAAGACAGCTACATCAAGGAAATCGATCTCTGGAGTTAAGGCTGAAAATCTGCATTCCCAAAAAACAAGTCCACTCCAAGTTTTATAAACAATCAAGTTTAAGAATTACTTGGTTAAATGAACTTAAATGTCTAAGTTAACTTTCAACTATAAAATTATGTAGATCTAATCTCACCCTGATGTTCTCCTAAATCCTCAATTGAAAGAGGCTTTATTATGACATATTCTTACTTCCCAGGGCATCTGTGTTTCTTAAGTGTCTATGACTTGCAAATAATTGCCAAGCCTTTGCCTCTGCATTCAAAATTTAATTAGGTCTGGTCTTTTGCTGTAAGATAAAACCTTTTGTACCATCCAAAATTACAACATTCTTTCTTCAGATGAAGAGCCAAAGAGCAACTTCACACTTCTTTTAGAACTCAGCTAAAAATAAAATCCAAAAAAATAGCATCACTTTATTTTTCTTGCCCTATCACTGGCTTTTTGAGGCTACACTCTTAAATTCACTCTGAACTCCTTTCATGCTTTCTCTCCATAACATTCCAGTTTGTTACAGGAAATATTTACGTAAATAATTGCCTTCTACAGTATGTGATGCAGATTAGGTGCATTACTACCTAGTAAGTCCATTAGTTTCTTCCCTTTAAAGAATTTTTTCTTTTTGTTATTGTTATTCAAGTTATTGAGTGTAGCACAAAAAAGTAACATGGTGATTTTTCATACAGCCTCATGATGTTTTTTAATTTCCTATTTTCTTTTTCTTACAGTATAAGCAAGTGGAGCAATACATGTCTTTCCATAAATTACCAGCTGATATGCGTCAGAAGATACATGATTACTATGAACACAGATACCAAGGCAAAATCTTTGATGAGGAAAATATTCTCAATGAACTTAATGATCCTCTGAGAGAGGTAAGATTTATGGTCCTAGATCTACTTGGTACATGGTCACTGTTTATTTTCTTTCAATGGGAAATTAATTCTCGAGTTCATATTATAACATCACTCAAAAGAAAAATCAGTATTAAATGTTATGAGATCTTGTTTGCCCTTATTCTTTCATATGTTTTCCCATATAGGCTTTTAATTCTTTTAAAAAGTACTAGAAAATTGTTATTCTAATTACGATTCTCATAACTGTTTTATTTTCTGTGTAACTAGTTGTCAGAATTCTTTCTTGTGTCCTCATTGTCTATATCTTCCCAATCTTCCATTCTTCAACTCATTCTTACCTATTTCTTTATCTTTTTGATTTCTATTTTCTTCCGATGTTCATTTTCCCTGTTGATCCTCTGTACTCTGATCAGAAACTGACATGACCTTCTGCAAATAATTCATTTCTTATTAGCTCATTAAAACACTTGTACTATCAATAAACCACCTCTTTGCCTTCCATCTTCTTCCCATCCCTCCCTCGAGGTCATCCCTCTGCCCACCAGAATATTCAGGTCACTCCTAGACCAAAGGGACATTCTCTTCATTGTTCGTATTTCTTTATACTGCTTCACTCTTTCTTCTTTCTCTTACTACCAAACTTCTCAAAAAATTACTATGTAATCATTGCATTGTGGTTTGATCTCCACTTCTTTACCAAAATTGTTTCCTCGAAAGTTATCAATGACATGTTAATCATCAAAGCCATTGTCTTTGAGTCTTTGTTAGCAATTTTTGAACTGTTAACAAAACACATATTCTGAATCTTCTTTTTCCATTCTTTAACGCTGAACCATTAGTAAACCATAGACTTTCTATTCTGGTTTCTGAGTTTATTATCTTTTATTTCTTTTTATCTCATACTTCAGTTCTGTAAATTTGAGCTCCAAGTTCTTGCCATAAGCTACATTTTCTTAAAAGCTACATGTTATCCCCTGGCCCTACATATATATAGGAGATATATATATATATATATATATATATATATATATATATATATACACACACACACGCTATGTAATAAAGTCATTATCTTCCATCGCTAAATCATTTATCTTTAAAGTCTCTCTGAAAGAGCTTTAGTTATTTTCTCAAGTCATTTAGACTATAAAACTTAGGTTTTTTTTTTTAATCTTTCTCTGCTTTTCACATCCAGTCAATCACCAAATGCTATCAATTAATCATGCTAATACCTCTTATGCCCATACCCTTGATTCCTTCTCCAATACCATCACCCTAACCTTATTTCTCTCACAGGAACTAGCTGCACCATACTCATAGTTGCCTTCCAGCCTTTGGTCTTTTTTCTTCACCTTTTAAAATTTCATCAATGTCAGAGTAATCTTTTTTTTTATGAATACAAGCTGGTCATTACTCTGCTCTGAAACATTCAGTCTTTACATTACAAATTAAATCAAATAAAGCCACCTTAGGCTTATATTCTAGCCCTTCTGTGCTCTGACCCCAACTAAATCTCCAGCTTTCCTTTTCCTTCCTGCCGTCCATGTTCCAAAGTAGCCTACAGCCAAACTGTGCAGCTTGCTGTTTTGCAAAAATCAATTATAATTTCTCACCCTTGCATTATGTTTTCCAGAAATGTCTCTCATCTTTTAGCAAAATCTAGTTCAAATAATACTTCTTTATTTTTACCTTCTTTGATTTCCCAGACTAGATCTGATCATTCTTTTCTCCAACCCCCAGTGTACTGAGTCAGTAAATCTTCTGTGTTATTTATTCATTCTGTCTGTTACCACTATTTTTTTCACAGTTGATTTCTCCACTTTTGTCTTGAAAGTTCTTTAAAAGCAAATGCCATTTAGTTTGTATTTTAAATTTTTCTCGAAATTCCTACCATATCTAGCGTATATTAAATTCTCAATATTTTTATTCCATTTAACATTCTCACTATTTTTAACCATCTTACATTTCTGCATCAACTAAAAGTTGTTTGTATTTTTTAGTTTGTTTTTTTTTTAAATCCTTAAGCTATCAGTTGAGTTCTAGCAATAAAAGGAGTTAAATGTCTGCTATTCTACTGATTAGCTTATTTTCCCTACAAAGTCCTCAATTAAATATGAATATATAAAACTTTTCCTTTGAAAAACATAATTCAAAAATGTTTTATTTAAAAAATGATATATTATTTGTTTTAAATCTATTTATATACTTTGCTTTATCTCTTTCTTGGATTACAGAATTTGTATTAAATTCAAATCTTCTTCACAAAGGTTCAGAAGCTCAGGAAATCAGAACCAGGTTGGGTTCTCAAGGGTCTAGAGGGATTCAAAATAGGGACAGGCTATAGCATGGACAAAGGTAATCCAAGAGACAGTATCAGGGATTAAGATAGATCAAAACACAAAAGGATACAATAAAACTAAGGATTTATTTTTAAAAATCAGGGACAGTAAGGATCCCAGCATAAAATGTCATTGAGGGTTTACAGAAAGCTGACAAAAAATGTGAGCATAAAAATAAACCCTGAGAAGTTGCATGCTTAAATGGGAAGCATTCCTCTTTGCTGGAAATTCTCAGTGTAATATAAAATTAGGATAACAAGAAAATTTTCTTAATCATATGTGTTTTATTATTTACTTCCTCCTGCCACACTTTTATTTACTTTGATCCTCATAGAAAATATTACCCTTTTCATTTTTCCCCTTTAAAGCCATCTACAAGCTTACCTCAAATTTCCTCATTTTCTACAACTATTTTATCATTAAGTTATGATCAGTTTTTTTCCTTGTATTTTCAAATGCCGTAGTTCAGCATTTTCATCTTTTACCTCAACTTCTAAAGTGCACTCACTACTTTGTTCCTTGTCTTTGATTTTATCTAGCTCAAATGCATCTATCTCATGTCTGCTATATTGATTGATATAAAACACAAGTTTGACTATGTTACTCTCCTCTTAGAACTTGATCATTACTGCCTGTTCCCTGCAAGAAAAATTTTAGGCTTCTTGGCATAGCACAAGAGACTCTCCATGGCCTGCCTATATGTTCATTTTTTTACATTCATGCTTGATTATCAGGAAATGGTTGATGGTGGGGTGGGATGGGAGGAAGAGTGTACTTTATTGCCTTTTTGGCTTTCTTCATGTTACTCTTATTTTTTTTTTTTTTGAGGAGCTTATACTCTTTTTTAAATTTTTTAAATACATTTTTTATTTTTTAAATTATAGTTTACATACAATATCATATTAATTTCAGGTGTACAAAACAGGGATTAAACATTTATATAACTTATGAAGTGATCACCCCAATAAATCCAGTACCATCTGACACCCTACATAGTTATTACAGTACTCTTGACTGTATTTCCTATCTATACTCTACATCCCCATGACTGTTTTGTAACTACCAATTTCCACTTCTTAATTCCCACCCCCCTTTGCCCTTTCTCCCACCTCTCAATCTGACAACCATCAAAATGCTCTCTATATCTATGAATTTGTTTCTGTTTGTTTATCTTGTTCTCTAGATTCCACATATGACATTTGTCTTTCTCTGTCTGACTTACACCACTCAGCACAATACCCTCTAGGTCCATCCATGTTGTTGCAGATGGCAAGATTTCATTCATTTTTATGGCTGAGTAATATTTCATTATATATGTATATATGCATGTATGTGTGCATATAAAACCACTTCTTCTTTATCCATTTATCTACTGATGGACACCCAAGATGCCTCCATATCTTGCCTATAAATAATGCTGCAGCGAACAATTGATTCACATGTCCCTTCAAAGTAGTATTTTGGGTTTCTGCGGATAAATACCCAGGAATGGAATAACAGGGTCCTTCTTTATCTCTTGTTACAGCCTTCATTTTAAAGTCTGTTTCATCTTATATAAGTATTGCTACCCCAGCTTTTTTGTTTCCATTTTCATGTAATATCTTTTTTCATACATTTATTTTCAATCTGTGTGTGTCTTTTGATCTGAAGTGAGTCTTTTGTAAACAGCATATGTAAGAGTCTTGTTTTCTTATCCATTTAGCCACCTATCTTTTGATTAGAGCATTTAATCCTTTTCCATTTAAAGTAATTATTGCTTGATATGTAGTTATTGCCATTTTATTACTCATATTTTTCATCTTTTTTTCTTTTTTCTTTTTCTTAAAGAAGTCCTAACATTTTCTGTAACACTGGCTTGGTGATGATGAACTCTTTAGCTTTTCTTGTCTGAGAAGCTCTTTCTCTGTCCTTCAATTTTAACTGATAGCTTTGCTGGGTAGAGTAATCTTGGTTGTAGGTCCTAGCTTTTCATCACTTTGAATATTTTGTGCCAATCGCTTCTGGCCTGCAAAGTTTCTACTGAGAAATCAACTGACAGTCTTATGGGAGCTCCCTTGTAGGTAACTAACTGCTTTTTTTCTTGAAGCTTTTAAGATTTTTTCATTGTCTTTAACCTATGGCATTTTAATTATGATGTGTCTTGGTATAGGCTTCTTTGAATTTATCTTGTTTGGAACTTTCTGCACTTCCTGGGCTTGTATATCTCCTTCCTTTCCCAGGTTAGGGAAGTTTTCCATCATTATTTCTTGAAATAGGTTTTCAATTCCTTGCTCTCTCTCCTCTCCTTCTGGTATCCCTATGATGCAAATGTTTGCATGTTTCATGTTGTCCCACAGACCCCTTAAACTGTCCTCATTTTTTGGATTTTTTCTTCTTGATGCTGTTCTGATTGGGTGTTTTCTGCTACCTTATCTTCTAAATCACTAATTAGATCTTCCACTTCATCTAATCTACAGTTAATTCCTCCTAAGGTATTCTTTATTTCAGTTATTGTATGCTTCATTTCTGGTTCTTTTTTATGCTTTCTATCTCCATTTATATTCTTTCTATCTCTTTGTTAAAGTTCTTATTGAGTTCATCTACTCTTTTCCCAAGTTCATTAAACATCCTTATAAGAAGTGTTTTGAACTCTGCACCTGGTAGATTACTTTTCTCTATTTTGTTTAGTTCTTTTTCTGGAGCTTTGTTCTATTATTTCATGTGTGACATGTTTCTTTATCTTCCCATTTCTTTGTCTTCCTCAAGAGGTCAAGCTGAAAACTGAGGCTGGCTGCCTCTAGTGCTAGGCTTGGGGCTGCTCAGCAAGAGGTATAGGGAACACTGAGGCCAGATTCTGCTTGTTTAGGTTTTGTGAATCATTAAGAGATTTTAGGAAAGTCTACAGTGTGAGCCAAGACAGGCCATTTGTATGGAAAATCCAATGGAAGTGGCTTGGGTGGGCCTACACATTGAGAGGTGCAGGGTCTCAGGGAATCACTTGAGCAGGGTGACCCATGTTAGCTATGTTGATGGAGACTCAGATCTGGCATCTGCCTTGGTCTGTGACCGAGTGGAGGAGTGCTCAACAAAGGAACAATACCCTCTGCCAGCACTTCTGTCTGGGAGAAAGCTGCCCCTCCAGCCCTTCCTCTCCATGTGTCTCTGCACCTTTCTAGTTGCTGCCCCAGGGCTGGAGCTTAGAGCGAGTAAGACTGTCAGCAAGTAAGTTCATGTGCAAGACCCTAAGAGGGATGTTTGTGACTCCCTCTGCCCTCCATATCACTCAGCCACAATCTCCACTGATTTTCCAAGCTAGAAGTTGTAGGAACTTCTCTTCCTGGCACTGAAACCCTGGGCTGGGGAGCCCCGTGTGAGCCCAGTGGGACCCCTCGCTCTTCTGAGAGGACCTCCACAGACAAAATATTTCTTCTGATTATCAACCACCACATGCGGGTGTGGGACCAGCCCATTTCACATCTCCACCCCTCCTACTAATCTCAAGGTGGTCCCTTCTATGTGTCCCCATTTGTAGGGCTTCTGTTCAGCTAGACTTCAGGAGACTCCCAATGATGGATATTTTTTTAGTTTAGTTGTAATTTTGGTATGGTTGTGAGAGGAAGTGAGCATAGTGTTTACCTACTCTGCCATCTTGACCAGAAGCCTACCCTTTCTATCTATAATCTTTTCTACTCAGCTTACCTTCTACTTTCCATTAAACATTCTTTCCAGGCATGACCTTCTTCACAATTTTTTCTGACCACTCTGTCTCCATCACTATATTATTTTTCTATATTTTTGTTTTCTCTTTCAAGACTATGACCTTCTTGAGAATAGAGACTCTGTCTTAATATATTTGTATCTCTAGTAACTAGTGTATGATAGGAATTTATTAAATATTCACTGAATATTTAACAGAATTATGAATGAAAATAGAATAAGAACCAAGGCTACTTAATAAAATTAGAGATCCTACAAGTGGAATGGTTAAAAAGATGAAAACAATGTATTCCATTTGTTCACCAACTCTTCAGCTTTTGTATTCTGGCATCAGAATCATACAAAAGCCTGAATTTAAACCTATGCTGAGTTAAAACTTTATTAGAAGGAAAGCAGGATGAGTGGAATGGGAGTATAAGGAAAGACATTGGCAAAGAGATAGCAAAAGTTATTACTGAAAAAAACTTGAATCTAAAAAAGCCAGACATGTTTTCTGAAGAAAAGTTCAATAAGAATAATAGGAAATAGATCTTGCTTCCTATTATACTGGAGTTTTATATACCTACTATATTCAAGTTATAGTGGTAGATCATGAGAAATATTTTAAAGTTATTAAAATACATTATTCTAACTTTCTAAAGCTGCATTCCACTTAGAAGATGAGACATAAATTTATACAAAGATGTATTTTGGTCACTGTTGTGCCTCTAGCGTCTAGAAAATGCCTGGCGCATAGAAGACATTGAATTATTGATACAATCAATGTCAAATGAGTGAAACTAAGATACTCAGAAAGGGAAAGCTGGATTATTTGATATGCATTATGTGACAAAAGGTAAAAATATAAGATGTGCATTGTATACACATATACAACATACAATTGCTAATTGTATATACAATTTAGAGTCAACAACAATTTTATATTGTAACAAGACTTCTAGCTTAAAATGCTTCATTGTCCAGAAGACTCATTTTTATGAAAGTATTTTGCATAATTTGAGATTCTAATGTATTCTTAAGAGCAGTGATTTATGCCAACACAAATCTGGGCTCTCAGGAATGTGTAAAAATGAAGGTTAGGTCAAACTTTCAGACTCTCAAAAACTTATACAAAAAACCCATTGCATAAAAATAGAGAAAGAAAGTAAAACACAATGTTTGGAAATGTGAAAATTATTCTACCTTCTTAATCAGTTAAGTCCACATTATGTTTTATCTACTTTATTTCCTAGCCTTTTATTTCAATGTATTTGAATACTTTTAAAAATGAAAAGTCTTTAGTATGTAAAATGGCAGAAAGAATTTCATTTGTGTGACCCTTGAAAGCTCTTACAAAAATCTCATAGCTTGCATATGCAAATTAATTCAGTTGGTAAATATTTAGAAGGCACTGCTTTATTGAAAGCATTCTCCTATTTCCAATTTCATGGTGGAAATTAGGTGGTTTATCTTTTTTATATGTTGGAGACAAATTCCTGAAATGCTTTTAACAACTACTGGCTCATCTTATTGTTCAGGTTTCAGTATAAATGTTACTTCCTCCAAGAGGCTTTCCCTGAGAACTTCATCTAAATTAATTGCTTAGCAGTCATTCTCCATCATATCAGCCTTTTTTTTGTGTACACATCACCATTGTCTTGTGGTCCCTTTATATTTATTTGTTAATTGTTTGTTCTGCTATATGAACTCAGGATTCAAGAAGGCAAGGACTTTGTCTTAATTGATTCCCACTATAACCCCAGCCCCTAGAGAGTATATATTTAATAATTGTTGCATGAATAAAGACAAATTAAATAAGGATCTCGCACTTAGCAAGTCATCTCAAAGAATCCTTGATTGTTAGAGCTTAGAGAGAGCATTTTGTCAACCAAACAGTGGTGCTTGTATGGATAAGAAGAGTGATGCCAAAAACTATGAAGTACTGTGGCCATGGAACTTTCTTAGAATCACTTGAGATTACACTATGGACAATGCTGTTTCTGATATATAACAAAAAGATACTGCCATCTTTATAGAGTCCTCTATGATTTTGTTTTGGTATATGCACTGTAAGCCAGAAAGAAGTTCCTATTTTGCATGTGGCTATTTTTATTTTCTTTTTAACTTTCTATAGTTTTTTTGCATTAGTGATTTATTGCAAATCAGCTTGGGGAGTGAGGGATATTTCAGTAGAGTATCATTGTAGAAAGTATGTAAGTGTTCTGCCTAGTCTTTCTACCCCAATAAAATTCATGGAATGGATACAAAATACTTCTTTTTTTCTTATATTGCTATGTCAAGTCTGACTAGAATTTTGTCAGTGGTTCATAAAATGAATGTTGCTGGTTTCCCTGTTCAAATCTAAGTGGTGAGCCACTTGAGGGTGTAGAAGATTCTGAGTGACAATTAAATTCATGTGTTCTTTTTCCTTGGGCAAGGCCATGTGACCTGTATGTACCAGCTCTACTAGAATTGTCAGCATCCTGGAAAGTGACTGTAAAGTCATCTTAAAAACTTACCTTCATTTCACTGTAAACTAAAATACATGGGCCAAAATGTAGAGGAACATCTATAATTTTCTGAGAAAAAAATCTTAAGGCGATACCCAGAAACTTGACATTTTAGATTATAGCTCCTATTTTGTAATGTATTTTTAAAATCCTAAATCTTCCAGTTGCTCTGTGACTGTGCCTAGTTAAAATTCTGGGTCTGCAAAGCTAGACTTCAATGACCTTTAGAAACATGGAATTGGTAATGGATTGGGATCCTAGTTGTGACCTGACCGGTCTTTCCCTGGAGATCCCTTCTCCTCTTTCCCTCTATTTATAATATACTCCTATTTTCCCCCTATTTATAATATACTCCTATTTTCCCCTGGTTGCTCAGAAATATTCAAAGATTTATTGTTTTGATTAGTTTTAATGCCATTTATGATATTCTCAGTGCCATTAATAGTTACATGCATACTTTCAGTTATATCATGAATGAGAACCTACAATGGAGGGGCTAAGAGCATGACCCTGATTCCACCCAACTCGTTTAAATCCAGCTCAGCTTACTATATATGTACAATTCAGGCCATTTTATAACTTTTATCTATTTCACTTTCCTCATCTGCAAATGTGAATGATGATGATAGTAACGACCCCATAGAGTTGTTTTAAATATTAAATGAGCAGAAGATATAAAAAATTAGAAAAGTGCCTTCCACAAAGTAAGTACAAGTAAAATTTAATTCTTGGTATTACTGTGATTCAATGAAGAATAGGATATAGTCCCAGCCCTCATGACTCTTACAGCTTAGTATGAGACAAAAATTTAAATAAGCAATTATAACTATTTGTAAATGCTATGACAGGGTCATTCGGAGGGTGTTAGGCCATACACAGGAGGGACACCAAGTCTAGCCTTAGTGTGTCTCATTTCTTTGGAATTTATTCAAACAATCTGCTAATAAGCTCTTCCTTCATTTTAACAACCAGTTTTCTGGAGACAATGTCTTAACATTAAAACTTGGCATTGAAATTTTAAGCTTATGAGACTGATGAATGCTTTAGTGAAAGCAGGCAGTATATTTAAAACTAAAAATGAATTAGAAAAATTCAGCGACTATACCATTCTGCTTATGAGAACCTGTTAGAATGTACGTAAAGTAATAAGATCTATTATTAACACAATTAGACTTATATTGATTCAATTAGAGCAAAGTGGCAAACTTGACAGTGGAGAAAGAAGTTAATGCCCTTCTGAGCCTGTCTCCAAAGTTCAGAACTGATCTATTTTTAAGCAATGGAGTGAGAAGAGCCATGGGCTGAAAATAGGTACAAATCATATGTCCCAGTAGAATATAGGACGTCAGTATATTTCATTTCCACAAGACATGAATCAGGCTAAGAGTACGATACTGTCCCTCTAACCTTTAATTTATCGAATAGACTGTTGGAAGACAACATAATTTGTATACATATTCATTTAGTATGATTCTGAATCATTTTTTAAGTACATACTTGATTTTCTTAAATGCCTTCTAAAAATGTGTTTCATTAAGATTAACTAAAACAGATTAGAATCATAGTATTGTAGAGTTATACAGGGATCTTGTAAATTATCAGATACTCATATAACAGTCATGGTAACAAAAGGCTAGAAAAATTATGTTAGTGGACTGGTCGTGGTCACATTACCAAGCAAAGAAATTCAGTCTTCTTCTCTCTTTTGATCTAGAGCTTTTCTCCTATATCTCTAATTTCCAAAAAAAAAAATAATAAATAAAAAAAATAAAAATAAACAAAGAACATTTATTGATTTTTTAATGCATTCCAGACATTATTAATCCAGGCATGGTGGGAAGGTAAACTGTAAAATGTGGTTTCCAGCCTCAAAGTTCTTTCTATGTGCTTATAGAGACAAAATACAAATACTTGGAAAAAAACTATGAAGAAAAAGTTAAGACGAATTACTAAAAGCCAAGAAATGTAGGAAGTCGCATATAGTTAATTACCAGAGAAAAACAGACATTGCACACTAAAATTCAAATTGGATTAAAGACTTAAACACAGGGGAAAACCTTCTTGACATGGATCTTGGCAATGACTTATTATATACAACACCTAAAGCACAGCCAAAAAACAAAAACAGATAAGTGGGACTACATCAAACTAAAAAGCTTCTGCAGAGTAAAAGAAACAAAGTGAAAATGGCAACCTATGGAATGAGAGAAAATATTTGCAAGCCAACATCTGATAAGGGGTTAATGTCCAAATTATATGTCATACAATTCCATAGCACGAAAACAAATACTTCAATTAAAAAATAGGAAAGGACTTGAATAGAGATTTATTTTTTCCCAAAAGGAGATATTCAAATGACCAGCAGGTACATAGAAAGGTGCTAAACTCCACTAATTATTAGGGAAATGAAAATCAAAACCACTAGGAGATATCACCTCACACCTATGAGAATGGCTGTTGTCAAAAAGACAAGAGATAATAACAAGTGCTGGCAAGGAAAAGAGGATCAGGGAAACTAGAATGGGAGTGGAGCAGATAATTTGTATTATTGTAATGAGGAAGAGCCAGGCTACTGGGTCTTTTCCTTGATTTTTTTCTGCTATTTCTTCATTACGTCCTCCCTCCTCAATATTTCTCTTAGTGACATTATTACTTGGACTTCAAAATTTAGTCTTGTGCTAATATCGTGTAATTCTAACTATGTAAGTTCCTTGGAATAGGCAAATTCATAACAACAGAAAGTAGAATGGAAAGGACCAGAGACTGGGAAGAGGGAGAAAGAAAGATGTATCGTTTAACAGTTATAGAGTTTTAGTTGAGGTTGAAAAAGTTATAGGTATAGATAGTGGTAATGGTTATGCAATATTATGAATATACTTATGAATACACTTAAGAATAGTTAAAACCATAAATTTTGTGAAATTTTTGAAAATTAATCTTATAAAATAGCACCCAATCCTATATCTCTAGTCTTGACCCCCAGAGCCATATCCATCTGCCTGCTGCTCTTGTTACCTGAAATCCAAGATGCTTCACACTCAGTACAAAAGTTAGGCAAAATCCTTTCTTCATATAACTAAATATCTTTTGGAATTTATTTCTCCCCAGACTGAAGAGCTCAGAAGTTGTTGCAATGTGTGGGTCATATTCCACGTCTCCTCGGAGAAATGTGAAGTAGACCATGTATATTGCCCCTGCCACTGCTTCACTTTCAGAGTCGAGGTGCTGCTGTGTCTTGGCAGATACTCAGAAAGGGACAGCTTCATCCTTCCTGTCATAATACCAGCATAACTTGCTCTATTTGTTTGCAGGGACTGCCATAACAAAATACAACAGACTAGGTGGCGTAAAGAACAGACATTTATTTTCGCAGTTCTGGAGGCTGGAAGTTTAAGATTGGGTGTTAGCAGATTTGGATTCTTCTGAGGCCTCTTTCCTTGGCTTGTAGATGTCCTCCTTCTCCCTCTGTCCTTGCCTGGTCTTTTCTGTGTGCCCACACAACTCCAGTGTCTCTTTATTTGTCCAAATTTCCTCTTACAGGCACACCAGTCAGATTGGATTAGGGCCTATCTTAACAGCTTCCTTTTAACTTAATTACCTCTTTAAAGGCCCTGTCTCTTCCAAATACAGTCACATTCTGAGGTACTGGAAGTTAGAGTTTCAACATGTGAATTTGGCGGGGGACACAAACACTTGCCCATACATGCAATGCTCCATTCAAATCTAACTAAAGTGACAGATAAATGAGTGTTTAACAACGCTTAGGACACCTGCTTTGTTTTACTGCCTGGCCTGATTTACATACATCCTTTGCACATGTACACATATTGTTATGCATGGATTATTTCTATTGCCAACCTATTAATTATAAAAATGAATTTATAATAAAAATAAATCTATATTATAAAATGAATTATATTATAAAATTTCAAATATAGGTTTTTATCATTTTCTCCAAATCACCTTCCCTCGGAATTAAGTTTTTAATTCACTCTACTGTCTGCTAGTCCTGTTTGAATTATATTTTTTTAATTTGGGATACTTCTGGACATCCATTTGCTGTATTTTCTGTATTTGACAGTTCACATTGCTCTGTTTTTACCATGTCAAGCAGACTTAACTGCTATTCTGCACATCACTGTCACACCTTGCTTGTAGTTTGTAGGCAGTTGGAGCCACCTTCTGCTGGAGCTTAAATGGCTCCTTACTGAGCTTTCTCCTGGGACACCACAGAATGGGGCTGAAATATAATCTCTAACAAACACTTTGATTGTCATTAAACAATTCCTAGATTTATTTTTTGGCATTTTTCTACCTCTTTTTATTTCTTTTATAATCAAATTTAAGTAAACACTAAGAGAATTTTATGTCATCTGCTCTCATTCTTCATGGTACCTAATGGAGCGAGATGTTTCTGTGTTCTAGAAAGGCCAATTAGAGAGACTATGCTAAGACCAAATTAATTTCAAACTTCATTTGCATTCACACTGTAAGATTTAAATGTGATTTAATACCTCAAAATTAAATTAGATGCATATGAAAACTGTAACTCAAAAAACATTAAAATTGCTGAATCTCTACATCTCAAAATTCATCATCTGATCTATCCTTTGTAAGCAGGGAAATTTCATTTAAGCCACTTAATCATAATTGGTCATTTGTATATGCAGAGATTTTAGGCTAATTTCTTTTTAACTCATAATTTGAAGACTGTCTACCAATTAATGATATTGCTGGGTGTCAATACAAGTAATGGTGAAAAATGCAAAAGATGGCTAATATTTAAAAGGCTACTGCACACTATTTCTCTTTATCACTACTGGATTTTTTTTTAATATAAGTATGATCAACACAAGGTAAAATATTGTGTGGCCATTAAAAAGAATGGCAATGAGATCCACATCTCATAATAAGAAATATTTTATGTCATAAAAGTTGGGGGGGAGGACACATATTGAATGTAATGATTACAACTATATTAAGGTAAATAAGATATTATCTTAAGGGAATACTTAAATATATTAAATAACTCATTAAAATAATGAGAACATAGAGATTTTGTTCTTTTATATATTTTAAGGAATGTGTGTACATTAATTTTGTTTTCAAAGATTTAAAAAAACACAGTTTTCTTACTAACACAAAAACACTTAATCTTTCTTTTGTAATAAGATGGAACAATATAATAAACTAAAATTGAAGCACTCTCTGTTAATTCATCAATCCTCTCTATCTCTAACTCCTTTAATTTCCCCAAAATAAATGTTAAAGGGAAAAATTTCTTACCTTTGTAGTTTGTTACATAATTTTTGATATTTATATTATTTAACCATTGCAATAAAAGCTCTCAAAAAAATAAATAAGATGTATGATCACAACTAAAGAAATAGCTTGTCATAAATCCTCCCTACGAGGACTCAGAAATCAAGGGAAATGCTTTGAGTTTAAGAAATTGAAGCAATACCTAACTTGCTAGTCAACATTTGGATAAATGCTTAAATTATTTTTAAATGTTAATATCTGCTTGAATGGGCTGATTTTCTTACACATGCAGCCAATAATTTTGTAATTTAGAAGACAAACCACCAGATCAATATAAGCCAGTTGGAAATGCTAAGGGAAAATTTTTTTAATTGTCCCCATGTGTTTCCTTTTTAATTTAAAAAAAAAATGGAATGTGTATGTAATTTGCTATTCACCTTTTAAATGTATTATAGCAATAGAGAAGTTTGATCATAAGAATACTACACTTTATTCCTGGACTTTGGCCAAAAAGGAATTTTATTGACTGTGCCCTAAGAATATTTTGCCGTTTTCTTCCTCTGAACCTCTGCACTTACCTCGACTTTAGTTTTTTATAGCTTAGTCCCCAGCTCAACTTTTTTTTTCTCAGTCAGACCTAATGCTCTCTTACCAAATTACCTTGAAATCTTTGTTTCTTTAAAATGTTATAAAATACATGGTCTCTACCATTTATTTGACCTCAACAGATATTGTTTTGTAGTAGTTATAATGGTTAATAATATGTAACATTGAGTGATCTATGATAGAGTTTCTAGTGTTATCTCCATTTTACATATGAGATTAAGAATCAAAGAGGCTGAGTCACTATGCGCACAGAGCCACTTACAGAATCAGACTGAGCACAGAAGTGTGCACACATGTGCACACACACACACACACACACACATATACACATACATGCATATTCCTTGAAGAGTTATACTCATATTCTCTGAATCTGGATTGTAGCCTCATAAACTGTATTTTAGAGAAATGCCATAAGTATATCCATGGGTTTATCATTTTCCTTTGAAGAATAGCAAGGAAGAGAAGGTCACCTTTGGCAGGTCATTAAAGCCATTTTTTTCTTTATTGATGCTGTCCACATGAGAGTCACGATGAGATCAAGGTCCCACAGGGTCATCCTGAATATGTTGTTATTTCTCAAGAATGGTCCTACCTCCTACCCACAAACCCAACCTCATCTCACTTTAGGCACCTCTGTGTACCACGTTCTGTATTGGACACTTAAGCAGGCATTTCAGAGATGCCCTCTCCTAAGACACTTAATAACTGCTCAGAAGCTGATATGGATGTTTTTATTTTATTATTTATTGCCTCACAAATGATGTAATGGTCATAGAGATAATGATTGCAGATGACTTTCTTAGAGCTTTTGGTGGGGTCTCTTAAAATTAATTTTAGTTAGCCATTTCCAGATACTGATTTTCTCCTCTTAGAACCCTTGGGATCTAACTCTTTTCAAGGGTCAGCCTTAACCATGTTTTACTCATCTATGAAAGTTTCTCCTTCTGCTTTACCTCTCTCTTTGAGGTATAAATAATATTGAAAAATTGCACTTTGTGTTTGTCTTGCTGAATTCTTCATTAAATAATATGTTTACTATGAAGGTTTAAAAAAATATAGAAATAAAGGTGTTCTACATCTCAAATCCCCTTACATTATGCTTATTCTGCAGTAGCACTCTCTGTCTGATAGAAATGTAATGTGAACCACATATAAAATGTAAAATTTTCTAGTAATTACATTGTAAATAAAAAAACACAAAGTTTACTGAATTTCGTTAACTAAATATATCAACAAATTATAATTTCAACATGCAATCGATATGACAAATCATTAATGAGAAATTTGCATTTTTTTGTCTGAAGTCTTCAGAATCTGGTATATTTTTTATAATTATAGCACATCTTGATTTGGATGCTAAATTTTCCTCAGAAATGCTTGATCTATATGTAGATTTCATAAAACTTACAGTTGAAAAAGAATATCCACTTGTCCAAGTATTTCCAAACATAATTTAACGTTTTCTAATAACAATTGTCACTTTTTAACTTTAAACTTAAATGGTTAAAATTAATTAAATTAAAATTCAGTTTCTTAGTCACACAAGCCATAATTCCAGTGGTTAGTAACTTCATGTGGCCAGTGGCTACCATGCTAGACAATATAGCCCTAGGAATAAACTGTATACTTTTAAATATGGCTCATTCCTACATGCTATGTGACTTTTATGAAATGAGAACCTCTTTGAGGCTCAGCTGACTTATCTATACTACTGAGTTAATAATGTAACCATTCTATTGGGTTGTTGTTATAATTAAATGATAAAACACAAAGCATTTAATAAACGTTAGCTACTATCATCATCATGATCATTATACTACATTTAAAGCAGTGGTACTCACCTTCTTTCTGATAATGAGTCCTTTGAGGATACACTAAAAGTGCTATCTGTCTCACATAACACACACACACAGTATACACCTGTTTGCATATAACTTCGACAGATTCAGGGCAGCCACCTGAAGCCCATAAACACTCATTATAAGTATTTTTAGGCCCCATGTTTATAATGCTTTTTTTATTGATTGATGTATATATACCCAATTATTTCCCTTCCTCATTTTGACACTGTCATGCAGTTGTTAGAGTAAAGAAGTTTGTGTTGACCAGAAGGCTTATATTAATATCACTCTGAATCATTTAGTTATATTTAAAATATCATGTATTTTCTTACATATTTACTTTTTACACTGATTTCTGGCACAGAAAAAATGCTTTTTACTTACCTGACATATAACCAAATATTAATAATTGAAGATAAAGTTAAATTAATCTTGTACATAAAAGGAACATTATTTTTTGTAGTTTTCAAATTTTTTTAAACAAATTGTTATTGGAGCTGTATTTCCATAAAAATTGAATCACATATGATAAACACAGTTTCTTTTTGTTTATTTTTTGAAACTAGAACCATATATTTTTAAGAAATTCCATAACAGTAAATGCATTGCCATTTAATAATCTGCCATAAAACTATGTACATTGCATAAAATGTGGCATTTGATGGTTAAAATATAAATAACCTCAGAAAAGCATTAAGCAAAAAAAGCAATAGACATTAGTCTGAAATGGGTAAAGTTTTAGATTTAAAAAGTTATACTAAAAGGAACTATTTTTTTTCATTCTAAAGTATAGATAATGACAAAATATAAGGATGTGGCTTAATTCTAGGTGCTATATTTTTATGACTTTGATCCATTTAATAGGGAGGCCCCATGGTGGGGTTGAATTCTCAATCACTTTGAAGTCAAATATAATGGTTAGTTTCTCTAGACCTACTCTAGCATTGTGGTATGGGCAATGTATTTCTTCTCTCTAAGCCCCACTGTCTTCTTTCTCTCATATATGTGGGGAAATAAAACCCAATTCAAGTTTATTCTTTTGTTGTTTCCCGCTAGCAATAAATGATATATGATATGTGAAGTATCTGCTTAATATGGCTACTTAATAAGTTTTGTTCTTTTCCTCTTTCCTTCCACATCCTATTCTTGTAGTGAAATTAAATTATGTTCCTTTGGGAGAACCAGAAATATAGAAGAAACAAATGACCAGAAACATTTTTTAAAAGGGGAGAAGTAAAAGGCACACATTGACACTGTCTCCTATGACATAAGACATACCCCCACAAACAACAACAAATACTGCTTTCTCTCTCTTTTCTTGCACTTGTGTGCTTTATAGTTCTAAGATCTTTAATTCTATTGATTTAAGAAGCCAGTCAGATAGCTTAATTGCATGAAATATAAAGATATTAAATACAGATGATATTTTAAAAATTGTGGCAAGCTGGAGCATGCATGCTACATATAAAGACATTTAGATTCAGATTTTTAAAAATATTTGCTGTGGGGGAAATAAAAACAGACAAGTGTGTAGACATCAGTTTGCTACCTCACAATCAACAAATGTCCATGTCAGGCTCTCAAAATCAGTAAAGTTCAAAGAAATAAATTTATGGTTAATATCAAAATCTTCAGGGTTTATAGGTGATTCTAGATACATGTAAAGGTAAGATGGCTTCTTACCCTAAATCAAAACCTCAAATTAGCAAGTTGGGCTGCCTGACAAACCGTTTCCTTTTGCAAATGTGTGGTTTTGGGCAGACAACTCAATATCTTTTTAAAAATGGGCTAGTAATAATAACTAAGGTGTAGGATTTTTATAAGAAAATGAATTAGTACTTGTAAAACATTTAAAGCAATACCTGGAACCCAGCAAAAACTCAATAAATATTGTCTCATATTTTTATTATGTTCATTCTTAAAATTCTCCCTGCTGTAAAGAAAACCCTAACACATCTCATTACCTTGTTTTGATTCAACTAGTCCAGGCTATTAAATTGAGAAAAAATAGGCAATATCGGCGGCAACTGTTTTTTAGGATGTTATAGGTGATGAAATGTCACCCGAAACAGATTTGACTAAATGTATTTATTTGTTTCTAATATTAGTACAGAAGTCTGCATGTCTGGATGCCATTCGAATATCTATTTGATATAAGTTTTTAGAAGGAACTTCTTGTATGCTCTACACAGTTTAAAACTACAGAATGTGCTGGGTGTAGGACTTCAGCAACATAACAGCAGCCCTGTTTTGTTAAGATTACTCAATGATTCACTATTGTAATGATGGTAATTATATTCATAGCTTCCATGCTGAAAACTTTTTAAAACTATACTGTGCAGAATAAAATAATGTAGAATGGAGGAAAACTAAATGTTTCACACAATGGAACTTTCCACAGTGATCCTAAGTTATCAATAAGGCTAGAAGGAGCCTTAAAATATTGCTATTCTTTTTCATTACAACCAAACAATATTGCTTAAACTGTCCCAGTGTCTCAGAGTATGCACAATTCCAAAGCACAGATTTATAGTTAACATAAATCCTTTTTGCAGCAATCTAAATATATCAAATGCCATTTTTCCTGATTGTCACAAAATTAAACAAACCAGGAAACAAATTCTCAACAAAACAATAACAATAAAAGATATCCTTGAGATTGAAAGGCAAGCCTCAGATAGTGAAAAGATATTTGCGATGCATATTCCAACAAAGAACTCACATCAAACTATAAAAAGAACTCCTACAATAGAAAAAAGTCTTGACTGGACACTTCACTGAATAGGATAATCATCTGACCAATTAGCCTGTGAAAATGAGCATAACAACATTAACCATTGGGGAAATGTAAAATTAAACCACAATGAAAAAAAAATGTTTTAAATGTAAGATATCTCTACGTATCTACTAATGGCTAAAATGAAATGAGCGATGACATCAAATTCTGCAAACAATGTAAGACAACTGGAACTTTATATATTGCTGTTGTGTGAGAAAAATAATGCAATAATTACAGAAAACTTTTGGTAGTGTCCACTAGTAAAGAAAATATATGCCTACCTAATTACCCAGCAATTCCGACATAAGTATTCAAGAGAAATCAGGGCATAAGGCACTTTAAGAATGTTCATAACAGGTTTATTAGCCTAAAACTAGAAATAACTCAAATGTCATGAAGAATACAATAGATGAATAAATTGTGGCTTAGCCATAAAATGAAATACAGCCTGAAATATAAAAAGGAGAGAGCGCTCTTAGACATGAAGAAGCTTCTTTCTCATTACATCTTTTTCTATCAAATATTTGTTAGAATTCACAGTTTCAATCAGATAGTATTTACATGGAAGTAAAAGTTCCATAAAGAGAGAGAAAGTGAGTGGATTTCTTTAATCAATAACAATAATATGAAATTACTTCAACAGTGTTATAATCAAGGCAGTTCCAACAGGTACCCCTGAGTATGAAATGCATCACAGAAAAAAAAGAGTTATGTATATAAACTAACACCAGTTTAATTGTTTACAAAATATACTTTCAAATATTTTCCAAAATAAAAGCTGAGACGACAATGAAGAGAAAAATCTGTATAATTCCAATGAAAAAAACATAGACGAAAGGACTCTATTATTTTTGTTTGAAAACTCATTTACTCAGCAACCTGAATTATTTTTTGTTTTCTATACAGTATTCTTATTATTTTACATGTGAGATCATTAACTTCCAAACAATTAATCTGGTCCTTTTAATGCCATATCTTTGTCTTCCTTTACCTTCATTTCACCTTTTATGCTCATGTGGTTTTTGTATAGAAATATTTTGAATAGTAAAAAAGACATTTTTATAACACATAACACCCTTTTCTCAAGCTAGGTTTTGAGAAAATGTATTAAGAGTTTTAAGTAATCTCTCAACAGAAATAAAACAAGACTTTGTGAGCATTTTTTCTACTGATGAGATTTCAACTTCTTTCTTTTTTATTCTCTGCCTTTTCTCCTTACTTCCTGCCATCCATGCATGCATCTGTATTTATTGAGCGCTTACTATGTGCTGAACCTTATTGTAGTCCCCGCCATAGCTCTGCAGCACCAGTGAAAATTGACCACAAATTGCCTTAGATACAGCCACTCATGGAGTCAACTGTATATTACTTGGGCTTGGATGATGCTGCACCAAGTACCATGTGTAATATTGTTTTGTTGCTATGTTCATTTTCTGGTTCTTTTTGCTTATTTTTAAATATTTTACAATCTTCCATGAAGCTCCACATTAGAGACACTTTTCTGCTATGCTGAACTCACAGATATAGTTGAAGATGAAATATCTTCTTTTCATGGTGGACCCAAAATTTTGTGCCCTGTTTATCAGCTGTAACATTTTTTTTACCAATCCCAGGATAATAACAGATCATTTTATGAAACAAGACTAGAGAAACCATCTTTCTCAGTCTTGGAATCCAGAGTTTTATGTAACTCATTTCCTAAAGCAGGGAATTCAGAACTCAGGCTCTATTCCCTTTTTGCCCTCTTTCCACCTCTTAGCAGAGGTTATTTTAGTATCTGCATGTTTTAAGCAAGGTCACAAATTCAGGCTCCACCATTTTCCTTTAGAGCTCATTGGAGAAGTTTCTGAGAAATGGCATTGTGATCAAATTTAGATTCCCATTGTTTATTCCATTACATATCTGACTTGCAAGATTAAAAATGGTTGGTACCATACCCTATTTTAGTCCATAGGGATGTCAAATTTGGACCAGAATCCACAGATTGAAATTAAACACGTAGATCTAATTTAGAATTTCCCTGCCCAGAAAGAAAATAAGTGTGGAAAAGGAGAATGCAACCTCTTTCCAGTCCAGTACTTCCAATGGAAGCATGAGAGGCTTTGAAGAGACTGATTTTATGCTCTAGCCTAGAAACAGATCAAATACATACTTATAGAGTTAGAGACTCCTTTATGTAACCTTTTTCTGTCCTCACTCCATTGTGAAGGATATTAAGAGAAAACATCAAAATTCTGTTGTCTGGCAGTCGAGCCCTTGTTTCAGAATTCCTGTCAGTAGGTGTGAGTTAAATTGTCTAGCATAATGGAGCACAGAAGCAATAATGATACAGCTAATAGGAAATGGTGTGGCTTCTTTTCTCCCTAAAAAAGATAAAGGAGAGACTAAAATTCTTCCACATTTTAGAACTTCTAATTTCATATGAAGAATAATAAATGCAAAGTTAGAAAAGCTGAGACATATATATTTAATTAACATATATTGAATGTTTACTATATGCTTATACTACACTAGGAGCTGGGAAAACAAAATTTTAACACAAAAATAAGACGATCCTTGGTTTTTAAGAGATGTAGATTTTTAGAATTTATATATATTTTGTTCTGAATTTAAACTGTGATGCAATGCTATTTATCTTTTTTTTTTAATATCAGCAAGTTTCTCTTCCTGATACCATTAATACCCTAATATTTGTTTACTATTGCCATTTTTAGGAGATAGTCAACTTCAATTGTCGGAAACTAGTGGCTACAATGCCTCTTTTTGCTAACGCGGATCCTAATTTTGTGACTGCCATGCTGAGCAAGTTGAGATTTGAAGTGTTTCAACCTGGAGATTATATCATACGAGAAGGAGCTGTGGGTAAAAAAATGTATTTCATTCAACATGGTGTTGCTGGTGTCATCACAAAGTCCAGTAAAGAAATGAAGCTGACAGATGGTTCTTACTTTGGAGGTTAGTAAAAAAAAAAAAAAAAAAAAATGCAACTGATATGAAATTAAGTTGCTCACAATATGTGTCTTTATTAGAATTTTGGAAATGTCAGAATTTTAATTTGTTGGTTTTAAAGATAGATTTGTTTTTGAATTCTGATAAAAGCATCTGTAAATGATATGTTTTCACATATAAGGCTTTGTCAAGCTTAATGTTTAAATATTCCTTAACACAAGAAAACTGAAGTGTTTTTCTTAGAAAAAGATGAGAAGTCTGCCTTCAAACAGCTGCAGGTTTATCCTACAAGAGGGAATTCAAGTCAAACTCTTTTTCTTCTCATCAGTGAGGTATGCAATAAGTGCTCCTTTTAAGTGGTCCTTATTACTTTGTATTCATCCTTCACAGATTTTTTTTTAATATATCATCTCTTTAGAAGGCTCCTCTGTCAGGATCAATGTCTCCAAAAACTGTGTCTCTGTAGAACTTCTCATAGCTTTCCAGAATACCTGGTCTCAGTTTATCTCATATTGAAATTAATAGTGTAGTTACTGATCTTCCTTCTGATATTAGATGGCAAGCAACATCTAATATTAGATGGAATCACCAGAGATGTTTAAAGTGAAAGATGCTTACTCTGGTCCCACTCATCAGAGATTCTGATTCGGGAGCTCTAGAATGGAGACCTATTTTTATTGTTTATTCATTAGAGAGTAATCAACCAGTATATCTGATTGGGTAAAAATCAGTAGTGATTAAAAAGAAGTATTCAAATCAAATTAATAAGAGTTGAGAACTAGGCAATTAATTCTATTTTGTGAAATAATAATGATGATGATGATGATGATGATGATGATAGAATAACATTATTATAATAAAAATGGAATTCATTACCTAATTCTCAACTTTTATTAATTCTATCTGAATACTTTCTTTTCATCACTACAAATTTTTAGAGGACCTTATGATCTCACTTATATGTGGAATCTGAAATACAAAATAAATGGACAAACAAAACAGTAACAGACTCATAGATAGACAAACTGATGGTTGCTAGATTGGAGGGTAGGTTAAAAAGGAGAAGGGATTGATAACTACAAATTGGCAGTTACAGAATAGTCATGGGGATATAAAATATAGCATGGGGAATATAGTCAATAATATTGAAATAACTGTATGGTACCAGATGGGCACTAGATTTATTGAGGAGATCCCTTTATAAGTTATATAAATGTCTAACCACTATGCCGTACACCTGAAATTAACATACTATAGAATGTCAACTATAATTGAAAAATAAAAAATACATTTTAAAAAAAGTTTCTATGTAAAAAGTAAAAATATATAATAATAATAATAATCTTAATTTAGGAAGTTTTTTCATAACAGCTAAGAAAATAACAATAAGATTCTAATTAATCTATTGCAGCTGAGTAAAACATATCAACTCAAAATAATTAGCTTTTTTGACTTTTCACTCACCCATTAAGGACAGTTTTGAAGTTTGAAGCATTTTCTTTCTTCCAACTTCTCTTCCTTATTTTGTGTTGCCTGATCAGCTCCTTAGCCTTTTGCTAAGGAAAAAAGAAAAAATTAGGAGAAACTAAGAATCTAAAAGGATCTACTTTAGAAAGCACAGATAATTTTTGAATGAAGAAAAAGGAAGAGCAATTGAAAGCTGTGGGGTAAGAGATAAAAGTATTCATGTGTAAGTCAGGTATAGGAGAAAGTGGTTGGGAGTAAAACATTTTTGAGGCAATTAAGATGTGATAAATACACAGAAGAAAAATTTAGAAAATATTTTGAAAGCTTCATTATATATTAAGAGTCTATTTCTACATTTGATATGAATTTTGTGAATTGAAAGCTTTTAATTACTCTAGTTTTATTCGATAATTCGAGCCAGTTTTTATACAAGGGCTGGAATATTTGCCTCCCTGCATTTATGTGGGTTAAACAATTAGTAAAGTCATTTATGCTAGTGAATGTCCTCCGTCTAAAAGATCATTTGGAGGATAAGAACTATGCCCTAATGTATTACTTCTTTAACACATTATAGCATCTCAGTCTACAAGAGAGCTTGGTCTGTAATTTTGTTGTTATGTTGTTTACTGTTGTGAACTCTGTATCTAAGGTTTTCCTCACTTCATAGAAAGAGTAAGAAAACTTTCCTTAAGAGGTATTCGCTATTTCAAGGCAGTTGAAAAAATCTCTTTTACACATATCGTTGATATTTATTCCATTTAAAATAAAACTTTCAAAAATAATGATAGGCAGTTAGAATCTAATAATAATAAATTGAGATCAGGAGACTTATTCAAAGAAAGATCAAACTCAAAATTTTGTTTTCTGGGCCTAACTTAATTTATTTCTGCAATAATCCAGGACTATGATTCTAAATCAATATAGTTTTGTTTTGTTTTTTAACACAGAGTCGAGATTTGGTTGTTTTTTTGTTTGGTTGGTTGGTTGTTTACTTTTTTTGTGTGGATATGGGGAAGAGAGTGTGTTAGGTTAGCTCATGTTAGATCGGTGTTCTCACTAACATAGGTCCCAAGTAACGTTCTAGGAGAGAAATCACAAGAAAATGAACTTAGAATAAGGGCCTACTGTATATTAGGCACATTCGTAAGGCCCTGGGGATACAGCATTGAGCAAATTAGATAAAATTTCTCAGTCATGGAGCTATATTTTAAGCAGGAACTTAGATTTAGAAAAATTTAATGAAGAAACCTAGAAATTACTGAAATATTAAACTACATCATCAGATGGTGATAAATGCTCCAGGGGAAATGAAGGCAGAGAAGGAGAAGGAACACCTCCTTGTCCACAGGGCCATATGGAGACTAGAGTTCAGGCAGGTGGGATTACCTAAGAGTCTCCAGGCTTCCTGCTGAGGGTGACAGGGAGTGGAGATAAAGTCCTTAATGAGATCAGCCCTTCTGGCACAGGTGGATGGTGAGGCTATGAGTTTTGGATGCTAAAGGATTAAGGGTCTCACTTGTAGAAAAAGGAGTTTCTTTAAGCCTCCTTGACTCCTCTTATGAAGAAAATGTTGTAATTCTCCTTTTACATATGTGGAAAATGATCCTCAGAGAAGTTAAGCCAGGTTTCAAAGTCAGCTATGAATTTGAACCCAAAGTCTGTGATTTGGCCACTGTAACTCACTGCTTCCTGGGAAATGACAGGATGATCCTCTAGGATAGAAACGTTAAATCCTTAGCTTCTCTTCACAGCCATCCCTGGCTCTTTTATATGCGCACCTGTAAACAGTTTTGTAATCTATTCATATGTTCTGCCTGACCATCCAATTAAAGTAATCATTGTATCAAGATATTATCCATTAAGATAAAAATGCCATTAATAGACCTCATTAAAATTTCAAGTAATATATTTTTGTATTCACTCGTTCATAATCTTAAAGAACAGCTACTGTTTTTCTAATATTACATGTTTCTTTGTTGTTACTATCTCTACTTACCTCTTAGCAGTTGCTTTTCTTTCACACCAAACTAATCAGTTCTAATCAGTTTAGTCTCTTAACTTTCCTTCTTTCAAAATGATTGTCCTGTACGTTCTTAAGGTATAACAATGTAAAATAAACCTACTAGAAGGAAAATATTTCCCGTGGTTGTTGCCCTTATAGATAATTTGGTACCAAATACTGCTTAACAGTGTCTAACATTTTGCCAGCCTCGAGGAGACTGCCAATTACTTTATATAGCTAATGCTCATATTTAAGATTTTTATGCCCAAAATGCATTTGGCCAAATATTGATCATCTGACATTTTAAAATTTAGAGTTGCAGATTTAAAAAACTACACAGGGAACCCATCTTGGTGACTATTCATTATTGGTAAGAGACTAAAGCATTTGGCAATCTGTAGTTTATGGTTCACTTCACCTCTAGTACAGTGTACATTTCTGAAAGCTGATCAGATTTTTTTAGAAGGTGTGAGGATTTGTTTTTGGTAAATTCACAACTTAATTAACTCATTGCTCCCATTATATTTACAAGGAAGAGGAGGCAGCAACAGAGAAAAACAATGAGTCTTCTTAGAGATTTTTTTTTTTTTTTTTTTTTTTACTTTCTTTTGCTGCCTCATTTGTTCTCTCCTTAGGCCAGGTTAAAGAAATATTTATTTCATTACTGTTAAGTCAACTCGGTTGGGTCTTTTTGCAGGTCTTCGACCACCAAGAAATATCAGATAATACACAACCACAGAGTGAAGCTTTGCTAAAATATCGAATGAGAGGGATGTTAGTCTCACCTCTGTTCTCACCTCACAGCTCTATGATTCTATAAAGTCTTGTATAAATGCATTGATGTATATAACAAAGGATTAAATCCAAATATCTGAGACACAAGAAAATCAGGATGAACATTAAGGAGACATTTTATTTTGAAGTCATACTGTCTTCTCTCTTTAATAAAACAAAAAGAAGAAGCAAAAAAAAAAGGAAGAGAAAACAAAATAGTCCTTGTTACAATTCTGGGCCCTCTTGTCTCCCTGTGGTTGTTTACATGGGACCACCTTTGGGGCTTTTCACAGTTTAAGAGGCCAGGCCATATCTTGAACTTACTAAAATAAAATCCCTGTAAGGCAAGTGTACTTTCTACTCTTTATGTACAATTCTAATTCATGCACTTAATTTTTTTTTAAAAAGTGCCTCTACCTAGTTATTAAATATCAATATCCATCAAAAACTGGGAATAATGATTTCAGTGAAAAATATGGAGTTCTGTTGCCAGCTGAAACAAATCTAGCAAGTTATGATTCACTTTAGAATATAAAAGTGTTCTGAATACTTTTTTTAAATGTTCTTTCTCCTTTTGAAAACATAAATTACTAAATTTTGATTACCAGTATTTACATTTTACTGGTGTTATTCAAATGATAACTTTTGTAATGATAAACTTTTTATATGCTATTACAGGAATTTCTGGTAAAAAAGAACAGATGGAAGTTTTTTTTGTTTTTTTTTTTTTTTCTGTATGTATAGCTCAGGGGGTGGAAAGAAGCAGGACTTTCTGTCAAGCATAACTGGAGGAAAACCTTTTTAAGAAGGATACACATTACCAATAAGGATAGGCTAAGAGAAACTGTCTCCCAAATTGGTGTTTTCTTTTGGCTTCTTATGGTAAATCTGCATTAGTGGTTTTAGAGTAAAAATGGGTTCCTTATTTTGAAACTCAAAATTTCCCATTTGTGACTTTATTTCAGGATTCTCAGAAAAGGAGGCTCCAGCACTATGCTCTTTATGCTTTTATCTATTCTACAGCTATTCCTCTTTCAACAGGGTTCATCTGAATTGTGTGCCCTTGTCCCTTTATATGAGGAAGAATAATATCCAGATCCCTTAACAAAATCTTTAAAACCCTATATAATCTGGCTCAAGCTATTTTTCTAATCTCGATTTATAACTTTCCCTTCAGCAAACCTTCAACCAAATCCTCCCAAGACTATTAGTTCTTATGTAAACAAGCAAAGTTTGCCTCTGCAAAGGTTGATCCCTTCAGTTAAAAAAAAAAAAATTCCACTCTCCAGGCTGACACATTGTTTTTCATATATTTTAAGACACCACTCAAACATTGTTTTTTAGTCTCCCCAGCAGATGATTTCTTTCTTTCTGCTTTCATAGTATTTTAACCTTAATCTATTATTGAACTATTTTCATTACTATGTTATATATCAATCTTCCCTATTAGATTATGAACTTCCTGAACTTAGACACTATGATTTCTTCCATTTTAAACCTGTAGCACCAAAGCACAATGCTTGAAATATCACAGATACTCAGTGAGAACTTGTACAAGGAGAGGATGGAAGGATGGATGGATAGGTGGATGGATGGATGGATGGATGGATGGATGGATGGATGGATGGATGGATAGGTGGATGGATGGATAGATGGATGGATGGATGGATGGATGGATGGATGGATGGATGGATGGACGGATGGACGAACGGATAGATGAATATATTTTCCCTTGTCTCTACTCTTTATCTCTTCTTATGCTTTCTCTCCAGCCTTAAAATAAGGAAAACAGTCAAGCATCCTGTTCACTTTAGTATTATACTGTGTTAAATTCATTGCCTTTATCTCAAGAAAGGAAGTCAATGCAAATAATAATGATAAAATTGCAAACTAAACAAAGTGAAACACAAGGCATTACCTATTTCTGAGAAATTCAGTGTTGATATTTAAATTGCTTTACATCTAATTTTAATTAAGCTCACCATATTAGAACAGATTTAATAATATAGTTTAGTATTTAAAACAACAGAATCTAGAACGATGCTGTTTAGTAGAACTTTCTGTGGTGTTGAAAATGTTTTCTTCTCAACATTGTTCAATAAAGTAGCTATTAGCCCTGTTCATGTGAGTGAAGAATTAAGTATTTAGTTTTATTCTATTATAATTAATTTAGATTAAATATAAATAGATTATACCAAAAATTTATAGAAGATCATTTTGTTTTTATTTGTATTCCTACCTCTAGCAGTCTCTGATATATCATTTTTACTGAATAAATATTTGTGGCATTGACTCTAACATTGGAGTCATCTTTAATGGATTCATATTTCATATCAAGTCAATTTTCAAACTTATAATAAATGATCTCTATTTGTATTTCTTTTCAAATTTTAAACAGAAAATTATAGCATCTTCTCTTTTTTGTTCCTCCTACAAGGTCTCAACAGACCTTGTATGAACCAAATCATTAGACTTAGCATTTTGGTAATACTGCACTTGATGCTGAATAGAGTAGCAAGATTCCTTTTTGGTTACTTCTTTTATTTCTCCTGTTTTTTTTTTTCTTTTTTCTTTTCTTTTTTTTTTTTGGCTCTCCGGGCTTACACTTACCTTTCAGAGCCTCAGCGCCACATTGCTGACTAAGACCTTCTTGCCCTACTTCAGCAGATCTGTTCATCCTCCTTCACAGCCAGGTGTGATGAAGGAGCTAACATTAGTAAAGTACTTTGAGTTCTTTGGATAAAAGTTGCAGAAATTATTTTTCCATTGTGATGCTTTCGTTAAAGACCATTATCATACTTCATTATGTTTGTGGAGTCTAGGAGAGAAAATGAGGGAAAAGTGTCTCTTGGTAGGCTTTCTTCAACAAAGTGTGCTAAGTACAGAAACTGCATGGGAAAAACCAACGTTCAAATTTTTATTTTTAATATCTCTTTCTTCTCTCACATTTGCTACTTTATACTGGCCCAGAATGAAGTGTGATAAAATAATATCACCTTTCTATGGAAATAATAAGTGTTATCATGAGGCATTAAGTATACACTTGGAAATAAGCATTCTTTGACATTCTCAACGTCACATTTTTATCCTATGGAAGAATTAACAGATACGCGCATGAAACATCTGGGCTCTTTATCATAGTGTAGTACGTGAGTTTAAAACACTGTTAAGGTCTAATTTGATAAATTTACCAGCACATACTGTTTATGATCTTAGGAATCTACTCTTTAAACAAGTTCATTTGGAAGGCAATGGTGTCCTGTGGTTACTTTATGTGCATCACTGCTGGTGGACAGATGGCTGGTTTCTCACTGTGTCCTCATTTCAACTCAATCTCTAGCTTGCTCCTTTTCCATGTGGCCTTCCGCTTGTGCTAATAATGGAGGCTTTTTATTCTGTGCTCAGGTTTTACTTACTCTTAAATTTAGACCTTCCCTTTATGTCTGAAGGTCCAAATTGCTAAAACTATACAACTGTACCGGATATTTCTCCTATTAAACTGCACCGCATGCAATTTAAAAGGTTATGCCTGAGGAGCCTAAGCATATGTAGTTGCTTGATGGTTCCTCATTCATAATATTGCAAATTAAATTATCAAATTCTATCTTTAGGAACAAAACTATAAAATGACTAGGAAGCAGCATGATGTCTCAAAGTCTCATCTCTGTCAATAGGACCCAACTGCATGTTCCCAGGCAATGTGTTTTTACATCTAGGGGCTTCAGATCATCATCTGTAAAGTGATTATTAAGATAGAAATTCTCTACAGCCTTCCAGCTCTGATTCTGTTGGAATGAGACTCTTGAGGGTATATCCTTTTTGCCACTTCTTGTTTTAATATCTTTCTGAGTATCTAAAATGCCTTCTTGCCTATTCTAGAGTCCACATTTTTAAAGGAAGGCTGTGTATTTTGTTTGTAGTATTAGAATTGAGGATGTTTTCTAGGACAAGACGCTAGCATTTAGAAAAGAAATGGAGGCAGGTGATATTTATGATGATTCATGTTCTAGTGGGTAAAAATTAACTGCAACTCATTTTTTCTTGGTAGTGAACAAAATAATGTCAAGGACTGGTTGTGAAGCTCTTTGAAATGTGACAGAAGGATACTGTTTAAGGATGGAGGGACCAGAGTCAGATCTTAAGATGCCACTGGATCTTGAGAAAGTCACTTATCTTCTCCAAGCCTCTGTTTCAAATCTCTCAAATCAGGATAATAATTCCTACATCATCAATCACTTAGAGGACTAAATGATTTCACATACGTAAAATGCTTAGGATAGCACCTGAAACATAGTCTGTGCTATGATGTTAGGCAGTAACAAAAGCAACCAGGCTGGTGTAATAGAGAGCAGTAGATAAGTGTATAAGGTATTACTGAGGTATTATGGATTCTGTGCTCGTGCCAACAACACTGGAGAATTTAAATGTCAAGTTGTATACTCTCCTGAGTCAGTGTGTCTTAATCCATTAGCAATGAAATTCACTCTAAATCAATGCGTGTGAATGGTAGAGGGTAGGGAAGTGGACGTGGAATGAATAATCTTAAAATCTTTTTCAAATTTAAGATGTAAATTTTCAAGTCTTAACTTTCAATTCTGAAAATTCTAATTTCCTCAATCTATACATGTATGTATACCCAAGAATAATTCCCAAATAACTGGTGCTCGATATGCCAGAAATTGTATTAAGTAACTTCACATATATTATATAACTCCATATTCAATTAAAATAGCTATAAAATATATAATCTTTACCATTTTCGATATCAATTTCTCAAATGCATTATAATTAAAATGGAAGAACAAAATATATTCTTAAAAACGAAATTATTTAGAAACATTCTTGTAAACTTTACAATGAAGAAAAATCTAATCCATTACTTCATCCCCCTGTACAAATGAGGAGCCTGAGACATTCATTGGCCACAAAGTTTGGCGGTGACAAAGATGGACTATAACTTTAGGCCATTACTCTTCATACAATAATAGGTGAATTTTTTACAAGTTGTTACCAATTATCTTACCTTATAACATTTCAGAATACAAGGATTATTTCCTCTTAGATTGAATTATGAAACATATTGAGCACATACACATACATACAAACACACACATTGCTTCTAGCCTATTGCTAAATAATCTGAATATCCTAATTCTAAACATGCTCCAATTAAGTGTATTTTGACCTATCAATTATCCATGGAGACACTCCTCCATGGTTGCATTTACTTAGTAGGGGAAAGTAAAATTAGCAGCCAGAATACTTCGGCAAAAAGATAACGAAGTGGAAATAGTTTAGTCACTTTAATTTGTATTCTATCATCTATTTTTTTAGGGTATAATAAGTTTATCAAGTGTTTGCATATCCTTAGCAAATTTTAACTTTTGATTTTTTATTTTAAAAGTTTCTGTGTTCTCATACTGTATGTCCCAAGAGAAACACAGCAACAATACGTTAATGTTTTAATGGCCTGTAGTGAGTGGTTCCCTTTGCTGGAATATATACACGTGCCCTCAAAGAAGGAAATAAGGTTTCTAAGATGTGTATAAATATTCTCAATGCTAGAAAGTCATTTAACAGCCACTCACACTTACACAGTCATACTGGATGTGAATAAGAACATTAATTAAAATCTAATAAAGATCAGATTCTTTAAAGAAATAGCTTTTGAAATCTTAATTGAATTCATTACACAATGCAATGGTTCATTTATTAATTCAGTACACATTTCTTTATCCTCTTATTGTAAAGACTTAAAATCAGCATGTTAAAAGTTCATTTTCTTGGAGTTCGTAAGATACTTGTAACTATAGAACAACCACCAGTGCTTCCTGACTCAACAAGACACTGGAAATATCAGTACAATACTTATTAAATACTGAAATAATTTTCATGTGCATAATATGTGTGTTTGTGTTTGTATTTGTCAAATGCTAGAAGAGAGAGGATACACTATAAATCTTTAGATTTATAATTTCTAATGTTATCTTTTTAAAGAAATAGTATAACTGGGTAAAGGTATTATTATCATTATAAATTTGCCAGTGAGAGAAGAACCAAAATAATACTTTCATATATTTTCTTCTACATATCTCCCCTTTTTCCTATCCAATTAGAAAGGAAGTGATCTAGACAAAAGCTGGTTCCTAGTTTCTGAGAATCTTAGACCTGATGTAGCTTGCGTTTTGATTTCACTGCCTTCTGTACCAGGGCATTCTGGTTATAACTGCATAGTTTAAAGAAGGGACTTAAACTAAGCCATTTGATCATTCTGGAGTCTGAGTTTTCAGATTGGATATCTTGGATTAAATTAAACATACAGGTGCCTGATCACTTCCTTGCATTATGTGACATAGCCCTACCAAGCTATTATATTTTAGGTGGAGATTAGTTTTCTTTGAGCTGCAATAAGATAAGCTGCAGAAGGACAAGAGGATGTTACAGTGAAGAATATGTTATAGGATTTCACAGTGCTTGTGTTCCAGACAGATAATCTTGCATAGAAATTTTCAGGCAAGCTAAATGAGGGGAAATGACTATATTTGAGCAAATAACAGTCTGGGAGTGTCATTTTGCATCTTGGGCTTTTATTACAGAACGTATTCTTCCTTGAAAGATCAACAAAGTAAATTTTAAAACTTAATCATTCCCCCTTAAAAAAATCTGAACTTTATCCAGTAAAATTTTATAGTTGCCGAAAACCTTAGTTGTTATAAAGTTCTTTAACTTTGTAGTTATTTAAAAAATTAAATTTGCCTTTTGTATATCTCCCCAAAGCAATAGAAAAGAATTTACCTGAGAAGATTGGCAACTGATGGTGCTTGATACCTTATGTATAAGAGAATCACATAGTACTGCTGAACAAATCCTAGGTCATTTCTTGTATAAAAGCCCTCTGAATCACTCATTTGTCACAACTAACCATGTTTTTGTGTGGATATAGACACATACCTTGCAGTTTTGCTGGAAGGTATGTATTGTTTTAGGAAAAAAATCAATATTCCTGTCATCATTTGTTGGAATATCTTTGAACCAAGCCCTTTTGCTGCTAAAACTGTGAAGAGAAGAGAAACTGGTGATAATTGGTCTCGGCTATATTTTCAGATAACAATCCTGAGATTTTTCTCAGGGACTGCAGAAATGAATAAGAAGCCAAAATATAGTTAACTTAATAACTGAAAGCTGAAAAGAGTCAGTAGAAATGTTTATATGGAATACCATCCCAAACAAAATTTTTTATTTTAAAATATCTACATCTTTAGAACGTCAGGAATACCTAACAATAAACATAATTTCCCTGGCTTCTGCGTGAGAATTCTAAAATGCTATAAGAAGAGTGAAAATGAGAAAAACAAATGGCATCAGGAGATGTGAAATTTCATTTTCAGCCCAGAGGATAACATTTTAGAAAGTTGTCTTGTATTTAATGTTCAGTTCTTTGCATTTGCTGTGCCATTGGCCCACTTGTCCCTGAACCAAATGTCCAGGGCCCTGAGAGTAGCCATGGAGAAGGAGAAGGTGGAACTCTACAGAAAAGAGAGAGTGATTATTCTGTGAAAGGGCTGACCCTCAGAGGTTTGACAATGCCAGTGGCACTGAAGGAGTGGAGCTGCCTTCTCACAAAAGATCCCCATTAGTAACTCTAATGGCATTGCCAGAATTGAAGGGAATTGGACTGGAATTTGCCATGGCAGCGGTGGGGAAAGAGGATGTGGTTATAAAGGATGTCAGTGGGGAACTTGCTGTCGAAACAGAGCTTCAGAATTTTTACGTTTTGAAGTGAGGAGAAGAAAATCTTTGAAAGAAAGTCTTATTATTAAAACAAAAAAATGATTAAATAGATATCAAAAGTGCTGAATCAACAGATATCAACAATCCTATGAGTATCATGTTCTAGATGTGTACTATCACTCATCACATTACCTCGTTTGATTTTTCGATAGCAGTTGTCATTATTCAAGGCACCTTAGTTATTTAACATTTTCTTGTCCTTCTCTAGAATGTGAGTTCCATGAGAATAAGGAACTTGTCTTACAGCTATAACACCTAGAATGATACCTGACACCCATTTGACTGTAATATAAATTTCTTGGATGGATGAATGAATTGACTTCTGAGCTGAGTTGTAAAAATTGAACAGTAGTGTGCCAAGTAAAAATTAAGGTGGAGATGGCAAATTGAAGGAAAGAGTAGCCTGTTTTAGGGAAAGAAATTATATGGAACCACTTCTGCTCCTTCACTTCAGGAAACCTATTTCCGGTGGTCTAAAATCTTTCTAGCTCATTCCAAAGTAAAGTATCACCCTACATGTGGACTCGGAAAATTGATTTTTTAAGTAGTGTTTTCCCCTCTGTTCTAGAATAGAAACTTCTGGAAGTCCCACTCAGAGTGCAATAGATTTAGGTTGACCTATATTGCTTTTCAACTCTAAATGAACCCATCTCTCTCATGGGGTATAGGAAGGAAGGAAGAACACTTAGAAGAGATAAAAAAAAATCTCTTGTCCATATCTCTAAACTAATGACTATGACATCAAATGGCTCACAGACTTAACATTTTGATTTGAAGGTCTCTCCTCTTCTGCAAAGAGAAACTGCCATATGGCCTACATTGTGGTTTTTCCATTTACACAACAATTTAATATGCCTGGTTCATGATGAAATACCAGCTCCCGGCTGGGAAATTAAAGCAGTGTTCACTCCTCTCAGCAAGAAGGCTGCAGTTTGATATATTCTGTAAACTGGATCCTGCATTAGCCAAGGGAAAGGATTGGCATAGTTAGAAAACACAGTTGGACTTGTTAAAACAAGCGTTTCAGTGCACAGATGCTAAGTCTCTTTGGAGCTATGCTTTGGATCACTTTGCTCCTACTTAGCTATCAACTAAATATATTTTTGTTTCAGTTCCTTTTAATTTTTATCTTTACAGCAACTTATTTGAATGCAGCCTTCCACCTCTAAGACACTTAAAAATGTTTGTTGGGAAAGAAAGGGCTTATAATAGGTTAAAATATTCTCTTTTCTTTATCAGTGACATTTTAATCAGCCCAATACAACATCTGTCAAGGTAGCATGGTGGAACAAGAATGACCTCACATAGCCTGAGAATCAAATGCTGGCTCTATTAGCAAATAGTTATTTAGCTTTTAGTAGGTTAATCGAATTATTTTAGCTGAACACAGCAGTCCGTAAAATAAGGATAATAACACTCATTTTGTAGGGCAGTTGCAAGGAATAAATGATTATATATGTATATACATGGAGGGGATGGTAAAGTGGATGCAGACACAAAATCAAGCATTCATTTGTTACAATAGTCTATATATCTATATCACATATATAAGTATCCATCTAGTAAATATTTGCCATAAGGTGATGTTCTTGGAATGATTAACCCTATCTTTCAATGTTTCCCAATTCTCTCAAGGTCTAAGATAACTCTGAAAAATATCATTTTCCAGTGAAGTTCTTTAGATAGATTTAATGGCCAAAGCCAAAAGCTAGTAGCATTTTCACACAAGGCAAAAACTTTTCACTCCTCTTTATCTACTTTGAACTTACTCTTTAACTTTGCTCCCCTAACAAGTCTGCTCTGAACCTCCAGTCTAGCCCATGTATTCCCACCTTTCTCAACGTATTTCTGTCTTTTTTATTGAAAAGATTACAATTAAATTATCTGAGCTTATCTACTAAACTAAAGTTTGTAACTCTAGTCCCTAGCCCGGGGTTTTATAGGTCTTCCATAATGTGTGTCAAAATAACCATCCACATGTAGACACATTACGTGCATATACAAACCTGTTTTGTTTGTCATTCAATCCTTTGTTTCCTCTTTCCATTTGAGATCTTCCTAACTGATCTATTGACACAAAATAATTTTCAACCTATTATATACTAGTCATTGACATTAAATATGTATTTTATTATTAATAATATAGTTATCAACTAAATACTAAGTTTATACTTTGATTAATATTCATTATTTGACAAGCTTTATTGAGACCCTACTTTATATACCATTCACTATATTCTGTAATCAGTATGTCCTCAAGAAAGTAAACATGTAGGAAGTCAAACAGATATGCAGATCACCATAATTCAGCACATTAGGAGCATAAAAGAAAAGCACAACTTAAGATGGAAGACTGTCCAAAAAAAAAATTCTCTCTGAAGGAAGTGACACCTAACTTAAGTCCTGAAGGCTGAGTAGGAGGTAGCGGATTTAGGGGATGTTTGTGGAATGAGCATTCCAGATGGAAGGAGCAGCAAGTGTAAAAGCAGAAGGTAGAGAAAGTATGGCGGTTTAACAAAATGCATGTATGGTTTTCAGAATGCTTGGGATGTAGAGTGGGAAGCAGGCAAGATGAGTGAGTAGTGAATCTGGATATATGTATCTGCAAGAAATTAGGATTTCATTCTAGAGATAAACGAGTAAGGACTGAAGGCTTTTAAAGTGAGGAATGGAATAACCAAAATTTTGTTCAGGAATCTCACAGAGGGGGCACTTATGCATGCAGACAGACAGGAGGGTCTTAAATAACCCAGACAAGAAGTTATGAGGATTTAAACTAATCTTTAGCAAAAGATTAGAAAAGATACTAATGAAAATGAATCAATGGAACTTACTGTGCAGCTGTTTATGGGGAGTAAGCCAAAAGGAAGATTTGCAAATGGCACTATGTTTTTTGTTTTGATAACTAAGTAAATGTGATTTATAAATGTAATGTGATAATAAGTAAATGCTATTTAACATGATAGTGAGTATAGAGAAAGCAAGTTGGCAAGGGTAGAGGTGAGAGGAAATAAGAGATGAGTTGGGTGTTGTGCTTGCTAGACTACACGTTCTAAGAATTCAAGGGTTGTATACATTATATGTATATCACCAACATCTACCACATTTTCAGTTATTTAGTAAATATGCTTGACCGGTGTTTGTTTGTTGACTTGATGAATGAATGCCTATGGAACAGGCAGCTTGTAAATGTCCAGGAGCATCAACAGTCTGTAGTGTTGTAATACTGTAATGAAAATTAAGATGACGCTGGTTAACAATAAATTAGGAAAATTAATTTTCCTTCTGGAAGCTGCCACTAACATGAGGGCAGAAAAGATGAGACACCAGCCTCATAAACAGGAATTCTCACAAAATTGTAAGAGTGCATCTCTGTTCCTATTATAATCTATTATAATTCATTTAATCCTTGCCCAATTTAGTCTACTACTTCCCAGCCCTTCTGAACTAGATGCTAGGGGGAATTAAGCCTTATTGTCTTAAAGCATATATTATAAGTACTGAATTAACTAGGCACCTATGCTTCTAGAACAGTCCTACTGTTGTACCCTTTTTGTGAGAATTCAGAAAAACATCACCGAAATGATTTTCTGTGTTCTGAGGTTCAGACAAGGAACCCTAGCTGGGAAAGTCCTCCCTCCTCCCCCTGACCTTGGAACAACCTACTTTGCATAAAAAGTATTATGAGCTATTAAGAGGAAAATCAAAGAAACGTTTAATGGTTCTCTTATTAGGGATCCTACTCAGTTTTCTTATCTACCTCTCACCAGTGTCTAGCATTTCCACATTCGCAGCACTACCATGCTGCCTATAACTATTCTATGTATTACTAGATGTTTCTGTTCTCAAAAAGGCCAAGTCTGCACTTGAACTTTTTACAGCGTCCAGAATTCTTATATAAAACTCTGAAGTTGCATAAATCTTACATAGGAGAGAGGGAACAGCAGTCCCTATCCCTTTATGCTTTCTAGTACTCTAATTGTCAGTTAGGCTATAACAGCAAACACTATTGATAGAATACCTCCACCTATCTCTGCTGAGGTAAGGACAATTCCTCCTAGATAGTGAAAAGATACACTCTGTCATTAAACCTCTGCATAGGAGAACAAGCAGAGCTGAATAATTGTACTAGCCCTTAGAGAAAGTTATTCAGCATGGACTTTGAAAATGAGAACAAGGAGAACACAGACAAGCCTCTCACCCTAAAAGTGATTACCCAGTCCTATTTACTGGGTAGTCTGAGGTTCAAGAGAAACATATGAGCTCATGATAAAAATGACAATTATTAATAGTTTTTCATGCCATCTCCATGTATTATTATGGAAAGCCACTTTGGATAGTTGCCTCTCTAAAGCCCAGTAGTGAAGCTGGTGGAGGTCTGTGTTAGATTTTTTATTGCTCTGTAATGGAATAAGTAATGTAAGAACTATAAAGTGAGTTATCCCTAAACATGAGTTTATTTAACCATCCTATCCTTTATTCTGTTTTTCTTTTTATTTTGAAATTACTCTTGCTTTATATGTCAAAATATATATTTTTTCTTCTATGCACTGAAGGCAATGGATGATTAATTTTTTTTTATTTGTTTCACTTGTGTACACTTCTAGAAAAAAATGTACTGACCATTTCTTGGTCCTAATTTTAAAAAGTTAATGTTACTGGTTTATAATACCTAAATATAACTGCTTTATTATTTCTTTCTTGGAAAAAAATACGTATTGAACAACTGTCAGTTACTGTTGTTGGCAAAGACAGTACAATAGTGAAAAGAAAAACAATATCCTTCCTTTACTCAACTTATATTCCAGTTGAGAGACACAAACAATAAACAAGAAACTAAATCAATAAATAATTTCAGATGGTTGTAAATGTACTGAAAACAATGAACTAGTTTCTGGATACGTGTTTTCCATGGATAGGTATTGCATCAGCAGTACACCTTCCTTGTAAGTTGCAATATCTAACATGTAAATATGTACTACATATGGATGTCTGCTGCACAATTCGCACTGTAAATAGTGTCACCATGCTCAAAGAGATACTACTCTGTTGTTTAGGTTTCATTACTTTGTGTTGTGCCATCTGTGACTCTCAGTGCTGTTGAGCTGTTTTAGCTATATACATAGATGAATAGATAGATAGGTGATGATAGATGGATGATAGACAGACAGACAGACAGACAGACAGGCAGAGGACCTGAAAAGAAGTTTCTATGCCTTAAACATTTCTAAGCAGATCTTTATAACATAGTTTGTTTGACACTATTTGTAGAGCATTTATTCCACAGTGAAAGAACAACTTTGTATTCACCAGAAGCAAACTAGCATTGTCATTTCTGAGCCTGGAAAACATTATAATGTACAGCGTCATATTTTTTCCTCCTGAAAACATTGCTGTCAACTTATGTCTATCCAGAGAATATTTCCTTTTGTGACAGACTAATCATAGGAAGCAGAGGATGTCACAGAAACCTTTTACATATACAGACTTTCCATCATCCACCCAGTTAGTTCATATACTAGCACCTAAAATGTATGTATTTCTGGGCAGATAATCTGGTTGTGAAAAATCTGCCATGATTATTAAATTGATCATGCAAAGTGAAGAGCTGGCAGTGGACTAGGTTGTGATAATTTTGGAAAATCAAAGCCCTGAAATAATAAAATATACTACTAAATAACTTAAAGAAATATTATACCAAATTATTTTTTTAAATAGATTATGTTTTAAACTTGATCAGAATGAATGAAATTTGATTCAGCAAACATAAGCTGAGCTCATATTATGTGCCAAGAATTGTGCATTTTATACTATTCTCTTTAATCATTTCTGCACGTGTCTTCTAAGTATATTTTCAACTCCATTCTGTGACAGTGTTCATCATAAAGTCACATCTGCTTAGGGAGTGTGGGGCTCGTCCTATATCCAGTTCAGATATTGAGAGTCCAGTACAAATTTAGGCTTATCTTTATTACTGAGAGTTTAAAAGATTATAGGTAAAGTGGGGTGATGGAATAAGGAGATGTATATGTGTCTACTTAATATTTACCTTAAATCAGTAAATGCATATTATCGGTCGAACTATATTCAGAGCATACTTGCCAATTCTCTAATAATTACTCTTCAAGTACCTAGATATTTCTGAAAAATTTTGTTGCTTAAGTTGAACTCCAAAATCTTACAGTAGAAAATTAATTGCTGAATTTTTAACTCATATATTCATTATGATCTCATTTAAACTTTTGCCGATCCCTTCATCTAAATGCCCAGTTTGAACTAGGTGCTAAATAGAATATATTAACAAATATAATACTCGGCCCATACCTTCATGTTAAGTATCTGTGTGCATGGAAAGGCACTGTGAATATGGCCTGCAACATTTGGGGAAGGTTTCGTAAGTGAGATCAATTTACTTAATTTATATCTTAAGTGAAAGTTGGTATATGAATATGTAAAAGACTTTAAGAATGGGGTTTCAGAAGGAATGAGTACCAAAAACACACATTTTAAGAGAGGAATGACAAAAAGCTGTGCTGATGTTGATTGAAAGAATGGCTGTTAAGATCTATGAGCACAGCCGCCATGTCTAATCTATCTCCACTTTTCCCATAGACAACATGGGTATGAAGCATGTCATTGAAGCTAACTAAATGTTTGCTAAACTAAAGTGAAGCATTGGGATTAGAAGGAGTACTGGTTGGAAACATGAAACGGGGCCAGATTTTTGAAAGCCAGATTAAGGAATTTGTAACTTGTTACGTGGACAGTAGCATCCAAATGTGAATTTTCATAAGATATTAATCCAAGCTTTGAGAAGAGTTATCTTTATTCTGATTCTGAAAATAGGTTAATATTCTTTTCTGAAACACATGAGTATACTTTTCTTGTCATGGTACATTATAATAATGGATTCCATATCTCATATTTCAAAACTTATTTATAATTATTTTAAATATTACAGGTTCTAGAGAACATTTCTGTTTAGGATCCTCTGGGAAGGGGAGGGAGTTGAGCCACATCATGGAAATTGTCTCTTTATAAACTTTGTTCCTATGTAGAAATTTAAACACTGATTCGATGTTCAATAATATTAATAAATTATTGTTAACTTTCAGGTGTAATAATAATATTATTGTGGTTTTTGTTTTAAGATTATTTATATTTTAGTGTTGAATATTGAAAGTTTATAGTTGATGAGTATATTTTCAATTTACTTCAAAACAATAAAAGAGAGGGGAAATATGTGAGGTTATCAGTGAAACAAGTTTAGCCATGAGTTCATAATTAAGTTAGGCAATGAACACTTGAGGTTTTATTTTACTATTATATTACACTATTTTAAAAGTTTTTTAGACTATAATATACTATCCTACCAGTATTCTAATTACATACCATTATACTACTCTACTTTTTTATATATTTAAACTATTTCAGAATAAAAGCATTATCAAAAAAAGTAAGCCCCTTTTGTAACTTTTCTCTTTTTAGATGTGTACCTCCTCCCTATACACACCACACACACACACACACACACACACACACAAACACACACAGACTCACGTACACATATTCTCTACAAACCTAAGAAGAAAATACTAGTTAACTGTTCATCTGGTTAAATGAAGCTTCTGTTGGATATGGTTTAAAAAGGATGGAATCACATTTCAGTTTTGCTTATAAATAATGAGAAGGAATCTTCTCTAGGATGAGAATTAGATCATCTCTGGTGGGAGAGTTGCCCGATGTCCATTTATCATACTGACCAAATAGGTCAGGGGAGAATTTTTTAAAATGTAACTTGAGTAAACTGTTGAGGATGTTTGAATCAATTCTTCTGTTCGCTTTGCTTAAAAGGACAAGCTAAAACATGGTCTATATATCTCTAATCCACTGATTTCTATTCTTCTCAGATTTTATTATTTGGCTAAGCTAAGATGAAATAAAGTACATCTATTTAGAAGAGGGGAAGGTCTATTTAACTCAGGGATTGGTAAAGTTTTTCTGTAAAGAACCAGATAGTAAATCATCTTTGTGGGCTACATATACTCTATCACATATTTGTCTTTTATGTTTATTTTTTATAAATCTTTAAAAATGTGAAAACCATTTTTAACTCAGCACAAAAAGCAGTAAAAAATATGATGGTTGAATTTGAACACAGGATACTTAATATAGTTTTAAAACTAGCCTTTTCTCCAAATTTAACTCATTCTGAATAAGAAAATACATGCAAAACATTCTGTAAAAAAATATTTTACTTATCACTATTATCCTTTAGTACATATGCATTTTTGTCCCTATCAACTAAAACATGCTACTAACTAAACTAATTAGTACTATGGGTTATTTTTTATCATCAGTACATCCTTGAGCCTATATACAAAATTTTAAATTCAGAACTTCAGTGATATATTTATTATTGTTATTATTTCCTTGAATTTGCTCATTGGTTGTCATATAGAGTGATAGAATGTTCCTTGGATTGAGAAATGATCAACAGGTATTTACCTTTGTTAGGATTAATTTGTGAATGTGTGGGTGTTTTTTGTTTTTTTTTTGTTTTTTTTTTTTGGTGTGGGTGGGGGTATGGTAATAGGATTGCTTTATTTGCCTAATAGATTTTAGCTGTTATCTTGCACAAAGAGAAATTTTCAGCAGACTTTTCTAATGATTTCGTGGATTACTGAGAAGTGGAAAATGAAAACTCCATCAGGAGAATATTAGTTTTCCACTCATCTCCTGGACTTGAAGAATTCGTTGTAATCTCATATTTTCCTCTGAGGTGCTGGTTACAGAAAAATCATTTGTTGACTTAAATTCATACTATACCTTAATTTCCATTTTTTTGCCTCATTTTTCCAATTTCTTTTTAAAAAGGAAACCAGTTTTAGATATAAATCTGGCAGCTACAAAAATTCACATTCAGAAATGCTTATTATTGACATTTCTTAAGCACTTATTAGAAATGCAGAGTCTCAGGCCCCACTCCAGACAAACTTAATCCTAATCTGATTTTTAACAAGGCATCTAACTGATTCTTATGCATATTAAAATATGGGAAACACTGTAGTAAAGAATCCAGTCTGAATCAGTTGACCATTAACTGCATTAAATAAACCAAGGAAATATCTATTTAAATCTCTTTTCTAACTAACATTCATGCATGTGTGTGTTCATGTATAAGAGAAAGAGAAAATGAAAACCAAGGGAAAATTTTGGAGACAAATAACTTTTTTGCCTTAGTAGATTTGCTTCATAAATATCTAGTGAATATATTTTCTATTTAGATTATTATATTTTTTTTTTTTGCTGTTCTTTTTTTCACTTTGGGTAAGCATATTAAAGAACAGGAAAATAAAGCTATCAAGATATGCCTTCAGAAAACACACTTGAGGTATCTAAAAGCTGCAATTGTTTGATGAATCTTTTAAAAGCTGGCTGCTTTTTAAAGGCATTTATAATTCAAGGTGTTTGATTAACTTTTAAAGAGTTGAGTGTTGATAGATTTAAAATCAAAAGAAAAGATTTGTGGTGGTCTAGTGGATTTTAAAAGATAGACAGAAGCAAGGAAACTGGGGTCTTACCCTTCTTAGCTTTGATATATTTATGTGATTTTTGTTCCTGTCACATAACAGATCCCCTTTAATCTTCCATTTATCCCATGAGCTAACATGGGGCTAGTAATGATTGTTTCCTATCTACCTAATAGATATGCTGAGAGTCACTGAGATAGTCCATGAAGTATTTTAACTTGCCAAAGAGAAGTAGTATAAATATATCGTAGATATCAGTTTATAAATAGTATTGTGTAAAGCTGATTTTATGCAGACATTAGGCAGTCGAAGAAGTCACAATGGAATTTCAAGATGTAGATATCTGAAGGAAGAGGAAGGTGTGAGGGGCTAAGGAGTGGAAGATATAAACCTTAATGGAAAGATCTACATATCCAACAATCTGAATCAGTCATGTCATAAACATGTTTATAATTAACTAGATGAAAGATAAGAGGAATGTAACTTCTGGTGGATATCGCCAAAGCTTCTCAAAATATATGGCTCTCTTTAAATAAAATTTATTGGGACGACACTGGTTAATGAAATAATATAGGTTGCAAGTGTACAGTTATAGAATACATCATCTGTATATTGCATTTTGTGTTCACCACCCAAAGTCAAATCTTCTGTCACTGTATATTTGACCCCTTTACTCTTTTTTACCTTCCCACATTTCCCTCTGGTAACCCCTGTACTGTTGTCTGTGTCTGTGCATTTTTGTGTTTATCTGTCTTGTTCATTTATATTACACATATGAGTGAAATCATATGGTTCTTGACTTATTCCATGTGACTAATTTAGCTTAGCATGATACTCTTGAGATTTATCCATGTTGTCACTAATGGCAGTATTTCATCTTTTCTTATGGCTGAGTAGTACTCCATTGTTTATATGTACCACATCTTCTTTATCATCTATCCAAAGAACGAGATATGGCTATTTATAATGTTGTGTTCAAATGTCAGAACTTTCTTTTATGAAGAATATTTCCATTCCAGTATGTCATTCTGCTTTCCATTTATTGATTGATTGATTCATTCCTTATTTCTTGAACCAAGTGATATTATGTTACTAAACCTATGGCAAGTGCTGGATGATTCAAATGTGATTATTGTACTTTTCATTGAAGTTCTTATAGTTTAGTATAGAGAAATATTATATAAACAAATAAGTCCAGTAATGTGCCATAGGGGCTAAGATGCAAGATGATCAAGGTAGAATGGAGGTACAAAGATAAATTTTCCCTGGGATATTTTAGTAAGGGTGTCCATGGGTTTGAACCCATCTTACCTGAGACAAATCTAAAGAATTGGTATGGTTAGTTTATGAACAAATTTTTGGGGAGATGGTGAAGGGTGTGGGAGATGATAGTGATATTTCACAAATTTAGGGAGTTACTTGATATAGGAAGCATTACCTTTTCCTTGATTCTAGCAGGTAGAACCAAAATTACAAGGAAAATACAGAGAGAATACAAGGAATATAGGGCCAAAAGGAAGGGAACTCATGTTTTAAGAGTTCCCATACTGTGCTAGGCTTGTACTGGGCACATTATATTCACTATTTTAGTTAATCTTCATTACAACTTTGCCAATGCATAACCTGTCTGAGGTGCCACTACTAGGTCAGTACCCAAAGCTCCAGGTGATCACCCTTATCTTATGTTTCAAGACAAATGAATTGACCAAACATACATGGAGAGATAAGATTTGTTTGGCAAGGCAATAACTTTACATAATCCAAATAATCATAAATAATAGGATGGGAATAGTAGAGGACACTAATGACAGTGCAAGTTCAACCATATCCATGGGAATTGAAATAATCACTTATTTCTTTAGAAAAAAAGCAAAATTGGTACATCATTAAATCACCATGATCTATAATCTATGTAGACATAATTATTTATAATATCTGTATGTTATATCCAATCTCTGTTTCAAAAACTTACAAAAAATGTAAAATATTTTAAAACATATCAAAAACTACAAAACTAACATCTATTTAATATTTTATCCTCTAAATTTCTTTAGATCCTTATTCAAATTCATTTGACGCCTAAAGTGCTTCTACCAGCCAAGCTTGATATGCAAATTGATCTAAGCCAAATGTTACCATCTCCTATGCCATAAGAGATAGTATTTTACTAGTTCAATGGTATAAATATGGAAAAATTAGCAATATAAGTATAAAAAGAAATCAAAAAAGTGATATTTCTTTTTGAACATTATTATGTGACACTGGATTAGAAACCTAAATAATTTCTAGAAAGTTAGTATTTCAAGACTCAACAGAGAAGTACATTTATTTCATAATATCAGGTACAGAAGAAGAGTGCAGCTTTTGCCTAGGTTACTATGCACAGCTATGTACAAATTTTTCCATAAAATCTAGAAACTTTGATTAAATATATCATCTTACAAATTTCTACCATAAGTTCATGGTTAACTCTGTATTTCTGCAATGTCAAGCTCTGTTTTAGAGGTCAGGGAAATATTTTTGTGTTGCAAAATTCTTGAGGCTATTTGCCCTACTTTATTAAATGACTATTCAGATAGGTCACTCTAATGGCAGATGGACTGAAATGTTTATAATCAGGATTAACTAATGTCAGCAAAAATAGCATGGGGTGGTTGATATATCTCACATCCTAAGGATTATTAAAAGTATATAGTGTGGTATGCCAAATTTAATCTCTTGGAGCATACTTCTTATGATGTTGAAGCTGGAAACAAATTTCCAATGTGCCTGTGATGGGACACATTACTGTCATTTTCCTCTTGGGTAAATGAAATGACTTATCCTATAAAGAAAATAACTAATCTTGTAAAGAAAAGCAAAAGAATAATACAAAATTAAAATTAATATGCCAAGTCCTCATTACTTTTGCACATCATTATAATTTAGAAGTTTCCAGATGAAAGGATCTATTTACAAGTAAATTTGCACAAAGAATCTTTTTTTTCTTTGCACAAAGCATCTTAAAGAAGTGATTACATCACTAAGAAATTTCTAGTTGAGTTCAGAGAGTGCACAAACAAGAGGAAAGCAGAAATATTGAAACAACCAACAGGCAACAGGACCCAGAAAATATACCAGAAAACCCTTTTAAAAGCTTACATCCATAGGCTGCACTCACTTCTTTGGGAGTATAACTTTATTTCATTTTGTATTCTATTTTATTTTCCTTGTGAAGTCAATGTGAGCACCCAAAGCGAGTTAATTTTCTACCTGGTGAGTAAGGACACATCTACATTAAACAATACCTAACCTTTTAGATACTTTCTTAATTACAGACATTGCACAAAATCCTCAAAGATATGTTGTCTTTCTTAAAGAAAGTATATAAAGCATTTGTTATTTGTTTACAAATGAGAGATACCTAGCAGAAGAACCAATAATATATGACATAAAACTTAAGAGTAGAATGTAGTGTGGTCCTTGGGTTTGCCCACTATTAAAAATGGTGTACTCATAAGCATTTTAAATTAATTTTCTCTGGGTTCAATTATGCACTGTGAGGAATACAATAATGTTATTCTATGCTCACTGTCTTTAAAATGTCTTAAACCAGCTAGGTTGACAAAGTCAATATTTAGGAAACAATTAGAAAATCTAGTACAAGAAAATAAAAATAGTGATAAACTAATATATGCATAACCTCTAAAGAACCTAAAGGGTAATATGAGATACAGATGACTAAATTTGTTTTTTCTCTTCATGCTTTACACACACACACACACACACACACACACACACTCTAATATCTAACACAGGACTCTCCTTACTCAATAAGTGGATCTTCAAAATAACTTAATATCAAGAGAAAATTCACAGGGAAACACCTGCTCCATTCATATTGAATCTGGAAATTCAGTTCGTGAAATTTAAGACTCTTTTATAATCAGAAGGTATATTTTTTCGTTTCTAAGTTTTTGGCATTTCTTAATTCTATTATTCATGGGAAACAAAAACTATGGAGGCTATAAAGAAAGAAAGGACTATTTAAATTGTTTTTCACATTGACCATTGACTATTTTTACTCTCATAAATACATACATGCTTTCATTTGAAGAAATTATTGAAGTGATTCTAAGAGATAATGGCTTAAGAGTTTTGTTTTAGTAATGAACACAGCTATTTTAACTTCTGAAAGGACTTTGTTAGTGTAAATCTATATTTCTCCCTTAGTTATTCCATAGGTAATTGAAACTCATTTTGTAATGTGTTGCTACTTGGTTCAGTATTTTAATTCAGCAAACATTAATCACCAACTAGATGCAATGAAGACACTTAAGATATAAAAATCAATGAGATTTTAGACATAAAAAATTACTAAAGTCTGGTTATAAATTAAATGTTAATAAAACTTCAGATATTTAATTGAATTTTACATTATACAGATAGATAAAGTAAGGTGCAAAGAATATAAATATTTGTCCAAATTCTCACAGTCAAGAGTAATCAGTTTGAGACTATAGGACAGGACTCCAATCCATCAAGTCAATACTCTTTATATTACTCAAAAATAGTCCAAGAAATTGGATGTATATAGCTGAATCAGCGGTTAACCATGATTGCTGCAGATAATCATTAAAATGGCCTTCTACTTTACTAGTTGGCAAGAAATTAGCCAAACTGATGTATCAGTTTTGATTCCAAAAATCACAAAAAGTAAAGAAATACATTACATACAATACAATTTAGTGTTTTAAATAAAATTTAATAAAAAAGTAAGATTTGTTGAGCAATAACATCTCTGAAGTTTTATATAAGAAATATATGTATATAAGCAATATAAGAAAACTTTAGGGTAAGATCTCCTAACACATATACTAATTTTTTATGTAAGCCAAAAATATTCTTTAAAAAGCATCCTCTAGGAAAATTTCTTTTCTTACCAATAGCAGTATTTAATTGATCAGTTAGTAATGGGGACCTATACCATGTAACATATGCACATTTACTCCATTTAGCTACATATACTGTATAACCATTATATGAGGACTCCAGATAGAGAAGCCAGAAAATCATTTGCAGAGAATGATTTAGAGATAATATGAATAAACTTATATTCATGCTAAATAAATCTATTTTACCATATGTCTAAAATAACTACAAGTACTGATAGCAATTTTTTTCTATTTTTTAAATTTATTTTTTAAAATACAAAAGTAACATAAATATATACTTGTGGTAAAGTGTCCAAATAATTTTTAAGCATATAGAAAAGGAAATTAAAGTCCTTTTCTTACTGATCCTCAGCACATGTCTTTATCTCCTCCCTTTGCAATGATCAAATTAAAAAACAGAAAAGGAATAAAATATAAACCCAGACCACAGAGATCTGATGCATGAGTATGTATTTGGAAACAGTCAAATGAGAGACTGTGACACATTTCTAGAAGACAGAAAATAGATATAAGAGTGGAGTGTCAGATAATATTGGTTTCCTGGCCAGCAACCATTGCCCTTTCTTCATTGTTAATAGAATTTGGATTTTGTGTGACCAGCAACAAATATGATCCCAGTGATTAAAGTAGTATTTACCTAATTCGATCACTAATAAAAGTTCTTACTCCAGTTTACCAAAAAGATAGCCACGTACTACAGTTCTAATCAGTGAGAAGTTAGAGAAAGTAAGCTACGGACCTTCATTGTAAGTTTTGCCTTCATATAATAAAAAGAAGTAAATGTGGAAAGTTATTCTCTCTCTTTGGATACTGTTAGGTGAGGATATAATGCTTGTAGTTATTGCTGTCAACTTGTGATCATGAGAGGAGGCCCAGCAAAACAAAATCATGCTAGCACAGTGCCATGTCATCACTGCTAAACCAGCATTGATCCTGCCTGCCCCCAGACTTTTGCTTTGTAATATAATTAAATGATTGTATTAGATGAGCCAGTGTTATTCAGGCATTCTGTAACATGCAGTTAAAAAAACTTTTACAAATGAAAGATATGGTGATGGTTTCATGGGCACATGTATTTGTCCAAACTCATCAACTTGTATACATTAAGTATGTGTAGTATTTATATACCAGTTATACCTCAATAAAGCTGAGGTAAAAAAAATTTTTTAAAGAATTTATGTCCCTGGAGGGACATAAATTATATTTCAAGTTTCATCGAGGAGAATAGCAGTGATGTTATGGGCTATATGTGATGCCCTTAAATTTGTTATTTTGAATCCCCAACCCGCAGTGTGATGGTGTTTCGAAATGGTGCCTTTGGGAAGTAATTAAGGTTCGATGAGGTCATGAGGATTGGCCCTTTATGAAGGATTAGTGATCATATGAAGAAAGGAAGAGATGGGAGCTCTCTGTCTCTCTTTCCCATGTGGGGGTGCAGTGAGAAGATGGCCCTCTGCAAGCCAGGAAGAAAGCTCTCACCAGAACCCCATGTCACCCTGATTTTGGACCTCCAGTCTCCAGAACTGTGAGAAAATAAATTTCTGTTATTTAAGCCAAAAATTTAAATATACAGAAGACTGAGGCCAAGGAGAGAGTAGATCTCCTGGCTGATCCCTAGAGAAGCTGCTAGCTAAGAGACAGAATGACTATGGAGGACCAAATGAGAAGTGAGGGGGGGAAATGGTGACTTACCACTGGTCTGCATATAGTGCAATGGACTCCAGTACCTCCCTCCACACTGCAGAACAGCCTGTAGCCAGGCATTCATTCCACTGGGCAGGAAAAGTCAGTGGTTCTTCTACAAATCAATTAAACAAGGCAGAGTACTAGAATGATTCAGGGAGATGGTGGCTGTGGTAACTGTGGACTAAATAAAGCCTTTCTCATTCTGGCATTTAGGAAAATATGAGGACAAACTTCCCACCCATTCACCCTAAAAAGAAACTCCAGATCAATACATTCTGCCACATTCATCAGAGTTTCTGTCCTTAAGTGTGAATTGATGTCAACCTGAAGAAATCATGCAACATACAAAGGAAAGATCTAGACACAGAGACAAAAATAATGATTCCAGAGTAAAGAGAAAGAATTCAGAAAACAAATTAAAATATAAAATACAATAGAGATAAAATATGAAAACTAGAGCCCTTTTGTTTTCATTTAGTTTTATTGCAATAAATTTTGCGTATATAATTCACCCTCTTATAGTGCACAATTAAATTTTTTAGTAAATTTGCCAAATATGAAACCATCACTATATATCAGGTGTAGAACATTATCATCACCCCAGTAAGATTTCTTGTGTACATTTACTGTTATTCTCCTTTCCCACCCACTGTCCCAAGCAATTACTAATCTGTTATCAGTCTCTGTATATTTGTCTTTCCTAAATTTTTATGTAAATGGAATCATATAATATGTAGACTCTCATATCTTGCTTCCTTCACTTATGTTTGTGAAACAAACTGAGATATAGCCATGTTGCAGCATATATCCACCATTCAAAACCAGAACTCAACACCTATCAGGAGACAGAGGATATTACATTCACAATGAAAGAGAAGGATATAATGAGAAAAAAACAACAAACATAGGAAAATGGAAAGAAAGCATTTGGAAGTTTAAAATATAAGTGCCAAAATAAAAATATATTTAAAAGAATAGAGGATAAAGTTGAGGAAATCTATAATAATAATCACTATGAGTAAGTTTATTTATATTCTTTCATATCTTTTTCTATTCTGTGCACTTAGCTATTAATTTTTAAATAACATTTTTGAAAGTTATACGTGTCAACAAAATAATTTATATAGAAGAAAGTTAAAAAAAAGAAAAAAATGTACAGAACTGCATAAAGGAATATTTTTCATCCAGAGAACAATGTTTTGTTGTGCCATCTTATTTCATTGCCATCTTATTTATATGTCATCACTTTGAGATCATTTTTATCATATTATAATTATAGTCTTGTGTCCTGCTGTTCTGACTTAAACTTTCATGACATTTCTACTGTTGTCAGATAGACTTTAAAAGCTCTGCTTTTAATAACTTCAACATAATTGCCTATGAATCTTGACTTGTTAAACATTTAAGACATTCCCATATTTTCATATGTATGTATAAATTTATAATGTATATCACCATAAACAACATAACTCTAGTTACAGACTATTTCCTTTGGTCAGATTTCCAGGTGAAATTCTTAGGTTGAAGAGTATGGATACTTTTTATGACCTTTATTTCATAGTATTGAGTTATTTTCCATGAGGTTTATAACCATTCTTTAGACACTTGTAACACGCAGATTTTTAAGGAACACTTAGCAGTAAATTATTTTTCATCAGCTTCTTTATCACAATGTGGCAATCATAAATTTTATAACATGGCATTAGTACTGTAGTGACACAGGAATTTAATTTGGGAGTAGTGTTGAAAATACTTTCTTTTATTACATCATTTAGATTAGAGTAGCCAGCAAATTCCATAGTATGATAATATGCTTTATGATTAAATATTGACCAAAATAGATTCATCTTCCTACACACAATGAATGCACACGCACACACACACACACACAGGAACATACACACAAACATGAACGCTCCACAATATTATTTATTACATTTGCAACATGTTTACAAGCATGCACAACAACATAATTAGGTGACATTCCCTAAAATTCTGTCTTCCCAGATCGATTCAGTTGTGCTTCTTTGCTAGTTCCATAGTGCCTGCATTCTGTATTATTGTTCTTACCAGATTGCATTTAAATTAATTCTTAATTAAGACAAACTCTTTCTTTTTACCTTCAGCATATAGGTAATAAAGTAGATACTATGTTTGATTCATATTTCCAACCCTAAAGTCAGATACATAGCACCTGCTACATAATTTATTCCTGATGTTTATCAATGTGAGCTTAACTTCTTTAAATAAGGTCAGAGTGTGAATTTAGTCTCATTTCAATAATTATTTTTCTGTATTTCCTCCTGTTAGGAGACTGTGCATTTCAGAAATATTTCTGCCATTCCTTTATTTAAATTGGTTATTCTGAAGCTAAACTTTTAAATTATTTCTAATTTTTTTTAAAAATCAAGGAGTTTAATTAATAAATGTTGGATAATGAAAGAAAAGTCATTGCTTTTATCGTTTATTTTGAGAGCAAATATGAAAATCAAATTTTGCAAATGTTTGCTTACCATATATGAGAATCTAAATTTCAATGAAGGATTCGCCTTTGAAATTATTTAAATAGAAAGTCTCTGTGTGCAATTGGAATAAAAAAATTATATTGATCTTATTGAGACTATATGAACTACATAAGGCATGCCTGTAATGCATTCAGTTGATCTGGTTTGGCTTGATCATAGAACTTTCTAAGCCAATGTTTGGGTTCACTTTGGTTTCTGTCTATATGGTACCATCTGCTTTTTGCCTTCCAGAATTCACAAAAACTTCTGTCTGAGCATAGTCCCTTTCTGTCTTCAACCCTATTGTGGATTTATTCTTTCCTTTTCTAAATGTTTTATATTATTCTGTGGGGGTTGGAATGGGAGCCGGAGAATAGATAAATCTATTTAAGCCCTCCCTTTCAAGAAAAAGCCTCAATTTTTTTAAAAAGGAATATTTCAAGATTGAGTATTGGCAATTGGATGCTTTTAATTGTCAGAAGGAATTTCCTGATAAAATAGAAAATGCTGCTAACCATTGGTTTCTCATACCGTGAGACTTTTTCTTTCTTTTAATTGTTGGAGTCCTTAATGGCCTTTAAAAGAAAATTACCAAAGAAATCTTTCCTTCTCATTTTAGAGATTTGCCTGCTGACTAAGGGACGCCGCACTGCCAGTGTTCGAGCTGATACATATTGTCGTCTTTACTCACTTTCTGTGGACAATTTCAATGAGGTCCTGGAGGAATACCCGATGATGAGAAGAGCCTTTGAGACGGTTGCCATCGACCGGCTAGATCGGATAGGTACTCTCTTTAGTTTTCTATCTTTATGCATAATTTAGTTTTAATCTAGTAGACTAACACATATTTGTAATAATCAGTCCCAAATGCTAGTTCATAGATTGCTTGTTAATTAGCATAGATATAGCAATTAGCTGTAGCTCTGTTTCTAGAAAGATCTGAGGCTCTAACTTTCTCTTCTAAGTCTTCTAGATTTATTTATTTATCTCTGTTTTTACTAGCTACGCAATCTGATTTCCCCAGTGATGCCAATACAATTTGAATCTTCAGGTAAAAAGCAATGATAGAAATTTTAGATATCATTACTATAGAACTAAAAATACTAATGTATGAGTCTACATTACAAACCAAATTTTATCACATGGATTTTTTCAAGGATCAACATGACATTTTATCCTTATATTAAGAACTGAAAACTTGTGTTATGTAACTGTCTCAGTAAAAACTTCTTGAAATGCTTGTAATGCAGACTCAAGCAGAAAAAGCCTTGCTAGAAATGCCCTACATAGATGCTTTACTTTGCAAACATCAGTTTAATTTAGTCTTCTCTACTCCCAAATAAAATATGCAAATTAGGCCTTATTAGTTACACTAGTTAAAAGATTTGAATAATCGCCATAGGAAAGTTAGATTAGATTGGCTTGCAGTTAACTTCCCAAGATATGCTGGAACATTCTGATGTCAGAAGGTGGTGTGCATCCATTTTCCACAACCAGATTCCCTTCCCCCACCCTGCTCTGCTTGCCTCCTTTCCCTGCTTGACTCTACTAACCTTCACATCTCAGTGTAGACATCGCCTTCCTGTAGAAACCTTCTGTGACCTCCCACCCCCTAATAGGCTGAGTACCCTGGCTGTGTTCTCCAGTACAGGGGAAGTTCCTCCATTACAACACTGCTTTTATTATTGTAATTGCGCTAGAGATGCTAAGCTTTGTAAATGTAGAGATCATGTCTAATTCACTTGTTAACATTCACAGTACCTAGAGCACAGTGAGTATTACTGAAGAGAGGTAGAGAGGGACTAAGGAATCAATGGACTCAAAGGAGATGGGGTTGGGATCACTTGAAAGTAAACAGGCATTTCAACTGCTTCATTCTTAACTAAAGGTAAGGACTTGTGATTGTTATGCTAGCGTTTCTTCTGTACTTCACATATTTCTTTCCCTGTGTATTTGGAGGACCACAGACTACATAAGGATCTGAAATTATGTCAGGAAAAGTAAAGGTAGTATTTGGATATTGACATTAGACATAACACATACATTGAAAATGCATATTGACAACTTGGAGATTTAACAGAACATAGTGTCCTGAGAGACACTGCTCATAAAAGAAGTGAGTGCTCCTGAAGGCATCTTCACTAAATTTGAAAATAAGTTCTCTCTTTATGATATGTGAGCGAGTGTTCATGGTAGAGCTAGAGACTAATTTCCAGCATATGAGTAGTTTCCTAAACCAGTTCAACATCTTTAGAGAAAGCATTGGAATCAGGATATTTCAATAGAAGATACCTGTTTATCTGATACAGTTTCACTCTGATCAAATTTATTGTAGTTAATTTTTTATAAGAAAGTTTGATGGAATGGTTTGTAATCAATGATATGGGAAATGAAATTACTAGTAAGCACCAAACATTGCATTTTTAATCCTTATAAAATTCTAACAGTGCATTAAAAGTTATAGTATTTTTCCACAAGGTCATAGATACTTAGATTATGAAGTGCTATGATCACATGATCATAAAAAAATAGTATCCTTCTCAGTTTTGTGGCCATTGCTTAAAAATATATACTATAGTTAGTTGAGGGAATATGCTAAATAAGCATTTATATTTATTACTAACATAGTAGTGTTTGTTCTTTGGGAAATTAGGACACTTTTTCCTGGAGAGTGGTAACCATTTATTCTGGCAGTCATTTTAAATGTTTGCACCCTGAAAATAATAGTATGTTGTATGTCAATTATATATCAATTTTTAAAAAAATTAAAAAATAAAATAAAATATTAAAAATTATTGCTTTTCCCAATATCAAGTAAATTATAACATATATTTTCATTCAAAAATATATCTTGTCACTTTAGATATCGTACTTTATTTAGTGTTGTGGCAAATTAATTCACATTTAGTTACCATATTCACCGGGGTATTTTATCAATAATATCATTGAAAGTCACTGATTTCCACTCTTTCACCAATTTACTATTTATTCTACTAGTTATTCTGTCAGAAATGTCTACTAATTACAAACCACTTCAAAGACGGTGGCAGGAAGGAGAGGTAATGGTTGCTGAGGTTCCAGAGTGAGCTGAGAGCCTACTATGCACTAGATCCCTTGATCTTCACAACTTTTCAGAAGAGGAAAGATTACAACAGTTCTCAATCTGGCTGCCCATAAGAATCCCCTGAGGAAACTTGCCATTAAAGTAACATGTCTGCTTATTGGAGATGGAAATTGGTATGTTTTAAAGCTCCAAAGATGGGAAAAATATGCAGGCAGGGTAGAGAATCACTGGCATAGGGCACTGGTCAAAAGCAAAGGCCTTTGCTTCTGAAACTTGCATATGGGGAGTCTTAATAAAATGTAGCATCTAGTTCAGCAAGTGGATGAGGCCAAGGGACTGCATTTCTGTTCACATGATACAGATGTAGCTGGTTCGTTGTCTATAATGTATCTATGATCGGATTTACTATTTTCCCTTTCTAGCCCCGTTACTTATGAACCCTGTTTTCTTGGGCACTGTTCTTAACCTTGCTATGTCCCAGGATCCTTTCTGGTAAATAAAACATATCTACCTGCAGCTTTTTGTAGAGTGCCTGTCACGTAATAAGTGTTTCATTATCCTTTCTTAAAAAAGCAGCTTTCAACTTAAATCTTGATTCCAGGCCCATCCTGATCCAAATGCCCTTTCTTCTCCCAGTCTTCAAGTTAGCCCTCATGTCAAATATCTCCATTTCTTCTGTAAGATGGCTTTTGCCATGTTACAGACATTTCAACTGGACTTGCATAGAAGGTAAGGTTTACCAGAATGATACAGGAAGCGTGAAGGGCAGGAGCCACATTTCTGTTTGGTGTCTGCAGGTGAGTACTTGGCTTTTCAACCTCTTCTATGAAACTCAGACAAACTTCTGTTTTCAGGAGCCACTCTCACTTGGAGTTGCCATCAGTCATTTGTAGGCTTTCTAAGTGCTTATTTTTCTTTCACTGACAGGAAAGAAAAATTCAATTCTTCTGCAAAAGTTCCAGAAGGATCTTAACACTGGTGTTTTCAACAACCAGGAGAACGAGATCCTGAAGCAGATTGTGAAACACGACAGGGAGATGGTGCAAGCAATCGCTCCAATCAATTATCAACAGATGACAGCCCTGAATTCCACATCTTCAGCTACTACGCCGACCTCCCGCATGAGGACACAATCACCGCCGGTGTACACAGCAACCAGTCTGTCTCATAGCAACCTGCATTCCCCCAGTCCCAGCACACAGACTCCCCAACCTTCAGCCATCCTCTCACCCTGCTCTTATACCACTGCGGTCTGCAGCCCTCCTGTACAGAGCCCACTGGCCACCCGAACTTTCCACTATGCCTCTCCCACTACTTCCCAGTTGTCGCTCATGCAGCAGCAGCAGCAGCAGCAGCAGCAGCAGCAGCAGCAGCAATTACAGCAGCCCCAGCCACCACAGACCCAGCAGCAGCCCCAACAGCCACAGACACCCAGCAGCTCCACGCCGAAAAACGAAGTGCACAAGAGCACTCAGGCTCTGCATAACACCAGCCTGACCCGAGAAGTCAGGCCCCTCTCAGCCTCGCAGCCCTCGCTGCCTCATGAGGTTTCCACCTTGATTTCCAGACCTCATCCCACTGTGGGCGAGTCCCTGGCCTCCATCCCTCAACCCATGACAGCTGTTCACGGCACAGGCCTTCAGGCAGGGGGCAGGGGCACTGTTCCCCAGAGAGTCACCCTGTTCCGACAGATGTCATCGGGGGCCATTCCCCCCAACCGCGGAGTCCCTCCTGCACCGCCTCCACCAGCAGCTGCTCTTCAGAGAGAGTCTTCCTCAGTCTTAAATACAGACCCAGATGCTGAGAAGCCACGATTCGCTTCAAATTTATGATCCCTGCTGATTGTCAAAGCAGAAAGACTCGAATGAACTGAGAATATTCTCAGATCTTATTTTATTCTATCTCCCGGTACATCCCTATAGCCTATTATGAAGAGATATTTTAGACAGCTCTGGTCTACATCCAAAATGTAAAAAATAAATAAATAAATAAATAAATAAATAAATAAATATATATATATATACACATATACTATTAAATATATATCTAAAGTTCAAAAGACTTGTTTAGCATTCAGTGTTATATGTCTTCCTTTCTTTAAATCATTAAAAGATTTAAAATGTTGTTGTAAGATTATTTATTTTTAACCTGCTTTTACTTAATTCTTTTGATATATGTATTTCTCTATTTTATGAAGAGTTCTTGAATTCAATGGAAACAAAACTCATTTTAAAAAGGCAACTCAAGCGAGCTACTGAATAGCACCAATCAAAACTTCTTTCATTAGCTGTGTCTATGCATCTAAAATTGTTAATCATTAATTATGGAGGATTAAATAGCAAATCCCATTTTGTAGATCTAAATTGTATTTTGGTGCTTTCGATTTTGAATTAGGTTAAAGAATAAACTATGTGCTTGGCCACAGTAGGAGACTAGCATTGCCACTGTTATGAATATCTCTAACCTCAAACATATTCATTGATCTTTCAGAAAGGGAGGGAATATTTCTCTTCATATGTTATTAGACTTTTACCGAGACTCAATCAATATTAGTTGTAAATAACTTTTTCAACCCAAATAAAAATATCTATTCTGTGCTATCTGAAGGTAAAATCATTGTTTAAGAATTTAGTTTGATTGCTTCACTTCAAAACTTAGTTTTAAATTTTACAAAACTTAATTGTGACAATTATTCAACTGTAATGCAGTGGCTTGAAACCTACAATGTTATTTTAACCTGCAATGTTTTATGCAAAATTGTATGCTCGATTCTACAAATTGCTTGTATTACACCAAAAACCATTACTTTTCTTCCTTCTTGCCATAATCAAGCATCTGAAAATAGTCCCTGCATGCTTTTTGGGAAAAAGAAATAGATTCAAAGCAGTCATTGTAGGGAAAGGCTTACAGTATTTCTCATTTTTAGAAAAGTATAATCATTCATTCATTGCCTATCTTAAAATTTCTATAAGGCTGGCTTGGATCTCTGACTTAAGTCTAGAAGTGAGGTTTTCACTTTCATTTAATATTATTACTATTATTGTTTATTATTATTATTATTATTATTATTATTATTTAAATAATGATTTGTAAACCACAGCTTGATTTGGAGTTGCCAGTGTTCTGTCTTCACTGTAGTTGGTAGTTTACGGTGGTGTTAATTTAAAGAAATAAATACACTATAGCATCATGTCTGTTTGGGACACACACTTTGCTCTGTGTATGTTTTAACTAAATGGTTAGTAAAACTTAAGGTATGTGATGACTAACATAGCCCTTAGATAGGAGGTATGTTATTTTAAAAGAGCTAAAAAAAAGTATAGACCTGTTGACAGAAGCAAGGGTCAAACTGAATGTCTGTGAGCATTGTTTGTTTGTTTGTGTGTTTCCTTAACTCTTTCCATGATCTGTGAGTTTCTTCTTCTTCTTAAAGGAGTCCCTTAGCAATCATTTGTGCCTAATGCATCCCACAAATGTGGTGGATGACAGGAACACAGTTGGAAGATTCCCAATAACCGACTTCTGTAAATAACTCAAGTTAAGACAATGACCTAAAGTGGAGGTCTGCAGTATCATTGACACTGGTGATACATTTGAGAGAATTTAACAGAGATCACACATTAAATGGGGAGGGCCTCCAAATAGACTTGAGGACAGAATACAAAAACAAAAGTAAAAACTCTAACATGGATCCATGCTGCCTGTTATGCCTTTAATGGAAAAAATATAATACCAAAATGAGTTGTTCTGTTTAATTTCTAACAGATCGCAGATTGTGTGGAAGTGATTAACAATGCTAGTCAATGTAATGTTATTGTTAACATGCTGGTGACATAGGATGGCATGTCAGGAATGGTGTGAGAAAGGGATTATTTAGTCTACCTAGAACCTATGGGAAAGCTGCAAGACCATTTACATTTCAGTACAAAACTCATTTATTTTATTAAAAGATTGAGAATTAACTTCAATTCATTAAGGTCATGTATTAGCCCTTTAAATTATTAAAGGTTTACATTTGATAGGACTAATGCGTTTGGTAGTGAAATATTTTTATATATATAATATATAAATTTTTGGTTTTTAATTTTGAACACCATTGGGAAACATAAGCAGAATTGAATTGCATGGTCTTTCAGTGCAACCATAAAATTTTTATTCACTTTGTAATAGAATGGACAAAAAGCTAAGGTTTATATGTTAAACTAATAAAATGGTACAGGGTAAGTTATATGCATATATATGTGTGAATACATATATTTAGGTTAAGAAAAAATTGACTCACATTCCTGTAATTTGAAAGTCAATTGCTAGTTGAAAAGTGACCTCTTTTCTCTGTACATAGTTAAGCCCATAAGTATGGAGTTTTAATCTGTACAGAAAGAAATGTATTATTAAAAAGACTGGTCTTCCTCCTGCTGGGAAAATAGTTGGATAGCTGATTCTTAAAACTGTATGTTCAGGGACAAGTTAGAGTATTTTGTCTTTGCTCAAAGCCATACATATATAAATATTTGAAGATTATTAATAAATTCAACAAAAAATAAACTAAAATCATGAATACTTTATTTTATCAATTTAATCAAACATTTTGTTTTATTAATGAATACAAATTTGCTTCTGTCTTTCTATGTTTACATCATAAGATTTCCAAGAGGGCTAATACTTAATAATTGTTATAAAATTAATTATAGAGATTCTGTAACTGTAGAAAGGATTTAAATAGAACATGGGTTTCCCAGCAATTCCTGTGTTTTCCCTCTTCTATCTAGTACAAATTTAGGAGTTTTTAATTCTTTGCTCTGTAATTCCTTAGCATATGGGTTTTCCAGTTTCAAAACACAGATATTTCTGTGTTATTATTGGATATGAGGATGAGAAATAATTGCCCTGTGACTTACATACGCAAACCTATTTTATGATAGCCCTGGGTCTTATAAAGACTTTATGTAGGGGTAGAACTTCCCTATACAAGTGGATTTTGAATCAAACCTAAAAGTCTACGATAAAGTTTATTACAACGAGTGAAAGATTCTTGAAAACTGTAAGATAAATGGCATTAAGGACAATAGATTTTATTCATCAAATAAGTAGCCTGTCTCCAGGTCTCAGTGACAACTCCGTAAGTGAATAATTCCCTGGTGGATCCTGCTCCACTTTAAAAAAGGTGGTTATTTTGCCATTTACAAACTTAAATGAACTTAACATCTGCAGGACACTCTAAAGTAAACACTCAAGTTATTGGAACAGATCCTAAAGGACTTGGGTGATTTAAACAAGATGACATGTTTTGAAATTTAGATGTATTATTTCAAACCCTGAATTACTTACACTTCAAAATATAAGCAATCTCTATTATCTTTCAGGCTTATTTTTAAAGTCTCCATGCCTTCTTTTTCAACTTAAATATATATGTTAATTTTACTATGCTACTATATTTCTGTGGACCTCAATTTTATCATTTGTAACATTAAGCTGTTTGAAGATTTCTCTCCCTTGTACCTCTAGCCTTCTAGAACATATGCCATAAAACACATGTGATTATTTTGTTCATAAGTGCAACACCTAGCAAAGCTTCTTCACATGCTCTGCATATTTGAAAAATACTTATACTCTTCAATATGAAAGAAATATGGTCCTTATAGAAAAATTGGATGCTCAGCATCAATAACTATTTTGAGTCCTGAAAGAAATGGGCAAAAATTTAAGCATGACTGGCTACATGCACTGAATTATTAGCTCAGATCTATAACTTCATTTAATATGTCTTTTTTTCCAGGAAAATAGAATGGAACAAAGAAAATTTGCTGTTGTACTCAGGGTTAAGTATACCTGCTACTGGTGACCTAAGCAATTTTTTAATAGTATTTATATTTTATAAACTGGCCAACAATGAATTCAATCAGGAGGAGAATCCCTGCTTTTAAAACAACTAAAGAGAGTATAAGTTACCTTCCCTAAATGCATTAAGAATGTAGGAGTATACAGCCAGAGGACCCATATTCCTCCTCCTCCCAATTTGGAGTTTTTGACCAAAGGCCACATTCTTCCTTTCTCCCAGAGCAATTGACATTTCCATTCATATTTGTCATTTTGTTCGTCATCATTTCCTTCAGAGCTTTAGGGTATGAAAAGCATGAGTTTCTCCAATTAGAGAAAAATTCATGGCATATTCACAAATCTGTTGCCAGAAAAAGCAAATTTTATTATAATTGTTTAGAAGAAAATAATAGTGTTTTTGTAATTCTTGATTGCTTTTCAGTTTTGACTACTCTCTCAATTCACTTCTGAGTTACTCAAAGTATGATATTCTGATATCTAAGTATTTCATATGAGGACAATTAGTATATAATACATAAAAGGCTTGCATTATATAGCATATAGTCTCCAAACATCTTTATAACAAGAATCAAATACATGTTTGAATCAAATACAAGCCAACTCCATTGGCTTGTAAACAAAATGGAGATTCAAGAGTTAGTTCTCTCAGTAATTACATTAAAATATTAAACTCATATCCCAAGACACTTGCATAAATCAAAATATATGTGACCACTCAATTTAGAAAAACAAATAGGACCTGAAGCAAGTTGAATCGAGTATTCTTAACTGTTATTTATATCTACTTGGTAACAGCTAATCCCATTGGGAGTCAGACAAAACTCCTTTGAAGCTCTATTTTCTTTATACAATAAATGATCTAGTTTGGGATCACTGTTTGCAATCAAAGAAATGTAGCTATTTTTATGTGTGGCTTATAAATGCTCTCTGAAAGCTTTCTAGACATGTTCCAAGAGATTTTAGATATGTACGGCTTCTATATTCAAATTCTAAAGATTCAGAAAATCTGAGATGTTTACATATAAAGATCTAATAATTGTATAGCTTAATACCTAACCTAGGTTTTTTTGTTTTTGTTTTTGATTTTAACTCTCACAGAAAGACAATGATCAAATTAATTGATTCGGGCTTACTTTCCACGGTTTTTTTTTTTAAGGGATAATTATTTACTTTACATATGACTTTCTATATTTCTGTGAATAAATAGTATTGACTTTTAATTTCTGCACAATTGAAACTCTCAGATAATAGCTTCTTACATTGGTAGCTCTAATAAAAATTTAGTGTTTTACAAGCTGGTTTATTATTAGCCTTCACATGAACCATGTAAGCAGAAATCTACTACGTGATTTTCTTAATTGCTCCAAGCTATGAAGTTGGCAAATTTTGAGACTTTAGCTAGCTTGTTAAAACAGTTTCTCAGATAAATCAATTACAAACATATGCCAGGGTTTTATTTCAAACTTGTTAGAGAGCTCTGAGTAAGCCAATTCAAAGATTCCTTCTAGTTAGAACTATTTTATATTTTTAGAAAATTATCTTTATAGATTATTAATCTGTTTATAAATCTGAGTATTAGTTGAGTGAGGAAATAATTCCAGTAAAGATCTTAATTTCTTGAAATTCTGTCAAAAAATTGCTCATGTTTTTTACCATGAATGTTAACTACTTCCCAGAGGACAGTAGAATATGTCTCAGGAATAATTCTGGCTCTAAGTAGGTTTGGGAATAAATTTTTCTTTTAAGTTGTAACATATATTATATGTGAGTAAAAGGTAAACTTTCCTGAACACATTTTTAAGTGACTTCAACAGTTATATCAACCTACGGAATTAGTTTATGCCTACAAAATGTTAAGTATCTGTGATAGCCCATCTAAAGTAATTCCTGCCCATTATCTCAGTGCATATTTCTCAAAATTTGTTTCTTTGATGACAAAAAAACTTTTCTTGCAAGAAAAGCTCTGACATTTCTAAATGTGCTATATCCCCCCAAATTATGAAATATTTAACAAGCTTATGTTATATAAGTAGACCACGGCTTTGGAAATTTTGAAAAGTGGCTTTATTCATATATCTTATATCTGAGACCAAAAAAAGTCAGAAGGATTAACTACCAGCCCAAAACAAGGACACCACATCTCAGTTCTTAAAAGCATCTTAATCTAATCTTTTATACATAAACACAATTCAAAACTTCTACCTCTCCACCTTACCAGGAATTGTTTTAGGATCTGCAGAGGCTATAGGCCCTTAAATTCACAAGGAAACAAAATTTGCTGACAATGTACATTTGAAAAAAAATTCAAGTACAGTACATGTAAAGAGGAAAAATGACACTAAAGATCAAATACATACCACCAGAGAGCTTTAAATATTCATTCTGATAACGGAGTATCATGGTATTAGTTCTGAAGAACAAAAGGGAATATGACATTGAAGAGTTTATGAAGATTAACTTTTAGAATATGTGACAAGGAATTAAGTTTATTATGGAGAGGCTGATTTTTGTCATCACTTATTACCACATTCTCTCTTTTTATTTTTCTTCTAGTATAATTTCATAACTTCCTCAGTCTCTCTGAAGACGTTTCTTATGAACCTTTCTTAACAATGTACTTAATAATTTTGTTTACTATGACAAATCCTATCAAATAATCCCATGCTTTTGTTTATAATGGAGCTAAAACTGTGTGTAGCAAACAAAGATCTGCATTCCAAAGGAAGCCAGAAAATCTTCATAAATAACAAATTAAAAATGTGCTAACATTAGTTAGTGTATAATGTCAATGGAAGTGCTAAGGTAAACCGAGAAGCCGTAGGTTATAAAAGCTCAGTTTCAACATATTAGAAATATAAGATATGTTGAGAAAGAAAGAAGTTTTTAAAAAACATCAAGAAACTTTTTTTACACCTACATTTTTAGAGCTAATCTCACTTTTCTTGTCTATAAGATATTAACAAAACATTAATATAAATCCCGAGCACTTCACTTCAGCATGGATGTAGATTGAACTATGGCTATGAAAAGGCCTGAAATGGTGTCTATTCAGAAATAAGAAACAACCAAAAAGCGACTTTTCAAACAAAAAAGAAGCAGATCTCTAGGAGGAAATCTCAAGTGCACATAGCAGGACACATGGAGGGTTTCACTACCACTAGAGCACACTCAAGAGGGAAAAGTTGCTAAAGTTTCCAGAACTTAAACCTAAGAAATCAACTATCACTACATATACTCACACTATGTATACTCTGCATACCATCAGAGGTACACATCTTCTCATGTACTTACAATAACGGAATTCTTCATATCAAAAGTTCCAGTCCAGCAGGTACCAATCCCTAGAGACTGTGGGTTAGTATGGGGAAAACGACACTTAAAATTTTTTTTTCTAATATCATTGTGTACTAGTATTATACATTATTTTTATTATTTTATTATAAATACTTTTTTGCTAGGTTTCATTTATATTATGCATAAGACATTATATGTATTCATTTATTTTTAAAAATGTTATTCTGTCAATGACTATCATTTCAGGAGAGTAATGGGACTGTTATAAAATATTAGTTATAAAAAGAGGGTATTGAAAAGGTTAAGAACCATTGTCTTAAATGCTGATTTGTACAGGCGTTTGTGTTGCACTCTGTCATTGCCTTCCTGCTGAACAGATATTCTAATTTTTATATGATAGTACATTTTATAATAGAAAGTTAACTATTTGAAATTAGGAAGAATAAAAGTGCATAGGAAGAGGTAAGGAAAAAAATTATCAAATTAATTTGAAAATAGTAAATTGAACTCTATGTCCCATAGGCTTCCTATCAACTGCTTTATAAAATTTGAAATGCAGAGCAGTATAATTAAAAACGAATTAAGAGTAGAAGAAAGACAGGCCTTATTTCGCAATAATTAATTAATTAATTAAACTTGCAGATTGCCCAGTGCTAGTTGATTCTTTGAACAGCCAGAAGAGTCATCTGGATGGTAATATCTGAAGAGAATTTAATGGTCCTTTAATACATACTATTTCCCCAATGTTGCTTGAAATTTCTACTATTTATTCACTCCATTGTGATTTACTGTGTCCATTTTGTCGTTATACATGTTACCTTAGAGATTCAATCAAACTAAGCTATTAGTTTTATGTATAACTTAGATGATCTATTAATTCATTAAATTTATTCCCTGAGCACCTGTGGTGCAGAAATGTTCTAGACAATGTAGACACAGCTGTGAACGAGAGGGACACATGCCTTCCTGAAGCTAATATCCTTCTAAAAGGAAATACTAGATAGATACATAGATAGATAGATAGATAGATAGATAGATAGATAGATAGATAGATAATAGGTAGGTAGGTAGGTAGAGAGATAGAGAGATAGAGAGATAGATAGATAGATAGATAGATAGATAGATAGATAGATAGATGATAGATAGATGATAGATAGATAGATAGATAGATAGATAGATAGATAGATAGATAGATGATAGATGATAGATAGATGATGATAGATAGATAGATAGATAAATAGATGGATAGATAGATGGATAGATAGATGATAGATAGATAGATAGATAGATGATAGATGATGATGATGATAGATAGATAGATAGATAGACAGATGATAGATAGATGATAGATAGATAAAATGGTTCAGAGAGTGAAAAAATCTTTAGAGAAAAACAATGCAGAGAAGAAAGAAAAGAGTGTCAAGAATAGAGACTGGGGAGCATTTGCTACTTTAAGTAACATGAACAGGAAGGGCTTGATTGAATTGATTATTAACCAATCACCAAAAAGAGTCTATCAGTTATTATAACTAGGCATCCTCCTGTGCCTTGCTACTAAAAGTAAGTATATAAACCTGTGGTATCTGAATCACACAGGAGCTTGTTAAGAAGTGCAGGACCCTGAGTCCTATCCTACACCTACTGGCAGCAGTCACATCTTAACAAGATCCTGAGGTGATTCCTTTGTAAATTAATTTTTGAGATGTATGTATAGTGGTAGTAAAGTCCTAGGAGAGGTCAATAAATTTTAAGGATATTTTAAGGATCATCTAGGGGTAAGGACATTTCTGGCGATACCAAATTGTTGTTAGACATCATAGCAAGGGATTGGCTAGACAGGAAAAGTGGGAAGATATTTGGAAGGAAGTAGGAATGTCAAAGAAAAACAGAGTAGGATACTTGTGAAAGCTGGTAAGGCAGATTTTATTCAGATGGCTCCACTAGGGAGAGAGACTTTGTAAACTGAGCTCAATTCCATTGAAGAGGGAAAAAAAAGTAGGAGGTTTTTAAAATGCTGAGATGTGCTAGAGAAAAGGACTAAGGCACATTGGTCAACGTGATTAGGACTTATTAATTGGCGCTTATCTGGTGAAGAAAGAAACTTTCCACAGCTCTAGGACAGGAGGCAGTTTTGCACATATGAGCAAGGGGCCTCCCCAGTTAGACTCTGTGGTGCTCTCATAGGAATTGATAGACCAGAGAGGCTTCTCTAGATGTTTACATTTCAAAGAGATGGCTCCCAGCTCTTTGAGGAGATATTTCTGAATGGTACAAGATCTGCATCTCAAAGGGGACAGAAAGGATTTATAATTGCAATTTTTTTTTTTTTTTAAAAAGATAGTTTGTAGATGGGAAAGGGGTGCTATAGTCACATTTTGGCTGGAATAAATAGTTAATCTTTTTGGCAGTATTGAGTTTTATTAGGCAAGTATTTGGGGTGGGAGGCAGGGAGCTGGTGGGATTCTAGAGAGATAGTCTTGGATCAGTAGAAGCTATACTGGAGTTTGGTCAAGTTCTTAATGAAGAACTTGAGACTGAAGACAAACCACCTGTTTAATAATTTTTATCCTGGACCATTCCTAGACTTACTCTCAGCCACACAGCTTCCTAGCCTGCCTCTTGGCACTCCTTAATTCAAAGAGGGAGAGGAGAGTTACCGGATCCTCACTTGGGATGAATTTTGGTGTCATAGCCAGCAATGCTCCTTAATCACAGGTCCATTCAATGTGTCTATTGCTTTTTGTAACATTTTTATAAGGCTAATAACAATAAATTGACATTTTAAAAATTAATGAATTTGGTCAATGTTTTATAAATGAGCTTCCATCTGTCGGCCATACCTATATATCTGCGGTGCTTAGAAAATCTGGCTAAAAAGCTGGCTTTACCACTACCATGTAACCATGGTACAGTTATATAATCTTGTTATATTTCAGCATCCATCACTGGAAAAGGAGAATTGAAATAGTTTCTGCTTCATAGGATGGCTACAATGATTAAATGAGACAAACTTTTCAAAGTTTTTATCCCAACTCTTGGCTCACATCAAACATTCCAGCAATGAACAGAATTTTCTGTTATGCTGGCGTATGAACTAGGTGGGTCTGATATCTCACTCACCCCCAGCTTTCCCAGTGGCAGGAACTGTGTATGCAATCTTAATTTTCCAGAAGAATTCAGGTTTCTATTCACTACTGCACTCCTCAGGGCCCAAGACCTCCAAGTGTTTGGCAGTTAATATTTCTGAGCGACATCTGTGAACATCTGACAACCATAGATACAGTCTTCTTTATGTCAATCGATCTGAGCATTGATGAGGCTGCTTTCTCATGTCTCTCCATTGGCACTCTGGCCCCGGCAAAATTCTCCATGAGATATAATACAGAAATGGGAGCATGAGACCAGTAGAATTGATCCTGAATCCTTATGCATGAGAGGTCAAGCTCCAGATAAGATGCCATGTACGACACACTTGATGACAAACATTAATATAATCATGCTCCTTAAAAATATGAATCTGCAACAGAGTGGAGTAGTCACCGTGTCATTGATTAAGTTGATTAAAACATTTTCATGTGTGCACATGTGTATGGTTCGTTACCCATAGAGAGCCTTGTCTTTTATTACTTTTAGGAAGAAGCAGGTTTCTGAAGGACATCGCACACATACATACACACACATGCACTTTCCTCTTTGATGTAAAGAACTATTAAAGTATCTAGTGACTTTGATGTTTTGAGAGTAGTGGCAACTGTGCAACTGAAACTCTGTAAGTATCTAAGTGTAGTTGAACTCCTTTAGCGTGAAGCAGGCATCACGCCCCTAAGAATTTGACTTTCTGCCCTTTAAATTCAGGTTCCCTGCTGGACACCAAGATCTTATGGAGGAGATACAAGACCTTTTTCTTTTTTTTTTAAACTGATACTTTAAAATCTACTACAATTACAAAACCCTAATATCTTTTGGGCTTATAGATTCTACAGATCATCTAGACTCAGTTCTTAAAGCTTTGTTCCCAGCAGGAGCTGAGATCTAAACTCACTATTACTCTGTGGTTTATGAGGAGGAAAAAATGTCAGAAAGAAAACACCCACCTCCTGTCAGAATACTTTAGTGTTACTGTGGTGAACATTGTTAGAGATCTGCAGCCAGATGATAAAAGTACAGGACGGAAATAATCAAAGAACTGTGAAGTTTGAAAATTGAAGCTTCTGGGAGTTTAAAATCAGCTACATCTACTGAATCAGATACTTAGCCCAGAGCTGTTTATTTCATGCCCTGTTTATTTTGATTTGGGGAGGGTGTAATGTATCTTGGGGGGGAAAGGATCTTTGTTAGGATGGAGGGAGAAATTTACTTTAAATTTATTTTTATTTTAAAGATTAAAATTAGTTACCTCATTGTATTAGTGATATAACAAAGAAAGGACCATGTTATTTTTAAGAAAGATAATTTACTACAGACATATACCAATCTTAGTACTTTATAAACTTTTTTTTTGCTTATTTTTGTCTTAAAAGAAGGTGCTTATAAAGGTTAGCAGTTTATCATAACCTGAAATTTATAGACACAGATTTTTGACATTGGGCATGACATGAAGAGCTTAAATGTTTCCAAGGCTCTTCACATACCTGATTCTCCTAGACTCTGGCATATTAGCAAGAGTGATTTTTTACCACGCTTCTTACCTAAGTGACAATTTCCCGCCTGTCATACCTAAGCAAAACCTACAATGTATTTTTAGTGTATATATAATGAAAGTAGATTCATCTTTTGAATTCGTAAAGTTAATCACTTTCAACACCCTTTTTCATAGGATGAATTAGATGGCAGAGGCTGGAATCTTATGGAAAATTTAATAGATATATACCCAGCTACAGACATTGAGTTTGTCGTCTGAACTTCAATGAAGGTGGCAATTTATAGAAAGAATAAGGTGATTCATAGAAATCATAAGTTTTAAAAACTGAGGCACAGTATCAGCCACATGGTAGATACTCCATAAATATTGTTTGAACAAATCAATGAATAAAGCATAACCATCTAAAATACTCTAATAGGGGAAATAATAAATAAATAAAATGGTATCTGTACTAAAAGTTTTTGTTACTTTCTCCTAAAAAATAATAAGGGAATATCGTCATTGAGGATATCAGCTATAAAACCAAAATTCTTTGAGATATAGCACATCGTTATATATTGTTGAGCATTTTTGACACCACAAGTTAGCTTCCAGAAAATGTTTCTTGGATATAAAATAACTAGTAAAACTGAGGTTAAGAGTTTCAAAAATAGCTATGTGTAAAACACTAACTTTCTGTGATCTGATAACCTCAATAACAATAGCTGTTGAATCGTCTTATAGAAGTATAACTTCTAAGTTTTGCACCAGAAAAACAATCATTAGCTAGATATTATATATGTGGCTTTTACATGTCCCCAGTTTGGCAAAGATGACTACAGATTCATATTTTTCAGGTAAACTACGTCTTATGTTTACTCCACATTTTGTTTCTGTATCTACTCAGTGACTAGCTCAAGCTGAGCACACATCTCCACTAATGCTTGTGGATTAATTAACCAATCAGTGAGGCTGATATGTACAAGAACTTCCTCTAACTGTAATGACCAGTGTTATTTTATTTTCCTGTAAGGTTGCAAATGACAAAATGTGGTGGAGGAATCTTTGGTTTGATAGCTATTTAGCTAATTCTTCAATATTTTATTCAATTCAAACTAAATTGGCTTCTCCAAAAGCTTAGAGTTTTCAACTTAGTGCTGAGTTTGTGCTTCATACTTATTTCTTTATTTTATGTTTGAACAGAGAAAGGCATCTGTTCTGAGTGTCGGTATGTCTGGGTCAGCTAGTTCCAGTGGAACACTAGGAAAGAAGGCAATGACATGGCCAAAGAGATAATGCAAATTTAACACATTGTCTAAATTCTTAAATGGACACCCAAATTTTAAATTTACCAGTTCTTTGAGACATTCCTATGATGACTGAGGGTTAGCCTTTGAGTCTTGAGATAATCTTACAAGAAATCATGGTAACTTTTTCATCTCTTTGCTCTTCATGGTTATCTTTAAACACTAGTTAGAATGCTATTGTCCTCTCCCTGTCCCCCGCAAACACTCCCCACAAACTGACTCCATTCTTTGATTATGATCCCCACAACCTTTTCTTATATCAGGCTTACTGCATTTTCTTTACTTCCCAATTCTTTTCCAGTCTTAATATTCTTTGAAAGCCTTTAATGACCATCAGTAGCAAGTTCTGTTTATCAGGACCCATAAAGCCTTTTATTCCCTGGCTCTTGACAACTTCTAAAGCTTCAGTTTTAGAGAATGTTGTTCAAATATCTTCAGTAACTCCGTTTCATCTTATTACACCCATTTCTTAATGCCTATAGCATTTAAAATCTGCACTAAATATTTTAGTACATTTGGATAAACTGGGTTGATATTGTTCATGGATGAATTTATATATTTAAAAGCCTCTCCAATTAGATCACAAAGCCTTCAAGAATATCAAGATGGAAGGTTGAGCAGAGAATAAACATTCAGAATCTAAGGAAGTGGTTGAACAGAAAGTCATTAAATGAGATTTATTTGATATTTTTGTTTTGTTCATGCTATCTCAGACCTGCTTCCATTCTCCCTCTTCAAATAATCCTCAACTATCTCATCTACCTGTTTTATGTGAAGCAATATAGAGAAGTGATTAAGAGTTTAGACCCTGGAGCCAACGTGTCTTATTTAGAATGCTAAGTCTGCCACTTCTTACTTGGGTAATTTTTTTAGCAACTTATTCTACCTCTCTGAGCCTAAATTTTTCATCTGTAAAGTGGAGACGATAATTATGAGATTCCTATATTACATGACCTGACCTCTAAGTGTGAATGCTTATAGTACATAGTACACAGCAAACACTACTCAAGTGTTAACTATTATACTGAACACTCCCAAGTCTCCAGCTCTGGGTAATCCTCTCTTTAGAACTCCTGACATGTCCCTCTAACCACTTTCTCCATCTGTATATTCCACAATTTTCCCAGTGTTACCAGAACCCAGTGCTTTTTCCCCTGAGTTTGCCTGCCTGCACGTACTGGCTCAAAAAAAATGCACGAGCAGGAAATTATATTTCCTATAATTTATAATATAGGAAAAAAAAGCTTTAATATTGAATTGGCCAATGTGAAGATGGGAAGATAATGCTCTAAAGAAACTGACTCCCCAGTGGCATGCAGGTTATATATTATATAGGGCAAAATCACAAGAACTGTGTGTTAGGAGTTCAAGGTCACACTGGGAGCTAATTGGTCAGTGGTGAGGCAAGGGTGATAGATAAATTACTTCTTCAGATCTTGAGGACAACTCTGAGATCTTTTCCATTGTCCCACTGTCTGGTCTCATGGGAAAAAGCGAGGGAGTCACTGCACCTTAGGACTCATGAACTGAAACACAACCTAGGTTAAGATGTTATCTGTAACTTGCCAGAGGTCTGGACCCTGTGACCATTAGTCAGGTCTGGGCTATTGTCCTCTGTCGTCTCAGTGGATTGCTGATTATCCAAGGGAAAGGTTAGGTATCTGAGATGTATACAGGGGGAGGGGCAGGATAATGATTTCTAGAGCTAGAATTTAAAACTAAATTTAATCGAACTCATAAGGATCCCCACTTTCACCATCATGTCCAAAGTGAACTCTATATTTTTACCTCCAAATCTATTGTTCTTCCTGTGTTTCATATTTTAGTACTACCATAGCCTATTGCCCAAACCTTGAATCTGAAAATCATATCCACAGTTCCCTTCTTTCGATCTCATATATATCTGACAATTCAACTAGTATTATTAGTTTACCCCATTTATATTTTTTAGATCCCCTTTCTCTACTACAAAACAACTTCTGTGAGCAAAAGCCCTTTCCGAAGTAAAGCCTATATGGTAAAATCTTTTGTTTCTTCCTCCACCACTCATTATCTCCAGTCTGTATAGTAAACACCTTGGTGACCAAAGACTAGTATTCCATTTTTAAGGGGAGGAAGGAGAGGTGATTGTAAAAACTCAGACTTTATATATTTCTTACCTCTCTCTCACATAAGAAAAAGAAGAAGGTTCTTATAAAATACTTGATTTTCTGGACATGGCTCCCCATCAATCTTCCCACCTACTTTTTTTTTTTTAATTGGTCACTAATTAGTCCAAAATAATGAGAAAGTCAAAAAAGATGGAAAACAGCAAGTTAAATCTTTATTGTAATTATACTGTGCCATTTTGCACATCTCTTCCTGAGTCTAGGTGAATTAGTCTAGTAGAAGATGTTTATTTCTCAGTTATGAAATTTGAATGTCAAATTTAAATCAAGTTTTGATATATGTTAAAGTCATTTCTTGAATAGCAAGGCCTTTGTGAGTGAGAATAATTTTTCCTTTTGGGGAAATCTGTCCATATTTGCCCTTTTTCTGGATATATCTTTTTTTTTATTTCCATTTTTACTTTGAGGAAAGTGGAGACTGCAGTTTTTTGAATGATGAATCAATGTCTTATTAAAGTATAAGTCAAATATGTATATAGACAGACATACACAACCTACAGATACTTCCACATAAATAGATCTTATATTTGCTCCTCTTCTTTATTCTCTTATCCACCATTTAGCCTTTAGCTATAGAAGAAATAGATACTCAAAGTAACAGAAGCAAGATCTCTTTTCTTCAAGAAAATATGTTCCAAGGAAATAAAATAAATTTTTAGTTCTTGTTCTTCTGAGAGAGTTCAGATTGTAGATATGTATGTAAATTTACTCTGACTGTATAGAGATTTCTTTTTTTCTTCTGTGTATGTAGGAGGAAAAGAATGTTCAGTAGAATAGTTTCAAAATATTTCACCCTAGTATCATTGTGTGAAATGACTTAGGAATTCAAGTCAATCATTTCTTCATCTACTGCTGTTGTTAAGGTATACTGGTATTTTAAAATTGATTTGCAGCTTAGCTGAATATTTTTTTAATGTCTGAAGGCAAACAGAACTCATATTTTTCTAAAAGCCACTCACACTGCCATTGCAACAATCAAATTTTAATTGTGTGTGTGTGTATGTGTGTAGTTGGAATTACTCACATTTTGGCCATTAGAAATGATTTTTAAAATATGCCAATGAACACATCAATCAATTAACACTACACTAGGTGAGAGAAGGGGATAGTTGCAGAGGAATATAAAATAAAGCAAAAGATTTCCTGTAATGTAGTAACAGTTGGGAAGACAACATCAAATATATTTATGTAAACAAAAAATATTTGCAAATTAACATTTAAATATATATAAATCAGTTTAATGTTCAAAATTTTGTTGACAAGTATTTTTGAAAAGTTTACTTATGTACCGATTTTCTAAATATAAGAAAATGTTATAATTTTTGAAAAAAAATGCTCTCAAAGAGCTTGCAATATAGATGGAAATAAACCACTGTAACTCTACTTTGGTAATTACCAAATGAGTAAGTTTGTCAGAAATTATTCTACAGCAGCAGTTCTCAACCTTATCTGTGCATTAGAACCACCAAGGGAGGTGATGCTAGGATTTGTTTCTTAGAGATACAGGTTTAGTTGGTCTGGGGTATACTTGGACCTTGGGATTTTAAAAATTTTCCACAGATTCTAATGTGTAGCCAAAATTGAGGACCATTATTATATATACTAAGGAGAAAAAGTTACCTTTACCCGAAGTAACCATAAAAAGCTTCCTATGGGTAGGTTTTTCATCAAAAACCAGTTAAAATGGGCTTAAAGGCTAGAGAAGTATCAGATATGCAAAGAGGTATCAGAAACATGGGCAATTAGGCAAAGAACAATACTAAAGCAAGAAAATACAAGTTATATTTGTTGAACAATGAATTAAACAAGGTAAGTGACAGAACTAAATGTGAAACTGAAGCAGTTATCCCACTGGCTATGTCTGTACTGTACTATTTCTTATAATCCATAATATGTATGAGTGATACATTATTGAAACTATACCTCTATTGTAGACTTCATTGATAGCCACAATCCTTTACTTTTATCTGTACTCCTAGCATTTGCAAGCTTTACCATAACTTCCTGCCATTAAAAAGTAGGGTCTCTTTTACCTCCTCTTCAATCTGACCTGGACATGGGACTTTTTTGGCCAATGGGATGCTATAGAAGTCAGTAAAGCCCATATCCAAGCGTAGGCCTCAAGAGGCGTACGTTCTTCCACTCTTTCTTTCTTTTGGAGACCTGTCCAGCCACAGAAGTTCAAAATAGCCTGCTAAAAATGTGAAAGCAAATTAAAACAGAAACATGAGAAGCTAGCTGAGGCCATCCTAGACCAGCAAGTGTTTAGCTGATGAGCAACTGACCCCATCTATAAATGAGCTCAGCCAAGAAGAACTCTCCAACTAACTCAAAATTATCACCCTTCAGAATTGTGTTATAAATAAACAGCTGTAATAAATAATAATCTACTAGATTTAGGGGTTGTTTGTTTTAAATCAAAATCTAATTGATATATTCTCATTTTCCCAGCTATAGTGACTGATCCAAGGTGTAGCCCAAACTAGATCAGTTTGAGTTCTTCCTAAGAACATTTTCAGCTGGAACTGGGACAGAGATAATCTCTTTTCCCTGGGTTGTCAAACTAGAAATATATGAGTACAGAATTTTCTAAACACAGATGTCCTATTGCATGAAGAAAACCATCTGGAATAAAAGAAAAATTAAGTTTAAATACAAGGAAATGATAATAAGAGACAGAAAAAGTGAGAAAGCCCTTTTTGACAGTCTAGCCATCCATGGTTCAAAGTTTCCTTCAAGGCCAAGTCCATTCCTCCCTTCTTATTGGAGTTTGGTTATAAGTTAACAAATTCTTCTGTTGGGTTTAAACTAGTCATAGTTTGTTTCCTATCATTTGCAATTGAAAAAGCCTTTACCCAAACTGTTTAGCAAATCAAGAAGAAACAAAATAAAAAAGTGATTGAATTGATGAACAATTCAATATCTCACATATAAAATAAGACATTGAATCAATAAACAATTAAGATCCACCCTTAATAAGACACGAGGCTAAGAGATAGGAATATGATCTTATCCTTAAATGATTTATATTCAAGTAGGGAAAATAGACTGGTATACCCACAATTAAGCCTTTTAATCAGAAGACAATCCTGAAGGAAGACTCTCTAACTTACTCTTTACAAGGTGAAATTTCAGTTTAGTCTTGAGAAGAAAGCAGGGCTCAGCTCAATGAAAAGTTTAAAAAAAAAAAAGCATTCTAGTTAAAGGATAATGACTATAGCCTTCTCTCCATCAAAATATGTCAATCATTGGTTTGCTGATGCTCCCAAAGCTAGAATCTTTTTAATAAAATGGTATAGAGAAGAAGAACCAAAGCTAACATTTTTAGACACCTACTATGTATCAGAAACTATATAAGATACTTTATATATTATTTTTTTAAACATATTTTATGAAGGTTGTGTGCTATATTGTCACAATAATCCTGTAGAATAAGAGATATTATGTCCCATATTATGTCATTATTTCATATGTTATATGACAAAAATTAGCTTTGGAAGAGGCAATTAAATTTGTTTTTTTTTTTTTGCTTTGAAAGAATCCAAATATATTTGAGAGACATAATTAAGTCTGATATGTAAAATATACTAGACTATATACACATATACACATATATAAACTACAATATATAACATATTATATATTAGAATATACTAGATATATTCTAAATTCTAGATATCATAAATATGTTAGATATACTAGATATGTATATACATAATATATATATTATATATATATATATATATATATATATATATACACATATGTATAGAACATATATATTATTCAGGATTGGACTAGGGATAAACACCCAGGTGTAAACTGTACCAATTCTTCTCCTGACACTAAAGTGACTACATAATTTCTGTTAAGTATTTATTAGGATAAATATTGCACAATTCCACTTATGAGGGGTATCTAAAATAGTCAGACTCATGGGGTCAAGAAATAGAGTGGTGATTACCAGGGGCTGGGAAGAAATTGGGAGTGTTTGCTCAATGGGTATAAAGTTTCAGCTGTGCAAGATAAATAAGTTCTTGAGGTCTGCTGCATGTCATAGTATCTACAGTTAACAATATGGCACTGTGCACTTCAAAATATGTTAAGAGGATGTATCTCATATTAAATGTTCTTGCCATGCACAAAAAGGAAACAATCCACAAAAGAACACAAGAAAAATTTTGGGGATAATGGATATATTTAGTATCTTGACTGTGGTGATGACATCATAGGTATATACATATACCCAAACTCATGGAGAGGTATACATTAAATGTATTTAATTTCTTATGTATCAATTTTATCTTAATAAAGCTAAAAAATACAAGATAAAACTGGAATTGGATTAGTCATTTATTGAATAAAGCAAAGAATGAGCATTAACAGAAAGAATAAAGGTATATGATGCCTAAACCATAAACCAGAGATCATTCCCTCTTGACTTTAAGAGCCAATATTTCATACTTCATAAATCCTTTATCAATGCCCCTTTTCTCTGTGAGGCAGAGCTTCTTCTTTCCAATAAATTCCCCTGGGTTCTGTTGCTTGGAAGCAAATGACCCCTGACTAAGATACTCAGGAAACCACTCAGTTCAGAGTAAACTGTGTTCTCTTTCAGCATGGTCAATCCCCTTAATATTTTTATTGTCCTTTTGGGGAGAATCTAGTTCCCAGGCTACAATAAAGCCTGCCCTGACTACCAATGATCCTTTGATTTTTGAATTTTGAAAGCTGAAAGTTTTAGTTGACCATAATAGGAACCAGAAGGTTGGTATAGTTGCCCATGGAGCTAACAATCTAATAAATAGTAGTGTATGTCCAGAACAAAGGAAGTGTTCATGTTAGCACATTGTTATCTGAGCCCACTAAGAGAATGGAACAATCAGAAATAGTGTATATTTCATTAAATGTAAGCTCTACTAGGTCAGCAGAATTTTTCTCCCTTGTTCACCAGTTTCTCCAGTGCCTAGAGCATAAGTGCTCAATAAACATTTGTTGAACAACTGAAAACCATATTAAATTAGAAAGACTTGTCATAACTGGGACAGTCTCACTTGGAGATTTAGACAAATGGTGGAAAGATTTCTGTCCTTAAATATCTAAAAAGTAGGTTTACTCACATTAGCTCAAAAGGGCAGTATAATAAAATTAAACACTCAGTCTTTCACATTTTGTTATCTTCCCACATTCAGAGTTTCTAGTAATGTTCTTTTCTCATTAGGAACCTGAATCTTTACCCTAAGCTTGTGTAACTATATCCCAATATAGTCTCTTATCTTATGCCTATGAAGTGTCATCTTGAAATAAAACTAATGAGAAAGTAAGGAGGTATTTCCCCCAACAAATACTGTTCTGACTACTTTTTTACACACACACATACATACACAAATACACACACACAACATCTATGATAATGAGGCTGATGGTTTTAACCTTAATCATTTTCATACAGCCCATATGAACCCAGGATGGATATTCAGTTAAGTTGATTATCTGGTGCACACCTGCTAGCATAATTAGGTCTGGAATACGATGCTTCGCTCATTTACTAAACTAAAAATAGCTTACACCAAGTGTCGAATCAGTGTTTCAACAGTCAGATGTCTTCAGATACTTTGCATGTTATGCTCTTATTAAATCAAGCACCAGTACCTTAATTGAGCAATCATTTTTTCTCTCATGCTACAGGTCAGTGATTCTGTGGGACTTATAACCTAGAAATCTACATTTTTAACAAATATTCAAGATGTCGTAAGTAGGGAATAGACAACACTTTGAGAAGCAACACCTTTATGAGAGAAGCAAATGGAGCTGATTTCTAGATGTTGATTCAGTAGAATCATGTATTTATTTATTTATTTTTTTGTAATAAAAGTTTCTAGGTTTAATTATGCTCTACGGAGAAGCTAGTAAAAAATACTATTGACATTTCCAAGATAATTCTTCAATGATGTAATGGGCAAAAATTCCACATTTTTCAAGATTTACTTTTATGCAAACACATTACTTAAGATTGTCTACCATTCAACTTTAGATATAGAACGTGTAGGTATATAGTTCTTTATCTCTCCAATCACCACCTCAGATTGTGCCTGGCAGAAGTTCTCCCTGTGGAATCAATCCACAACCTTGTGTGTTAAGAATTCTTTATTTAGACTTTCAAGAAGGAAATGAAAAGTCATGCAGAAATACCAATTTTGCCGCACCTTCTACAGTTTATTTTCTTTTTATTCTTAAATCTCCAATTTTCTACTCTCTACTTGTGAGTGCTCTTAAAGTAACTAGACTAGTTTTCTCCCCTCTATGCTCTTAATGTATTTTCTTGCTTGCATTCTCTCTCTCTAAATTCCCTCATTTCATGAGCTCCCATTTTCCTATCTTCACTGTTGAGAAGACTATCAACTTTTTTTTAATAAGAGTGATTCCCTTAGTCAACCTCTGATTACGTTAGACTGCCAGATTTGTGCTTATAAATGAATGTATGTTCCACTTTGAAGAACTAAGAAGTGCTACTTCATGAGCCTACAATAATGCAAAATAAGCATATAAAAAGAAAAATTAATCCAGGTGCAAAGTAAAAGGATTTGGGAAGTTGTAAAAGATAAAATGAGTCAGCAAATAGGTAATCCTAGAAATTAGTTGATTAAGCTCACTGTGAGCCAGAATGTAGAAGGCAATATACTATGGGGAAACTGGAAAATATATGGAAGCCTGGGACATTAAAAGGACTCTGAAGTATGTAGTCAACTATACACTCAACAGGGAAAATCGACATGATTTTGTCTTAGTGACTCAGGACAATGAGGATAAATCATTATTCAATCTTTCATGGACAAAGAAAAAAATGAAAAGAAAAAAATTATAATAGAAACATGTTTATTGTTGTTATTTTTATTCATAGCTGCCACTGGTATTTAAAAAAAAAAATCTTCTTTAACCTGTCCAGCCACTCTTTAAGGTGACTATAGTGGTCTGTTACATTAAACAAGAAAGCCATCACACTGAGGTGGTTCTAATACCTTAGCAGCCCAGTGAGTAAAACAAAACTTAAGCCTAAAGTGCCTCAAGGATAATAAATCAAAACCTAAGGACAAACAATCACAAATGACCAACTAGACTTTTCCAAATAAGGCAAACACTTAAGCTATAGACATTCAAATAATTTATTTTCTTTGCTTTTGCTTTTTCTCTATAAAAGCCTTTCCAGTAGTTTCTGTCCATGGAGTGCTCTTTCTGATTTGACGCTGTCCAATTCCAATCATTTTTTACCCAAACTCTTGACATTTTTTAAATGTTTGTTTTTCTTTTAACAGGTCTCTATTTATAAACAAGGGAACAGACTCAGGGAAGTTAAACAATTCATGTAAGATTACATGGTTATTACATGGAATTTCAATATTCAAAACTAAAATTCTTGTTTATTCTTTATGCCAAAGAGAGAGCTAGAGTAAGAATTATGAATTCACAGGGCCTGAAAAAAAAAAAAGATACTGCGATTTTGAAACTATATAAACTATATTATCTAAGATTCATTTATTCATTCAAAATTACTTGAGCAGCATTAAATACTCCCATGAGTGCTGTAGGTTCTGGGGAAATAGTGATGGACAAGACAGATAAAAGATTGACAATAAACACACTGCATGCCTCTGATTGGCTTACCTGTATCTAGTTCTATTTTGATTTGCCGTTAGGGTAGTTGAAGTAAAATGCTCCATATCTGAGGAAGATGATAGAAGAGAATAGAAATAAAAGTGCAAAATAAAAAAAAAGAACCCCCTGTTGAAAATACATGATAAGACATAATGTAACCCAGAGTCAAACTTCCTCTTTCCCTGGGTTTGCAGCAACAAAGTAGGTGGTAACAAGATGGATACCCTGGATATCATTAAGAAAGGGATTTTTGCTTCATTCTCCGTTACACCAGGTTCAAGAAAGCCTTTGAAGAAGCTGTAACTAATAACCAGTGGAGTTGGAAAAGTTTGCGTTAAGCCCACCCACTCTGAACCCTTTGAACTACTAGGCAAAAAGAACATAAATATGTAAATATTTAGAATGCTCTAGGGAGCTAAAAAATATTATAACAAGAAAACAAAAATGGGAGTCAGAGTTTATAATCATATATTTAGTTTTACCATTGTTCTTTTCCCTCTTCTACATTTTTTATCAATTTGTTATGGCAGCCGCAGAAAACTAATACACTCATCATTTTTTGAAAATTTGTGTCAGAAACTAGTACTAATTTTAATTTCTATCTCAATCAGAATTCTTAATCAGAACTAATAGAGACTTATACAAGATGATTAAGTGATTATTAATGTGGATTTATTACAGAGAGATTAAGTAGCTCTCAATATCAAGAGGAAGGAAAAAGGAATAGGTTCAGAAAAAGACAAGGAACAAAAGTTAAATGTCAGGTCCTTGGCCAAACATGTGCTTGAGAACATATGCAATGAAGACATTGTAAACCCTCCCATGGAATGACTTGGCTTGTTTCATCAATTCTGCCAGCTCTAGATATTGGGTGATGAAGTCTTTACCACTGACCCCATCACCACTACCAACTGCTTGCAAATGCCACCACCACCATGAGTGGAAATCAGTCTCCGTAGTCATTTTTATGTCATTATTGTTTTTCAACTTAACATCTGGAAATGGATTCACTTAAATGGCTACAACTAGCTTCCATTCAATACCTGAGCCACACTTACAGCTGGAAAAGTGGCATCTGTTATTTTTAGGCATCATAAAAAGAGATGAGATCTGCCAACTTCCATGTAGTTGAGAATACTCCGAAAGTATAGAAAAAAAGAGTTTTCAAAGAATGAGCAAACAAATGTTCAATGTGTACTCCAATTATTCAGTTCATTTGCCTAAAACTTTTGAAAGACATCTCTTAGTTCCCCTCAGATCCCTGTAGCAAGTTTCAGTCTTTCCTAAAGATCTTAAATTGAGGCCTCAGGTATCACAGACTACATGTTCAGAATGTTGGATTAAAATCTGAATTCTGCCTTTTCCCCAGTAAGACAGTTTTATTATTAGAACAGAGGTTGTAAAGCACAGGAGTGGAACAAATATAATATAAAATGTTCTTATTAATCTCAAGTGAAATGACCTTGGCTATGTCTCTACTTAGCCTTTTCCATTTGTTTTGTCAACTGTAGAAATGCTAATGAGCCTACTTCAAATGGTTATTGATTATTTAATGTGGTATTACAAAACTATTTACAGAAACCTCTGAAGAGCTAAATATAGATGTAAGACAAATTGAGAGCAGGTGGTGGACAGGGAGAAAGTATGAACCGTGAGTGTACAACTAGGTCTTATATCCCAAATACTACTGTCTGAAGCACTATATGTGTTATGGATTGAATATTCACGTCTTCTCCAAAGTCATATGTTGCAATCCTACCCCCCCAATATGATGGACTTAGGAGGCAGGGCCTTTGGGAGATGTTTGAGTTGTGAGGCTGGGGCTCTCATGAATAGAATTCATGACCCTTTAAAAGACTTCAGAAAGTGCTTTTGCTTTTTCTATGATGTGAGGCTACAATGAGAAGTCGGCAGCTTATAGACCAGAAGATGGCCTTCACCAGGTGCTGACAGTTCTGGCACCCTGATCTCGGATTTGCCAGTCTCCAAAACTGTGAGAAAGCAAATTCCATTATTTATAAGCTACCCAGTCTAGGGTACTTATTATAACAGTCCAAACTGACTAAAACAATATATTAACAAATCTAAGGAACATGGCAAAACAAGGCAAAAGTAATTTGCTGAGACATCATTTAAGCCCTCTTGCTAAAAAAAAAATTAATAAATTAATCATACATATATAATTTATATGTAGATAATATTTATAGATGCTATAAATATATAATAATTTATTTATTAACTTTATTTCTCTGCCATTTTCACTCTGCTGATTAATAGTTCTCTAAATGATTTGCCCTTTGCCCTCTACCATTTTCCAATCTCCTCAATTGTTGATTTTCTTGGAAAAAAGAGCTATGATACATGGCTTCTGTGACACTTTTCTTGAATGGATTGTGTATAAGGAGATGATTATTTAACTTAAAGGAAACAGTGAAGTAACTTAGAGCAATCTTATCTTGTTTAAATATAATCCATGTAGACTTCAAATTAAGTACTCCACCCCACAAAATTAAGTAAGATGGCATAAAAAAAGATGGAATGGTGGATAGATAGAAGAATGAACTGGTACAGATAACTTTATCTATTTTAAAATTAAATGTTAGGAAAAAGAGGAAAAATTTTGGAGTTACAAAAAAATTTTAGAGTTCATATACCAAAAATTCATCACTACTTAGAATATTACTGTACTCATAGATAATTTTCATGCAAATGAATGGAAGAATTTGACAAAAAAATCAAGACTCAGAATGAATAAGGTGACTGCTAAATTGCATAGCTAGTCATTGGCAGAATCACAGCTTACTTCAGGTTTCCGAACTCTCAATTGGGTGATTTTTTTTTTATTAGTCAGTGTTTACATTTGGATAACTAGTCCTTATCTCAATTAATATGAAGGAAATTCAGCTTGAGACAAACATGTGCAAATTCTTAGAACACGGTGTGGTAGCTGACATAAATAAGTAATTATCAAGAAACATTATTTATAGAAGTTCTAATAGATTTTGAAATTTGAACTCATCATCCTCAAGCTAGTGATTATTTCTAATATATCCTAACTCTAAATCTTAACTTTATGATTTATTCATCAAGATTTCCTTTTGATGTGTATGCGCATGTGTTTATAGGTGTATGTATTGGGAGGGATGAGGGGAAGATGATAGGTGGTCAAAAAGAAGAGCATGGTGCTGCCCCTTTCTCTACACAACTCAGGAGGGTACCCCTTTTATACATCAATAAGTCACATTCTGATATTCAGAAAGTGTTTGAGATTCAGAACATTTTAGATTTTAAAAAGATGTATTATGTATGTGTGCATTAAATATGCTATACCTTTAAAGTGGTTTGAGTGGTGCCCCATAATAAAATATACTAACATATCTGAAGTGAACTATATGGACATTTACAGCAAATGGAATAAATAAAGGCTGTAGAGAGCCTCACATCGATTCAAGTGTTTTCTCTTAAATAACAAAAAGCATGTCAGAGCTTTTAAATTTCATAATTGCAGATGAGAGATTGTGGGGCTACATTTGCATTCCAGGTATCACAAAGCTCTGATGCTAGGGAAAATGAGGAGTGTTTCATAGACATGCTACATTCTCTTCGGATCTGATGATATCTCTATATGTACTGGTGGGAAATGAGAGGAGATTGACATAGAATATAAAAGAATTTAGAGTAATAGAATATAGGCTTTTTTCCTTAAATTGTTCCTACTAGACCAGCAATTCTGTAGTATTAAGCAATATGCTTGGCCTATAGTACGTGCTAAAAAATTTTTATGTGGAAAAAACAGCATGGATGATTTACTAAAGAAACTCCCCTTCTCCAACTGGGTGACAATTTTACATCATTTTAGTATCAGTTCAGATGTCATTTTCTCCAGAAATGCTTCCATCACTCTTCAGATGGAGTTAAATACCTATTGTATGTAGTCCCATAACAATCCATGTCAGCTTTCAGCATACTACACTTCCCCACTATATTTGTATTTTTCCTTATCTGTCTTCTACACTTTGAGACAAACACTGAAGCTTTTAATCAATATTTGTTCTTGACATTCAGTAGGTTCTTTATTATTGAGTGAATCAGTAGTTTTCCATTGAATGAGTAAGCAAATAAGTTGTTCATTAAACAGGCATATTGATGGAGGTAATGGCGCTTTTTACTGGATCCAATGCAGAAGTTTGACATTATGGAATGAAATTAAATTTTAGTCTATGACAGCCCCCTCCAGGTAACAGGGGAAAAAGGAGCAGAGAACATTCATTTAGTGAATAAAGATTTTCGTGAAAGTAAACACATCATGGGACAGGCCTTGCTTCTGATTTTACAATGATAGAAGTCATGTATCAGAATACAATGGCCTTGGCAAGTCTTTGCCCTAAATCTCTGCTTTCGTGGATGCTCAGGAACGTTTGTCTGTGTTGTTTATACTTCTCCAGATACTTCTAAATCACTTGCCTCACTTTCTCTCAGCTTCATATTTTTCCACATTTATGTCTTCTAAAACTTCATGATTTTTTGGTATCTCTCCATTAGGAAACATTTTGCTTTGGTCTCACTGTTTTTAATTTTAATTGGAAAAAAAAATTAAAGATAAATGTCTTATCTTGTTCCTAGTTACCAGTTAGTACCAAGAACTTCCACTTAGTAAAGTTACTATGAGAAATCACAGGCACTATGTTTGGAGAAAGAAGCACTACCCAACCACATGAGTTATGGCTAAGGCTATAGAGACAGGAGGTTAAAAAACAACCATAGAAAACTATTTCTGGCAGCTATGGTCAGATTCACTGAACATAATTGCCTCTTTAGAGTATAGACTAACACAATATGATTCATTCTTTCTACCTTCATTGCACTAATGCATTCCATTATTGTCTCCACTGGTTGATGCCCAACCACTGATTAATAGCCTTCATCCCATTAGCACTCATCAGTCAGTTCAGAGTTCAAAATATGGTCAATAATTCCTTGGGTAACTCTTTAAAAACATCATAGTACCATTTTAAGAGTTCTAATCAGGATAAAACAAACACAAATATCGATAATAACACTCATCGCCATTGATTAAATTTCAAATAATTATTAAAATAATAAAAGCTCTGGAAACTGAGTTAGCAAAACTGACTTGTCTTCTGCCTTCATATGGTTAAGCACATAAAATACCACAGTAAAAGCAAACCAAAGCACAAACAACACTGATATGAGCACAAACAAAACCAGACAACAGAAACAGAGTCACCTTGTCTAGAGTTGGCTCCTAAATCTAAAAAGACTTGATCCTTTTTGCTGAAAAGTACTATGCCCTATAAAAACAACTCTGTTTCTGACTTCTGCAATATGATTTCTGAACACATATGATAACATTTGCAGATCAATAATCATGTGAAGAGACTGATGTGTTTGTTCGCTTTTTTTTTTTTTCGATTATGAATAGACTGCATCTTAGCAGTTATTTCTGGTTTTATTTGTTACTACATGCTAAGTGTCCTTTTTCTGAAGGGTGAAGAGGGAATATGGTTTCAGAAGCTGTAATTTTTTTTTTTTACTTTTTACTTTTTACTTATTTTATTATTATTATTATTATTATTATTATTGTTATTATTATTTCTCTGAGCTTAAGTCTAGAGACAGAGTGCCAAGCTCTAGAAAGCCAGGGCAGGTTTTATATGGTTTGTGAAACATTTAAGGAATTGGTGAGAATGGAATTAGCATGTGAGGGTAGAAGTAAGCCATCTATGGAGTATAAACATACCATGCATAAAACAAACCATGGAAAGTAACATGCTAAAAATGTGTCAGGTGTCTACACTAGATGGAGCACAGTTTTCATGTGGTAGCAGAAAGAAATAATATACTCCCCTCAGATATCATGTCACCACTGTTTTTTTTGTTTTGTTTTGTTTTGTTTTTACCAAATAGAGCATTAATATACACTATAGCTAATATTCAGTGGCATACACTTACATTACTCAAATAACCTCAGCTGTCTTTTGTGATTAATATTTTCCATGATGAAAGCTTCTTTAGAAAAGATTCTTAGACATCCAAGGAGCTTCATTATATAAATACATAATCTCTACATCTTTTTCCTTTGCTATCTTTCCCAATGAAATAAGGAAGGGCATACTTATTTCAATTTATTTTTCCTAAGAAATTATGCAGACTGCAATGAAAGCATGGCGATAGAAAATTATTTTTCTCCATAGTCTTTCAGTGTGTCTTGTTTCTACAATGTCACTTCTGTTCTACAGCTCACCTTGAGATGATGATCCTATATGAGTTTCAAAGTGAAAATATAAAGTAAATACATTTCTCTGTGTCACATACAGAGATCAAGTGTAAAATTTCAGTTATCACAGTAGATAATATATGCATTTCAGTAATCATGTACAGAAATTATTTACCCACCTCCAACCTCTCTTGGGGGAATGAGTTCCCCGGCATTTATTCCCCATAGAGTTAAATTAAACTCAGTTGTATTTCCTGATGTGGATAAGTATCCATCTGTGGTCCTGATTACCACCATCATTATGTGTTATTAACCAATGTGAAAATTATCAAGTTACATAATGATAGCAGTCAGTTAGCCCCACTTGCTTTCAAGTCCTTAGTTGGAAGAATTTTCTGCAAATGAAAAGAGTTTAAAATTGAAATTTGTCCTTTAAACAAGATAGATATAGTTTTATGGTATGTATTCAAAATAATACTTATATATTATTATATATAAAGTATTACATATAATGATATCATTTCTAATTATTTGTATTATTTCTCCAAAGCCTTCATCAAATGTGAATAATAATCATTGATTTACTATGGGATTAAGTAGAGTTGTCTAGGATGATAATGCTCTAGAAACCAACTTGGCTAGTCATGGGGGTAATTAAAAGAGTGATCTTTTCAAAATTTCAATTTCAGGCTTTCTCACTGAGTAAATTATAAAGATGCACCCCAGGGAACTTTAAGGAAGTAATGAGGCTTTCATTTCCATATGTCAGATTAGTTTTTTCCTAGTGTACTTAATATCAGAAAAGGCCATGAACTAATTTCTTGGCTTGTTCAATACTGAGAAGACCCTAAACAACATTTTTCAATAGAGGGCCCAAAGAGAAAGTCAGTGATGATGGGAGTTTGCCACCAGAGCAATTTTCATGCTTACCATGACTCTGTAGGACCATCCAAGTGCACTCATACAAATGAAAAGCGGGCTCGTGCAGAAGAGAATCCATATTTAAAAGTAGTATGACATTGTCTATCCACGCTATGTAGAATTCTTACCAGTGTCAAGGTCATTCAATACATCAAAGATTTAGAAAATACATTTTGGGTTAACTTGCTTTATAGTGTCTTAAACTGCTCATTTAAATTGAAGTTCACTGGATCTCTCCAGCTGGATATCTTCATAAATTGCTATTTTAGATTTTCTAAAATTAGAAAATCTTATTTTGAAATACTTTGTAACTGGCCTGCACATGTTATAGACCCAGAGGGTACAACTAATCATCAGTAGAGGCATTTTACAAATCTGAATGGTCTCAAATCCTTGAGCAAGATCACACTTACCATTTCATTTTTCTTTATGTCAGTATGTGATACTAATCACATGCTGTTGGTGATGCTTTAGAAACTAACTCCTATCTCCATTATAATTCTAGGAGAAAGCACTACCTTATATGGATTGGGATTTTGTTTTTTAAGGAGACAAGTTTTGCTGGTAGACAATCCAAATATAACAAGGAATCCCTACCATTTCATATAGGAGTAAACTCTAATTAAAAGATCTCTTTGTGGCACCAAGCTACAGAGCTGATATCAGCATCTCTGAATATGTCAGCAAAGTCCTCAAACTAGTAAGAGTTCATCCAACATTTAGATTTTGTAAAATAAGCTTTTGAGCACATGGTATGTACTCAGTAGAAAATTATTTTTACCACCACATTATCTATAAAATTCAAAATATTATATAGAAATAAATGAAACTAAATGTGTATAGAGCTATTTCAGTTTCATTTGCAGAATGGGCATGATAATCAAATTTGGAAACTAATATACTGTTTTTTTAATTTGAGGAGAATAAATATATAAATCTCAGATAAAGATGTTCATTTTTTTTCTCAAGCTTATTTTGGTTTTATTCAGCTTCAGAATAAGTGTATTTAAAAGAAATAAGTAAACCTTCCACTTCTGAAATCACACATTACCCGAGAAAATCCATCATTCAAGTTTATAAGTGGATTAAATGGGCAGTAAAACAAATTTTACATAGTCTAGAAGACTTCAGATAATATATATATTCTATTACTTAAATCATGAAAATCATAAACTTGCCAAAAGAAATAGTACATTACTTGATTTGAAAAACCAAGAATAGACTTCATCTTAAGAAATATTTATAAAATATACCTAATTTCCCCTTTAGAATAATTTGTGAGTATATATATCTTCTAAATTCAGAAAATCTTTAAAAATATATTTTATCACTTTCCTTGGTATCTTTTCCTAACTGTGTTTTGATCCACTGTAATAAGTCATTGTCAAGTGAGACAGTGCCTCACTTTGTCTAAGGAGCCAGGGACAACAGCCATAAAAGAAGTAGTGGAGTAAATTATAGCTAATTACTGAGAAAACATATACAGAAAACTAAGTATAAATGAAGTCGATTGATAAATACAACATAGGGAATGGAAAATAAAAAAATCTCTTGGTCAGTATTCATCATTAAAACACAAATACAATCCTAACTTCAGGACTTTCATATGATTTTTCATACAATCTGTAAATCAAATTATATGGTAATAAAATAACCTTTTGCTTAATGAATTATTCATGTTACAAATCATTAACAAAAGAATAAAATTTGATTCTAGATACTATACTTCACATCTAGATAGTAAACACTTGACAGCCGTTAACTCATTTAATTTTTCAGATGAAGAAACTAAGAAGATAAAAAACCAGAGTATTTTGGAAACAGGTGGGACTGGTAATACAAATTCAGTCCATATTCACCTAGTGTTAAAACACAATCTAAACTTCCTAAACTAAATAATTGTCTGCAAAAAGCATAAGACATGGCCCCTAACTTTGAGACAATATTCTACCAAGTGAAATACAACTATGAACAAATACCCACATCACAACTTATTGAATGAAATAAAACTACATACAAAACAACCACAATATGTCCATTATAACATGACAGTATCCATAATGTTCTATGGCATCAGAAAAAAATAGAACCAAAATCAGCAAGAGGCATCAGCGAAAGCTTGCTGACATAATTAACCTATGGAGTTGAGCACCAGATAGAGATAAAAAATTTGTCAAGAATTCAATGAAGAAAAGAAATTTGGGGAGCATAATGGTATATTAAAAATTATTATGTAGTAGAATTAACTTTTCTTGTAGCCATTGCAGAATTATTAAAATATGTTAAAGAGGTAGTGACAGTAATGTTTTAGAATAAAAGTTTGTCAATGATATCAAACTTGAATTTGAGGAGCTTAGAATAAAGACAGATCTACTGGAAAATTTTACACAAAAAAACAACCTCGTCTATGGCATTAAAGATGAAAAGGAGCATGACGGCTGAAAAGATCTTTAGAAAGATCAAATCAACAGGATTTGGCTATATGAGATGACAAACAAGAAAGCTGCATTTTTTTAAGTGTTTGTTTTAACATAGGGACAGACATTTCATTCAAACAGACTGAAGAACACCAGTTTTGTTTTTGGTTTTCTGCTAAAATGCTCGTAGTAGCTGTGATGTTTAAAATGTATGAAGGTATTCTTAAAGAAATTGAAATCAGACATCATTTAAAAAATCAGATACCAAGTTTAAGACAGGGTAATTGGTAATGAGGAAGGAACCCTTATTAGGAAGCACCGAAACCAAGTCCTCACTCTGTTAATAACATGTTTGAAAAAGTAAATTAGCTTCTCTGGATCACAATCTAAGTGATTGTATATGGAAAAGTTAAGGAAAATATGTGTCCTTAATTATGTAAACCACAGAGTTCTCTTTGGTATTATTCTAAAAATAGAATTCTCCAGTTGTAAAGGCATGTAAATAAGGGCAGTTGTCCTTACCTGGATCACTAAATTAACAGTAATAATAAATATTGGAATCTGTTTAAGATGGTGAAATATATATATATATAAATTAAGACCCTGAGTCATTTATAGTTTACAAAAGACAAGACAGATCAAGTTTGATTTTCTGTTTCAAAGGGTATTCACGATCAAATGAGAAAGTGCATATAAAATTGTTTACAAAATAAGAGAACATAGAAAAGTAAGACGTTATCTTTCTAGATACAACTATTGTGTAAGAGATATTCATGGTACCAATGACCAAAGAAGCATTCAGTATTTATTCAACAACATTTATTGAGTATCATCTATGTGTCAGACACTGTTTTAGGCATTGGTTTACAACTTTGAAAAAAAAAAAGCCATATTCTTATTTCAACCCTAATTGGAATAGGCAGACAGTAATTAAATAGACTGGAAAATATCAGCTAGTATTAATAGATCAGTTTTAATTCTAAGTTCTGTAATTTAAAAATAGTATTTTGTGATAGTGACTGAGAAACGACTCTGCAGGTGTGGCCAAGAAAGGCCTCTGAGGTTGGAGTGAAAACTTGAATGACAAGGAGAGTATCATGTAACAAAGACAAAGAAGTAAGCAGGAGCCAGACCATATAAAGCCAGAGCAGATTAACAGCTGATACTTCATTCCAAGGCAGTTTTAGGTAGAAGAGCAAATTATTTATTTTCTATTTTAAGTGATTTTATAAGAAAACAGTAAAATCCTGTTTTCTTATGGAGAATCTCAAAAAATATTGGAATTAGTATAAAGAACAGATGTGGAATGGTGATGATTGGGTCTGGGTTACCAGAAATTAGAACAAAGAGAAGGAAATAGATTTAGAATGAGTTTTAGAAGAATTTAACATTTAGAATTGACTGGACTGGCTAGTGGTTTAGATGTTGGAATAGGGCAGAGAAAGAGAGAAACAAAGATTCTCTGATATGTTGCAGCTTCTCAGTAATTAACTTTTGAATGAATGAATAAATGAATGCATGAAAACTAGAATAGATTGTTGGGAGCTATCAAGGAATTTCCAAGTTGAAAGACATTTAAAAGTAGCATACAGCAAGGTTGGCAGACTACTCTTCATTTCTGTCCCATTAATAGCTTAATTCTCTAGCCACCTGAAAATTCACCTGGAGTTGAATTATTGTACCTTCTCAATGAACAAGAGAGAAATCTCTCTCTCACATTCATGTCCTGAATGGGTTATGGTCAAGCCAGAAGAGCTAGCTCCATTTTCACTTTAACCTTCAGTTCTCTCATTTTAGCTAAGCACTTAGGAATTACCCTTATTTTTGAACTAAGCTTCTAATATATATCGATATTGATATCGATATCGACATAGATATAATAACATATCTAATAGATTTTAATATGTATTAGAATACAATAGGGTCTGTATCGTATATCTTAAATTATTGGGGGAATGAGAGATGAGGGTTCAAAAATCAACGCCTTTGCTAAGTTAGAATAATTAGATTGAATTTTCCTAATAAAATTTAGAAATGTGAATAAAATTCACATAAATAACAAACTTATTCATTAAAGAAAACATAGCATGAAGGCATAGAAGTGCTCTTCTACCAAAAGCAATGTGGCTGATTGAGTTTATAAAAAGGTTTACAAATGTCTTTTAGATGTGAAGTTGGAGAATTCTGGTAATTGAAACCCATGAATTGACTTCATATTTCTCACTTTAGGAACGAGTTGATGATTCCATAATCTCATAATTTCCTGAAATTTTAGAATGAAAATTGAGCTATGAATAAGTGTTAAGTACATTTACATTATCCCTCTTGATTTATCTTATTTATAAAAATATGTGATTAATACCTTTTAATTTCAAAATAGAATCATAGAGTTCTAGAGTATTACAGATAGAAAGACTGAGATTCTCTAAACCAATGCTGTCTGATAGAAATTTAAGATGAGCTACATATATAATTAAAAATTCTCTTGTAGCCATATAAATATACATAAAAAGTGAACAGGTAACAATAATTTCAATTTATTTTATTTAACTTATAGCCAAAATATTATAACTTTACATAAAACTAATATAAAAAAATTGAGATATGTTACATTCTTTTTTGAGGAGGGAGTAGTTAAGTCTTCAAAATCAGGGATACATTTTATATAAACCACACATCTCAGTTCAGATTAGTCACATTTCAAGTGCTCGGTAGCCACATATGGCTAGTGACCACTACGTTAGAAATTGTAGTTCTAATCCATATTTAAGAGATGAAGAAAATTATATCCTAGATAAATTAATAAATTTGCCTGGAATCCCAGAATGAGAACTTTACAATGTGACTCACATGTCTCACTCTTATAACATTGGGTTTATAAATCATAATTGTTGACTCCCTTTTGGACATTTATCATGTGCCAAGCACTGTTCCAAGCCCTTAACATTAATTAACTCATTTAATCATCATAGCAATGAAGAAGGTGATATTTTCTCAATAGAGAAAAGCTTAAGTGGTGACCAAAGGTACCAGCTTTTAAGTGGCAGAAAAAGGACTTGAATCCAAAGAGTCTGCCTCCAGTTTCTGTTCTTGGCCATGACAGTTTTCTGGCAAAAGGTAAAAGAAATGACTTTATATTTTATAGTTGAAAGCAAAGTACAGAACAATACCATCAGTCAAAGGTAGTATGTGCCTAATGTTTTCATCAATAATAATATTTGTTGCACTCAACTGAACTCTTGAAATAATACTGTTCTAGTGAGCTGAAAGCATCCTTTCCAGCAAATCCACTGCATTGCTGGCAAAATACATTGTTATGGGTGGGGTGTCTGGCACCCTTTACAAATGAGCTTGAGGATATTTCATCTCTTTCTGATTTTTAAATTTGGTGGATTTCTTTTCACCTATCGCTTTTGTTTTGTTTTTGTTTGCTTGCTTGCTTTGATATTATTATAGAAAAGTAGTGGATTTGTATTTCTGGGTCATTCAGGATATTTTTTAAGCATTGCATTAATAAAATTTCTCTACATATTTACTTCCATTACCTTGTTTTTGTTACTGAATGTTGATACACATTGTACTATTTTGTTATACAAAGAAATAATCAATTGATTAACTTGTAACAAAATTAGCACTGTCAAATTACTTATATGCATTAAAAATATTTGTTATACTTTAATAGCTGATAAATGCCTAATAATTTCTTTATAAATGCTTACCTGACTCATTAATAATATTAAAGCTACTATATCATGCACCTATTCATGTTGCAATCTCCCAAGGTCAAAGAATTGGTGCCAAATATAAGGATACACCTTCTTATACATTTTACTCACTTAAATTTATTAGGAGTTGTTAAGATTCTCTCTCCTCTTCTCTCCCTGAGAAAAAACAATATGCATCCGTATTTAAAAGCTACATCATACAAAGTCCATTGCACTTAGCCTGCCAATTTTCTTTTCTCGATCTTGATGAAACAAATCATGACTATAGAGGTTTCGCTCATCTTTTGTGGTTTTAGAAAGAGAAAAATGGATCCTTGAGCTGCTCACTGCTGACCATTATATCAGGCACTTCCCTTACCTTCTGAGTAATGGTTTTAATGACATTTTTCTCCTCACCACATAATCTTCCACCCTAATGTATCAGATTCAAGGAAACCGAAGACATTTGTTGAAGGAACAACAGCCATTGTAGACCATGTCCACTGTCATTCAATGACCCCACCTGATTTTTTTTAATCAAGACTTTTGATATAATTCCTCTATTTTAGAGAAAGTCTAGAACTGTCCTCTCTCTTGACCACATTGTTTCAAATATGGCTCAGGCTGCCCCAAGTAACTAAAAGCATTTTTTTTCTTTAGTTTTAACTTGAAAATAAAAAATAATTTTTTGCTTTGAATTTCCTACTCAAACTTTCCTGCTAAAAGTCAAGTAAATATTGATTTTTTAAAAAAGTGGCTGGGCAGATGAAAGTAATTTCCCTGACTATTTCACAGTATACCAGCTTTGGATGCACAAACACAACCCCAGCGTCAGCAGACTTGTAATATGCATTCTGGGTTTGTACTTCTGAAGGAAGCATCATGACTATCACATCTGAATTTCATTTTCCTGTTACGGCTTTTGAAATTCTTGTTCTTGCTATGTTGTATTTTATGGGGGGGGGAAAATGGCCTATATTTTGCGGAAAAATCAGTGTATGTGCATTACAAATGCTGAAAAGCAGATCAAAGTATCATTACTGAATAACACCACCATACTCTCTTTTCACTTCAAAGTGTCTCACATTTAACCCTTTCTTTTCCTGTTAGTATAGTACCCATATTCTCATCCTGAATAACTTAAGTCCTGTTTATAAGAAAAAATAATGGGGGATGTCATCAGTAGTATTTTAAGGGCTACATATAAAGTCAAATGGGTGGTAGGGTAATATGGGAGATCATTTCATAAACGATATAAATGTCTAACCAATGTACTGAAACTAAAAAAGAAAAGAAACCCTAGTATAAAACTACATTGAAATGCTAATTTACATAGAAAAACATAAAGCAAGCTCTAGGATAGTTTTGACTGTCTTAGAAGTACATTTTCTAATAGGCCCCTCTAGGGTTAGATGTTAGAGATTCTATTTGAGAACTTCAAATCTTCAATAACACCAGCAAGGCTATATTTGAAAAACTGTTATTGAATTTTCAAAATATTTAATCGTGATAGTTTCTTAAATGTTATTGTAATAGTTAATTAGATAAAATACAGAAGATTTTTATTGTTATTACTTTCTTAATAAAATAGTACAACTGAAGTCCAGGTTCAATCGTATCATCTCCCTCATCAGTAACATCTGTCACAATCTATATACCTACAGAATAAAATGGGAATTCTCTTAGTTGTATTTAAGGTCCCCATAATGTTACTCAAATAATGTCACCTATCTTATCTCTCTGTTACATTCCCTACACCCTAGTCAATCTTATTCTTAAAAATATTCAAGAATAAGATTCAAGAGCCTCCCTTGATAACCTGTGTTCCCGTTAAGCATTCTTATCTTATTCTAATTTCTTTCTGCTATTTAACCTGACAGCTAAATGTTCTGAGCATATAATCTGCTTTCATTCAAGACAAGGTAAGCTGTCTTAAAGAGAACAGACTACATAAATATAATTAATATGATAAATTTGCAAATAAAGTAATGCATTATTACTGTTTCATGGAGAATCTCCACACACCTACACAATGCTGATTCCATCATAATGACTCCATTTGGAAAATATTCTTTTTCTGAAGCAGCATCCATGCTCTTTCCCTCTTCACTTCAGCTCTCAACCAGCATTACTGCTTGATACTTGCCAAGATATACTTATTTATTCTTTATGTCATATGAAGCCCACCCTGCCTGAGATGTTAGTCTGATTGAGTTTTTAGTGATTAAATATTTAGAATAATAAGTTAAATATCTTCAAAATAATATTTGTATTGTATATGCCATAATGACTGAAAACAGCAAGACTAATCTTTCCTATACAGAAAGATATACCTTCCCTAAATTTTTTAAGGCCTACTTATACTGTATCAATCTTATCTTGGAATAAATGTCCTCACCTTATAATTATTGCCTGCCACATAATTCATTGAGCAGAATAATCTGTGACCTTTCTCAAAAAGCAAGAGATTATGTTAACATGCAACCTAACGTTAGCATCCTAAATTCCTTTCAAAATAAGATGATTTTGTTTACAATTGATTTGCAACTGTATTTCAAGTGTTCATTAGAGGCAATGTATGTAATAACCTACTTATATGTTAAGAGTTTGGAATATTGGGTCCCTATACCTGGCATTTCTAAACCTATAAAGATATGCTTAACCTATAAATGATGCTGAAATGAACTTCTAACTCCTTTTTGAATTTCTCACAACTTTATAGTAGGGGAAGATTGTTTACATGCAAAATTACCTGGTAGATAATAGCAATATTCAAGTACAAGTGACATTTCCTCAAAAATAACACAATTCATCTTCAGCATTGCCTGTCCAATGAAACCTTCCTTGAGCATCATCACCACCAACAAAGGCACAAATAATCATTTCCTTTTCTGAGTTCCTATAGAATCTTGTTGATGGCATTACTGATTACTTTAAATGTTTATCTTACACTATGCTGAGATTTCCTGCAGATCAGATTCAAATGAAAATGTCTTATTTATTTCTGATTCCCCAGAACTAGCCTCACAAATAGTAGGTGCTCAGTGATGATATGCTAATGAATGAGTGTAATTTTTCTATCCTCTCTAATTTTCTAATTCCATGAAAAAATGTAGCACTTCCACTCAGTATTTTAATAATTAATGAAGTGTTGTTTTCAGTTGTTGCTCAATCATTTAACGTAAAAGCTCTTTAAGGTCAAGAAACTGGTCATATTTCTTTTCATTCTCCATTTAAATTTCAATCATTGGAAAATAACAGATATAAAACTGTTGAGTAGGTAATAGTGCATTTTCTAATTAATTAACTAATCCTCCTTAATTAGTTAATTAGAATATTTATTGAATAACAGCTATGCCAGACAGATTAATGCTCAGGTCAAAATTATTCCTTAAAATGATTATTTTAAGCATCAATCCAAACCTACTGAATCAGAAATTCCAGGGAATGAGCTGAGAAATCTATGTTTTGAAACCTTATAGGTGATACTGATAATTTGCTAAATTTGGAGATTCCTGAACTGGAGTTTGCTAAAAGGAAAAAAAAAGCATGAAATTTAAGATAAATGAGACATAGGGTTTCTCATCTCAGTCTCCTGCCATTCTTCACTGCCTTACCAGTGACTCTGAACACACAAAGAACCAATAGAAATAAAAAATCAGAACAAATGCAAAAAACCAGAACCATCTTTACAAATAACAAATCAATTACTTATGCTAATATATGGTGTGTGTGGTGTTATATATATATAT
>CM053501.1:80287147-80314992 GCA_028627145.1 Eidolon dupreanum
GTTGTACCAATTTGCAATCCCACCAACAATGTATAAGGGTTCCCTTTTCTCCACATCCCCACCAACACTTGTTTTTTTGATTTATTGGTGATAGCCATTCTGACAGATGTGAGGTGATATCTCATTGTTTTAATATGCATTTCTCTGATGGTTAGCAACCTTGAGCCTCTTTTCATATGTTTATTAATCAACTGTATTTCTTCTTTGGAGAAGTATCTATTCAGGTCTTCTGCCTACTTTTTAATAGGATTGTTCATTTTTCTGTTTTTGAGTTGCAGAAGTTCTTTATATATTTTGGATATTAACCCCTTATCAGACGTATCATTAGCGAATATCTTCTCTCGGTTGTCTTTTTGTTTTGTTGATGGTTTTCTTTGCTGTATAAAAACTTTTTAATTTGATATAGTTCCATTTGTTTATTTTTTCTTTTGTTTCTCTTGCATGAGGAGATATATCTGAAAAGATATTCCTGTTAGTAATATTTTCTTCTAGAAATTTTGTTGTTTGAAGTCTTACATTTAAGTTTTTAATCCATTTTGAGTCTCTTCTTGTATACAGTGTAAGAAAAAGGTCTAGCTTCTTCTTCTTCTTCTTCTTTTTTTTTTTTTTTTTTGGCATGCATCTGTCCAATTTTCCTAACACCATTTACTGAAGAGACTGTTTTACCCCATTGTACATTCTTACCTCCTTTGTTGTATACGAAGTAAGCGTATAAGCATGGATTTATTTCTGGGCTCTCTATTCTGTTCTATTGATCAATGTATCTGTTTTTATGTTGTAGTATCATTTTCCTTATGTTATTTTGATGGTCTAGAGTTTGCAAGTGAACTCACTGAATTCTGTTTTCTTCTGACTGTGCACTTGACTTCCTGCTGTAAGTTTCTTACTTAATAAAGGTCAAGTAGCACTTACAAGAACCTGACATGAAAAAATAGGAAATACAACTTTCACTCTGCCAAGTGCAGTGGAGTTTCAGTATTATTAAATCAATCAGTTAAACACCAACATTTGTTAATTACTTATACTATGCCAGCACTATGGACAATATAATCTCTCAATGGCTTGTAATTGAAATGAAGCAATGATGTGTTTAATCATGAATTAATTAGCCAACTACACAAGATCATTCTTGGTTTAAGTGTATCTTTCTGTGTCTCAGTTCACACCAGGGTTTTAGGTAAGTGGAAAAGAAGAACAGTGAAAAAGATTGGGAATGGTAGAATGATAAGAACCTATGGAAGTAGATACTTAATAGAATATGATACTTCATGCTAATTATTGAATTTCTTTCATTCTACTCTGAACTTATCAATAGTTAAGCTTTTCAAGTAAGCTCCAGTTCCAGGAGCATTGAAAGTGAGAGGAAGGAACAAATGAGAAATGTGAAGAAATGTATAAGAATTGAAAAGACCACTTTGTTCTTCTAATCTCATTTCCCCTTCTATCATCTCAGCATCTGAGTTCTTCAAGAGAAATAAATAGACGCAGAAATCAAAGTTCATGCTAGGATTCCAGAATTGATTGCCTAATCTGTATATTTCCATTTTAAATAAATCAGGCATTATTTCTATATTAACTTTATGATACCTAAACAGGTTGGGGATATGTTGAAAAAGACTGAAAAAAAAAAGGAAAGATCTAAGATTGCTTATTTATTTCCAAGAATAATTGTGATATGTTTGTGAGCTATATTTTATGACTTTAAATGCATTTTCCGTGCATTTACACATTATTTTCAAAAATGCTTACTTTAACTGTATCAAATCAGTTCAGATATTTCTACAATATACAAAGCTGTCTAATTTACTACTTTTAAAAAAATTATTTTATCATTAGTTTCAAGTATACAGTACATTGAAAATTTACTGTTTTTTAAAGTGAATGTTATGCCCATAGATACAAAAGTAGAGAAGTGAATGATAAAGTAGCTTTAAGCTCTCAATGGATTATATTTCAAAAGAATGTATTTATATTACCAAATTTTTAATTGTTTCTAGGACAAGCACTTTTTACAAAACTCCTTGCAATTAATCTTGTAAACTTCCAATTAGTCAGACTTATTTTGGGAGGAAGGAGTAACTGTTCTTTTCATTAATGTGTCCAACTATAAAACAGGAAGGATTTGTGAATTACCAGAAAGCCAGGTAAATTAAGGTCAATCTCATAACTTTTCAATAAAAGTTATATTTTTTCCTGAGACATCATTAAAGGGGCATTCGTTAATTTAATCAAAAGTCACAAGCATAATGCTATCCTGAGGGTGGGGGCTGATGCAGTGAAGTGAAGGAGAGAAAGAAGAATCAAGCTCGTGACAAGATTTCTAAACTTGGCTCAGCATCCATTATCTCAAAGGTGACTGTGTCATAATGACAGATCACAAAGCGGGAATACAAATGACGAGCTGGGGGAGTAGTGGTGGTGGTTTAAACACAGGCACAGAATGCTCATTAGTTACATTAATCTTGACCTAATGGAAATCTTGGCTTAGGAAGGTGGTACTTACATGAATGAGACTAATGTTCTAAATTCAGGATACTGGCAGAACAGAAAGTAAGTTACTAGAAGGTCATGGGCCATAATCTCAACATTCAGTTTATGGATACTGAGAGATGAGTGATGAGAAATTACCTTTGTTTGAATAATATTTGGTAATGAAAATTGATTTCAAATGCCATAACGCACATGCATATGCATGCACGTGCGTGTGCACACACACACACACACGCGCACACAGGTAGAGACCGAGAAAGAATATATAGATATTACTATATGTTACATATTTTATATAACATATTGTATATTGTTATATATAGTATGTTTTAGTAACCATATGCATATTACATATTTTTATATATGATTCTTCAAATTACTAAAATAAAGTCATAAAAACATAGTATTTAATTAAAATTAGGCTGAATCATATTATTTACATTACTAAATAAGAAGAAATTCTCTTAATAAAGGTGTGCTTAAGTCAGAAGTTTGTAGGCTGGTGACCCTGCAAACAAATGAAAACAGACAAGACCTCTTTTTTGGAGAGTGTTCTTCAGTTGGGATCAATAGTCTTTTGTCAGTGTATAGTAAGGATACAGCAACCTGAAAGTAACAGAACACACAACACAAACCAGATTAAACAAACAAAAAAGAGAATTTTTTGCTCAAGTAACTTGAGTCAGACATTTTCATTTTGAGGAAAGACTTGATCCAATCAAATTAAGTGTCACCGAGAACTGGATTTCTTTCTGTCTCTCATCTTTACTGTTAATAGCATCAGCTTTTTACCAAGATGTTTGCAAGATGCCTCCAAGCAGCAGACATGAATTACTATTCCCCTTGTTGCTCCTGTTGCTCACCTCCAGTAGGAGAGAGTGCATCTCATACACTAACCATCAAGCCAGTCATGTACTTCATTCTGGGCCAATTCAGATTATATTTCCACACTGAATCACACAATATAGTCAGATGACTTCACACATTTGTTGTTTTATGCCTATTTAAAATACCACAATGCTGTACACCAGAAACTAATATAAAATAATATTAAATGTCAGCTGTAATTGAAAAATAAAAAATGGTAAAGAGAAAAAACTCTTTATCATTAAAAATTTTTATAAAAAATAAAATAAAATATCTGTCATGAGAGTTTGCAGTTGGTGTCAATCTCACCCATACCACAAGCTTGTTTCTATACAGTGAGGTGAAAATGGACAACTAGTAATCACTCTATGTGTCTTACTATATTACTTGCATTTTAGAATTCCATGAAGAGTATCTCTTTTCCTTGAGATGTTCAGGTTTCCAATAATTATTGGCCTCTTACCCTCTGACCCAAATTAAAAACAATGTTTTAGGTCCTCTACCTAACCCATATATATTTTTTATATCATTCATTAGATAAAAAGAAGTGAATGAGGGAAAAAAAAGTTTATAAAGATTTCTGATCCTTTTTCTTTATTTCCAAAACTCAAAAAAGGAAAAAAAAAAGCCCCTCAAGATTATCTGTTACAAAAAAAATGGTAATAAATTTAACATATTTTATAAAATTTAACATATTTTAAGTTAGAACCAAACACGATCCTTTCTTTTCATTACGGCAAGAGAAGTGGAAAAGATGTCACTAGCTTAATAGCAAAACATTTCAAGTTTACATGTACTGTGACTGAATAGTTTCAACTTTTTTCTCTTTATGACATATGACTTTGCCATGTGGGAAAATTGCAGAAATGAAAACATTTGATTTGATGCTTTTTATTTTTTATTTCTTCTTGCTAAATGTGTGTTCTCGTGCCTTAAAACACACACACACACACACACACACACACACACTCAAACACAGACACACTCACACACACACACACACACACACACACACCCAATAATAATTGGTAAATGTAATGCATAACTGCCAAGAGAAGAAAAGTTTCATTCTTAGGAAAATAGATAATCACATTAGGGTAGCTTAATAAAAATGAAAATTAATTATTTGTAAACCATAAGGGAAATCATTAGCTTAAACAGGAATGGTAAAATAACATACTGTATGTGAAAAAGAAGACTCTACTCCCGTCACACTGACTAATTTATGCAGAAACTAAGCATAAATATAAATGATCCTGGTGTATTTGTTTCCATTCTTTGTTTGAATTAATGTCTCCAAGAAATAGACAATCAAGTGAAATCAGAATAAAGAACATCTTTCATGAATTTCAAAGTTCCATATTAGCATGAACTATTTGTTATTCCGAATACTGATTTTCAAAACTACCTAATAAAATTTTCTTTGTTTTTGAAATATATTTCTTATTCTCTGTTCAGTGTTTTGAATGTAGCAAAACCTCCCAAAGAGAAAAATCATGGGATAAATTTGCTAATTAAATTTCTTTAAAAGATGTAAGAAGAACAGAGATTGTAATTCCATCATGAGTTAGTTAATGAGTAGAGTCTTCTTAGGGCTCAGTCCACTGTACAATGATAGGGAGAAGGATACAAAGGCCCCCCACTTCCTGCTAGGCAAGAATCATGTTTATAATAAATAAGATGAATAGCCCCAAGGAATGATCCTTATGAAACTCACCACTGTAACAGAGGAAGATAGAGCCTCTGGAGTGGGGCTGGGTAAAGGGAAGGAGTCTGAAACCTATGGAAGGAGGAGAGAAGAAATGAACCATCATGACAGCTCCATATTATTGCTTCCCACAGAGACTGTACTACTTACAGACAGTGTAGATGTCTTCAGACAATAGCACGGACTTCTGACTAGATGATAGTATGCGCAATGTCTATACACAGCCTTTGGAAGCCAAAACCCTAGTGTTCTGTGAAGATCAGAAATAATAAACTATTTGGTGTCACATTCTAGGGTCCTCTTTCTCTCTCTTTTCTCATTCCCACATGGCAGAGTCAAGAATTTACATAGAGCTTAACTACTGGCAATTCTATAAGATGGTGATGCCCCAGAGAAATATTGATTTATTGCTGGGATTTTTTGTACCCCAATATACTAGTGACTGATGGCCTAAGAAATATGCATTCAGTTCAAGTATCCTTTTACATTTTTGCTTTTGCTTTTATAAAGGGAGGAATCTACCAATATATCCAGAATCTGAAACTGTGACCACCATTTTATCATTTATATATTATCAAATTTCAGGTATTAAAATGAAGAATGAACTTTAAAAAAATCATATTTGCCTCCAAAGTAAACAGAAATATTTGTTACTTAAATTCAAAACTTTAAAATATTAAGTTTTTAATAATGTTGAACAGGTTCACAGGGCCTTACTGGTGAGGTACGGATGTCTGGGCTTCTTGTTATTATGTAGTGAACTGGGATTCCTGGCCTGATCCACCTCTCAGGTCCATTTTACCATGACTTCTGTGCAGAAATGAGGGAATGGCTTGGAGGAGAACCTGGAGGCAAAGACTATGGATGGAGATTTGGGGGTGAAAAATTCCAAAACACTCTGACAGTAAGTGAAGGGAAAAAGGGATACACTGAGCAAACATTCCTCTCTAACATCATCTGGAAGCATCTTTTATCCTTGACAACAACAAACTAATTGTTCAGTTCAACATCTCAGGGATGCTATGCAGAACTCTTGGGATGTTGCTTCTGTCACATGGCTGAAGACCCCTCATTTTCTCATTCTCTAGATTTCCACCCTGGTTAGTTGATTATCTTCCTATATGGATAGTTTTCTAGTGTAGACTCTCTCCACATGTTTTTCCCCCCTTATGTCTTAGGTTAGCTGGGTCAGATTTAAACGTTATAATATTCAAACGAAGAGCTCTGACTGAATCTTAGTTAAGCAAGATAGGGAGCTCTTTGTCTTATGCAAATAAGTTTAATTCCTAAACCTACGTGAACAGATGTATATAACTGGATCTTATTTTCAGGACAGCCTAACATGTTTTTATTTTTTATAGAAAATTCATGGAGCACTGGATGGGAGCCAAACCAAAGTTATGAGAGCATGAGGAAGAAGATAACTGCAGAAGCAAGATAAGAAGGAAAAGAACCACAGAGGCATTTACCAGTGATGTGAAACCAGAAATTTTGGAGAAGAATCATTGACAAATACGTACAAATGGTAGAGGTAAAGATCTATCTTCTGGAGTTAGACCACCTAGATTTGGAATCGAGTTTACAATCTTAACGCTTTGCTTTTCTTATAAGAAATGGGGCCAGTATTCATTACTTATCTTTAAAGTTGCTATGACAATTCCAAGGGCAATCGCTTTCAAGTGCTAATTATCTTACAAAAATCTTCAGTCAGAGGGAAGGTCTCTGGTAACATGCCACAAGAATCTTTCCTTCACTTTGATCTGTTGAACAGTTTCATCAATAACTTGTGCAAGAGCTTTACTTAACACATATGTGGGTGCCTTGGATCTAAGTGAGATAGAAACCACGTTAGATGAAAGGATCAACAGCAGTAAAATAATTTGGCACCCAGAGATGTCAAGTGATCTAACAATTAACTTATTGAAACAATAAGTGTCAATAAACTTAGTAATTATAAAAATTATGAGGCCTTCTTTATGGTTGTAAAACCAATTGTTTAAGCACAACCTTGGTGAAGGGCGAGGGGTGTAGTTTAGTCCATAAACCAAATGTAAGGATTGAATTTGACTGGATCCTTACCATAAAGCAGCTTGGTGAATTAAGTGTTAAAAAAATCATTATCTTAATAAATTTCTTCTTGCTAAGTAAGTAATGCCGTAGATCTTTACTCAGAGTTGAATGCTGCAGATGAGCTATTTCTCACTCAAAGAAGAATGACTAGGATAAAGAAGGAAATGACTAATGTATATGGAGATGGAAGCATTATGTTGTACTCCTGAAACTAATATAATGTTGTAGTCAACCACACCTTAATGAAAAATAAATTTAAAAACTGATTTGAATCATTCTATGGAAGAATTTTATTGTTTTTAATGTAAAGTTTTTAAATAATAAAATCAATAACTATTTATAGAAATTTTAAAAATTTGAGAGAAATTGAAAGGAAGGAATTGGACACAGTCCCAGGGATGTGAAACCCTTGTCTTCTGAAAACAGCTAAATAAAGTTATTTAGTGTACCTTGTCTCTGTTAGAGACTCTTCAAATTAATTCTCTCTGATACTCAGTTTTTGAATTTGAGAACAAATAAGAAGATACACAATCAGGAAACTAAACAAAAATGACAGAAAAATTTGAGAATTCCCACAGTAAGTGTGACTACCCTTATCAGCCTGTCTTATTGGGATGGGCTCTGCTTTGTTGGGTGAGAATTATTTTGTTCCTGCACATCATGTAATAGGTGATTACCATCTCTTAATCTCACTAAGAAATTAAATTATAATTTTGTAATATCTGAAGATCAGTTAATAATTCTGTGTAAAATACTTTATAACAGAACACTGATATTCTATTGTTCAAACTTTTTTCCTATTTTTTCTTAGTTTAACAGAAAAATTATGATTATGTAAGCAGAGGTACCTCCCAGCTAATCATTAATCAAAAGTATGTCATTTAAAGCTTCAATTCATGTTGTCCAGTACCTCGCTTCTGCTAATTTGTTAACTGAATATAATTTCTTCCAGTAACTCACCAAAATCTTTATGCTGGCAAACAAGTCATTTCATAGATGCCAATCTACAGTCTTATTGCCTTTTCCTTGCTTAACAGGGACTTTTCTTAGTGACAATACTTGGATTCATTTAGGAAGAGGTTTCCTGTTTTTTGTCATTTTACACCCATTATCTTGTTCTGTTGCTATCTTGACATGTTGCCTTCTCACAGCTTTGATTCAGGAGACTGAGATAATAAATGAGTTTAGGCTGTGTTTGGAAGAGACTAGAAATTCTTAAGAATGACTGTCCTTTTAAAGCTTGCACAGCATTTGGCTCTGCAGGCTGACCAGGGTCAGTTTCCTCTGACAAACATCATTATTTCTTCCACAGGCAGAGTTTACTCTCACTTCTTGGGTGGATGGGTTACTTTTGCACCAAATATCGCTATATAGCAGTTGGATCCATTGCTCATATGAATTTTCTGAAAACTCAGACAAGAACGTAGCTAAGCCATGTATAACCTTGCTGAACACTTCCTAAGGAAACATTACTAAAAATTAGGGAAGAATATCATTGCAGTCAAGTCTCCAGTCTATCACCTTTGCTTTGTCACCTTCTCTAGTCAGCCATTTTAAAATAGCATCTCTTTGATTATCCTCTATCCTCTTATTCTGCTTTAACTTTTTTCTTGGCACTTTCACCACCTGATTCATTATGCTATATTTTGTTATTCAGCTATTACTCATCTCCCTTGGAATGTAAGCTCCATGAGAATAAGGACTTTGTTTTTATTTATTACTGTACCCCCTGTGACAAAAAAAAAGTGCCTGGAACTTCATAGATATTCAATAATATTTGTTTAATAAATGATAAATGACCTTGCTGGAGAGTTGAATTATAGAAAAAACAGAAGAATATGATGATTGGCTACATCATAAGGCTTGTTTTTTTTGCCTCCAGCATAAACCCACACACAGATACATACACATGCAGAAATCTAGAGTGGCCTGAATGGTCATTCTATCCTCTAAGAAAGGTCATGTAGTCATTATATATTTGTTGAGTGAGTAAATGCATTAGTGAAAGCCTGAGTTTGATATTGAGTTTAAAAATTACTTTTCTAATTAGAGCACTAAAAGAAAAACCCAGGAAGTAAAGAAGAGAAAAAAATGAACAAATGAGACACCTCTATTATATTTTCTTACCTAATTGTAGGGATGTTATGAGGAAGGCTCTAAGCTTTTCCTTCTAATTGTTAATAGTGAGATTATAAGAAAACTCTACATGACCAAAATGAAAATGTAAAGCCAATGTGTCCCATTGGATGATAAATAAGTTGAAGTTTAATAGAAGAGTTAGAAAAAAAAAAGATTTCAATTTGCTCCTCATTTCATGGAGATAACATTTTAACTTTGTGGTCAGTGGCGATGATAATTTTCTCATTAAAAAGACACAGCTAAAGGGAACATAAGGCCTGCCAGAGTGTCTTCCATTTCAAAGTTCAATTTAAAAATAACTTTCTGTCTTCCCTAAAGATATGGAAACAGTGTTAGGAGAGCCCAGAGTAGGCTCTGGCACATATAAGTATTTTCAGTTCATTAATAAATATTGATTTGACCTGCCTTTTAAAAACTGACAAGAGTTGGTCCCTAGGACACTTCAGGTTTGCTGCATGTAATCTAGACCACAAGGAGGTCCTGAGACAAAGGATTAACTCCAATATCCCAAGGATCTGGTGGCAACATATTGTCTTCCCAGCTCCTGAGAGAGGCTTCTTGATCTAGGTGTACACATAAATGCACAAATGCTCTCAGTAGCCTGGCAGGGAGCCCAGTGTAGGAAAAAGTGTTATGCTTTTTTTTTTTTTTTTTTGCTATTAAAACTCGCAGACCATGCCCAGACCGAGTTATGAGATGCTCCATAGCTTTTTGGCTTACTTAATGTCTTTAATGTCAGTACAAGGTTTTTCTATAACCATTTCACAGTTCCTAAATTACAGCCAAGAGAGTTTGGGAAAGGATTTCCTTCATTGTTGATAATTCATGAAATATAAGAAAAACTACATTTCAAAATGCTGATTTAAATAACAGCAAAAAATTGTACATATGTGCAAAATGTTGTCTCTAACTGGATCTCCTGAAAGGAAAGAATTTCCAGTTTCTGACAACTTTCTGTGGACAGCCCATAAGGATAATTTTCTTCCTTTACAAGAAGAGGGAAATTTCAACTTCTTTTGTTTCTCAGAATCTATCTTTACTTCTTTCCTTCTTAAATCCATCTTGCTCATAAAGCAGAACTATCAAGCCATTCTGTTTACTCATGGCTAAAAGAGTTCTAAAGAGTTCTATTGTATCAGAGCACTTACTGCACTATTAGTTTGTTATTAGTTTTGATAGATTACGAACCCCCAACTGGTAGAGACCATATTTTATTCAGAGCTTAGTACCGAAGAAACAATCATAACGAAATGAATATTGCTGTTTATTGAGAGTTTATCATATATCAGGTACAATTTTAGACACTTTACATGTATTAGGTCACTTAGTCTTCACAACAATTCTGTGAGGTTAATTATATTTCTACAGATGAAGGAGTAGGATCACAGAGAAGTTATGTACCTGAGAAATATTGGAGTCGAGATTCAAAACCATGGGAATATTGCTAGATACTCTTAACTACAGAGTGTGTAGTAATCCCTCCAATATTTGCCAAATAACAGTTATTGCTGAGTTATACAACTGTTAGGGGTTTAGAGTAACAAACATGATCATATGCTTTCCAAAGTAACTCTGAAAACACCCATAGTTCATTTTATTAGTGTTTCCATTGTAAGTCTGACCCAGTAGTCTCCCAGAAGCCTCAGTGTTTTTACCACCCTTTTGTCTGATGATTTCACCTCAATCCAGTTTGGCTGGTGCCATTGCATCTAGCAATGAAAAGGTCCTATTGGACTTTGTCACAGTGTACTTAGAACTGCACACCAGTTTAAACTTTTCTGATCCAACCTCTTTCACAGGGGTTAGACCTGCATTATGGCCTGTCAGCTCTCTCAGCTCCCTTTACATCAGAGGTGTTTTCTCCAAGACATCTCTTTAATGCCTAATCATACCTTGATGTCCTCTTGAAGAACCTGAATAGAAGAAGAGGTTTACATTTCAATTTTGTCTTGGTTTAGATTTTCCATAAAGCAGAACTGGAGATAACTTCTTGGGTTCAGTTTAGTTGAAAGACAATCCCAGGAAGCTGGACTGGGGAAGTATAAAGAGAGAGTGAGACAGGGAAGGATGGAAAGCCAAAATAAGGATGTGTCGTAGAAATTACTATAGTGGGTAGGGGGACTCTATTCTGCCAGAACCTCCTGAGAAGGACATAAATGTTTCCCAGAATTTTCCTCCTGAAGGACAGGAGCTGGATAATTTCTCCATAGTTGATAATTTCTCCATAGTCTCAGGCTGTTCTGAGTTGATTCCTGTACGTCAGAGGACACTCTGGGACAGGGCGTAAGACACATGGTGATGAGAGAGCTATTTATCTGTTCTCCCTTAAATTTCCAAGGTTTTGCATGTTCTTGTTTCTCAGTAAATATTGAATGAATGAGTTTACTGATTGTCAAAGATTATTTATTTTTAGTCCTCAAGTACCACTCTTGGGATGGACAGTATCGCAATCATCTGTGGAGATTTCAAATATTAAATTTTCTATACTCTTATCTTTTGAGTATTTGTTATTCAGTAGACCTGGGTGCAACCCAATATTCTATTTTTAAAAACATTTTTTTTTACTGTGATTTACAAGCAGAGCCTGCACTGGAATATTTTGATCTGATTCCATCAACTAAAACTGATCTCTGTGCTTCTAGTAAAAAATCTTTTGTGATATGTTCTCTCAAACACCCAAACTATACCTTTTTAGGTTTTGACCATAACTCTTTCAATCAATTTGATGCCTTCTATTTGTTAGTGATTGAGGACGGTTCTACAGACAGAAATAAAATCTATCATTATATGTCATTTCTGGTATAGACTTAATAGTTTCATGGGTTAACACTAAATGAAAAATGGGTTGATTTAAGTTGCACATTTTTCCATTTCCTAGTTAGTTGTTATAAAGAGTCGTTAATTATAAGCCAACCTTAAATGCAAGGTATCCTCAAAAGAGATGTCTCAGTGCTCATGGGCTCTGGTGTCATGATTGGAGCTGGGCTCAAGAGAAGACATAGAAATGATCTGACAAGCCAGGCTTACAGCATCACTTAATTTCATTTCTGATAAGTTTTAATTTTCTGTTTAAACTCATAGACCATGCTAAAGGAAAAGAAAGTTTCTACAATTTCAGAAATTGAAGTCTTAAAGAGTAAGGAAAATAAACCCTCTTTAGGAATAGTGGAAAATAAAAGCATGAATCACTTTGTCCTAGAAACTCTGGGTACACTTTTTAGTTTAATATGCCTGGAGAAGCAGCTGCGCTGATGTGACTTTTGGCCACTAAGAGCCACCCTCTACTGGCACTCTTTCTCAGAGGCTCCATCCAAATAATCCCACATGCAAATTAATATGTAAAATGAAGACTTCTATTATTTCCTTCAGGACACACCATCTCAGAACAAGATGACAGTAATAATGGAGCAGAGAAAAGGATGTGACCCATAAACATTTTCGTACTGCCTCTGACTTAAAAATATTTTCACATTATAAAATAATATAGACTTAGAAAATTTAAAAGATTCTAAAAAGGAACAAGTAGAAGATAAAAAGCATTTGTGTTTCTTCCAACCAAAAATAATTAAAATTTGGCTGTTATTTCTTTGTATTTAAATGTGCTTACTATTTTGAGTAATCTGTTAGATTAATAAATGAATACATGAAAAAATAGTTGATTGATAGATATAAATAGATGTTATTCTCCCATATGTAAAACTGTGTATACTTATCTCATTAGAGTATAACATAAGAAAATTATTGAAAATTCTTTATAGAAATAATTTTAATGTCTGCCTCTTATTCTTCTCTGCATATAGTCCTTAATTATTTAACTATTTCCATATTATCTAGACACATTTCATCTTTTTTTCTGGTATCAATCAGACCGCCATGATCATATATGTAGAGAAAGCATTATTTCTTTAGTTGCATAAAAAAAAAGAAGCATGCTATCAAAATGTTTGAATGTTTTTATATTTCTTGACATGGTATTTTTAAATCCTTGAGTAAAAGCCAAAATAAAGAGAGAAAATGCTCATAAAGATATATGTGGTTTCCACAGTGCTTCCATTTTTAGCGTATAATTGTTTGGATTCATGCTGGAGTAATAGGCAAAGAAGAGTGAGACTACAGGGATCCAAAAGGCTGCTTCCTACCAAGGAGCACGATGGTGACAGGATCATTTTTCTCTTCTTTTTCTCCCACTACACATTAGCCTTCTTGGATTGTCACATTTGTAAGTTTAGGAAGCCCCCATAAACTGTAGGGCACAAATGGAAAGATATCACCCATTTATTCATTCAACAAATATTGATTGAATAACTATAATGTGCCAGGAAGCATTTTTGGTACTGTAGATACAGAGGTGAAAGAGTGGGACCAAATCTACTGAGAAATGGGGAGAGCAAGTGCAAAGCATAGGAGTTATGGAGAGTCATGTGTAGGAAGTGATTGATTTGCTGCTTTAGTTTTGGAGGTTAACAAAAGCCTCTCAGAGGTGAAGGGCAAGTAAGAATCAATTCTGATTTTAGAAAAAGATCATTCTAGGCTGTATGAACAATAAGTAAAAGTTTTCTCAGTAGGGAGCTTGCTCTGTCATAGAAAATAAAAAAGAGTAGTGTAACTAAAATCTAATATTTTCTTTAATTATAGAAGTAGGGAAAAATAAAATGATATAATTTTTGAAATATATGTTATTTTGTCATTAGAAATTTCATATGCTTTTATATTAAATTATAGTTTTGGCAGATATATTTATATAACATTTATGTTCATAATTACCTCAAAATTATAGTATTTATTATCTGTGTTTCTAATTATTGTTATTCAATGTTTTAATAAAATAGAATATATATTACTGTAGCACATTTCTTTTTAAAAATATTTTAATGACTATGTCAACACAATTGGTTTTTTTTAATCTTTTGCTTTATGCCTGAAAATTACTTTGAAAAAGAGTTCATAATTCCATTAAAGGGTTGAGAAAGGATTCATGGCACCAAAAAAGCTAATAAACCCTTAAGAGAAGAAGGCTTGTAGAATTTTTTCAGTCCTAGCATAGAGTATATCATTCGTTTATGGCTTGTCCAGGCCAATGAGTCAGTTAACCTGAATTACCACTGCAAAAATTAGAATTATGTACTTCTTTTTCCTTTTTTTTTAACAGACTTTATTTTTTAGAGCAGTTTTAGATTTATAGCACAATTTAGTGGAAGGTACAGAGAATTCCCATATACCTTTGCCCTCACTCATACACAACCTCCTCCATTATCAACATCCCTCACCAGAGTGGTACATTTGTTGCAGCCCACAAAGACACATTGTAATTATCCAAAATTGATAATTTATCTTAGGGTTCATTCTTGATTTTGTATATTCTATCATACAGAGTAGTTTCATTGACCTAAAAGTCCTCTATGCTCTACCTATTCCTCTCTCCTTCTTTACTAACTCCTGGCAACCACTGAACTTTTTACTGTTTCCATAGTTTTCGCCTTTTCCAGAATATCATAGTTGGAATCAACAGTACATAGACTTTTCAGATCGACTAATTTCTTTCACTAAGTAATAGCATTTAAATTTCCTCTATGTGTTATGATTCTCTAGCTCATTTTTTTTTTTTTTTTTTAGCACTGAATAATATTCCATTGTCTGGATGTATCACAGTTTACTTATTTATTCATCTACTGAAGGACATCAAGGCTGCTTCCAGGTTTTGACATGAATGAAATCGCTATAAACATCTGTATGCAGGTTTTTTTGTGTGGGTATAAGATTTCAACACCTTTGGGTAAAAAACAAAAAGTGTGATTGCTGGGTTGCATGGTAAGAGTATGTGTAGTTTTGTGAGAAACAGCCAAATCATCTTCCAAAGTGGCTGTACCATTTTACATTCCCATCAGCAATGAATCAAAGTTCCTGTTGCTCTACATTCTCGCTATCATTTGCTGTCAGTGTTCTGGATTTTGGCCATTATAATAAGCATGTCATGGTGTCTCATTGTTTTAATTTTCATTTTCCTGATGACATATAATGTAAACTATCTTTTCTTGTGCTTATTTGCCATCTGCATTTCTTTGTTCTCTTAGTTCATGAAGCGCATAGTTTCTGCCTAGCAAAGAACCTTTCATTAAAAGGTGTTTGGTGAATGTTTAGGTAATTGGATTTGGTTACAAAGGTTGTAAAACATATATCATAAATAACTTCTCAACTCACAGGTAAGTTGCAGTTCACTGAGTATCTGATCTAAATATTTAAGTTTTTAAATATTTTATCAAAAAATTTATTTAGAAAGCAGTAAACAGAATAGACTCATAGAGAATACTTCCAGTAGACATGTTTTATGAGAGGATTATAAAACAGACCATTAAATGAAAAGAATTTCTCAGCCTTCTCACTGCCATTTTACTGTTGCTCAGAAATCTTTGAGAGGACTTCACCCTTCATTAGATGAAATGCCAACTGGATCATTGTGATGTGATAAGTAATTTGACCTCTTCAACCTTGTGAATACAGGTAGAAAACTGGATAAAAATTGAATTATTATATATCAATCTCTGTATCTCAGTTTATTTTTCCTGGGTAAATGACAAGTATGCATATTCCTTTTATTCATAGTGGAAAAGTATTCCTTTGAATTGATTATAGAATTCTTTACTAATTAAGTGATCTCCAGAGTCACCATTTTAAATGTCTAAACATAATTTGATACAACATGTTTAGCACTTACCCAGAAGTTTCAGTGTACTTACTCGATAAGTGAAGAGCTTGAGCTATGCATACTTTAATCAGAAAGTCATGGCATTTGCATTTAAATTTTGCTCTCACAGGTTAGAATGAAGAAATAATTATGAATATGCATGACTAAAGATGTGGAAATGTCATTATTCATTTACAAATCCTGAAAAAAATCGTTGTAATTCTCTGTGGAGAATTCTAGTGTATTCTATTACCTTGAAAATAATTGAGAAACTTCGTTATGTGTAACAGTTGGTCTTTTTAAAATATCAAATATGTTTTCAGAAATCCCTGGATATAAAATGGATTGAAAAAGCTAACTATTTTCTAGTCCTTTTAGAATTTTCTTCTGTATTTTAACAACTATATTGAGACATAATTGATCACAGTTTTATCTATTAATATTTCTTTAAAATTTAACAACAGTTTTAGGACTACAGAAAAGCTACGAAGACTACGGAGACACCTTTTATACCTCATGCTCGATATTATTAATGATGTTAATAATACACCATTATTAACTAAAACCCATGTTTTGGTTAAATTTCCTTAATTTTTACTTAATGCCCTTTTTCTATTTGGGATCCCCTTTAGGATAGTCATCATGTCTCTCTTAGGCTCTTCTTGACTATGACAATTTCTAAAGGTTTTCTTGTTTTCAATGACCATGACAGTTTGGAGTACTGGTCAGGTGTTTTTCCCATGATTAGAATGGGTTATATGTTTTCTTGTGGATAACCACAGAGATAATGTGTTATTCTCATCATGCCACATTAAGGGTACATATTATTAACACGATTATCACTGTTGATGTCCACTTTGATCATATGGCTTGAGGTGGTGTTTGTCAGGTTTCTGGATTGATTCTTTTCTCCCTTCCTGTACTGTACTCTTTGGAAGGAAGACACTATGTGTAGTCCGCACTTAAGGGGTGAGTATTTATGTCCTATCTCCATGAGACCAGAACATCTACAAAATTATTTGGAATTCTTCTGCATAGGAGTTTCATTTATTCTTTTTATTTACGTATTTATTCAATTATTTATTTATACAAGTATGAACTCATACTCTGGGTTATAATATATTGCTACTATATTTTATTGCTCAACTTGTTCCACTTTTGGCCAAAGGGAGCTTTTTCAGTTGGTTTCTGTGTCCCTTTCACATCCCCTTACCGTGGTAGTTTTCTGAGTACATTTTTACTTTCACACACTACATGATGTTCCAGGCTCATTTTGTATATTACTTGCTCCAGCACTAGAATTAGCCATTTATTCAAAGAGTCCTGGTTTAATTTACTGAAGAAAGATATTAGAAAAATGATTTGGGTGCTGGTTGTGCTTGTTGCTACTGAAGTATTGTTGTTTCTAGACCCCCTGAGCTGACAGATCAAAAAACATATGTGTATATTAACCCATGTTTGTATAAATCTATAAATATTTCTATATGTATTTATTTGAAGTTATATTAAGCTGAACATGAGTTCATACTGATGTCTCCAACTATAATTTATTATCACATGCATCACTCATTCATAAACCCTATGGAAATAATCAGAATACTGACACTTTGCCATTAGTTTTATAGTCTCACCCATTTTCAAAGTTACTTAGGTCAGCACATTTTCTCCAATGCACTTCAGTTAGGGGATTTTATACATTTGTCAAATAATTTTATGATAATTTGCAGTTCATTTTAAGATCTCTCAAACTTTTAAATTATTTTATCTTTAGTTGATATATCCTAGGTTTTACTTTTGTACTGTAAAATTCTATGAATTTTCAACAAATCAATAGTGTCATGTGTCTATCATTATAATATTATATATTATTCTATAATATATCGTTACATCAAAAATCTCCTGTGCTTTACATATTCAATGCTTCCAAAAGCCCTGGCAATCAATGATCTATTTACTATTTCTATAGTTATGTCATTTCTAGAATGTCACCTAAATGGGATCATATAGAATGCAGCCTTTTCAGACTGGTTTCTTTCACTTAATAATATTCATTAAAATCCATTTTTGTTTTATGTGACTTGATAGACCATTCCTTTTGTCACTGGATAGAAATTCACTATATGGATGTACCACAGTTTGTTTATTCATTCACCTATTGAAGGGCGTCTTGGTTGCTTCCAGTTTTTCACAATTTGAATAGTGCTCCCATAAATATTTGTGTTCAGGTGTTTGTGCGAATACACGTGTTTAAATTAATTGTGTAAGTACCCAGGAGCCTTATTGCTAGATTATATTTACTTTCTCTGCAAAATAAGGCCATTGTGTGAAATGGACAGGTACACTCTTACCTTCTTTTACTTCCTTAGAATGCAGTTTCTTATGTGCTGAAAGTCTTAACATATATGTTTCTCTCTGCTTGAAAAGGTTTTCTCTTTCTTCATTTAGTTAATTCTTACTTAACCTTCAGATCTCTACTGAAATGCCACACCCTTTAAGGTCCTTATTACCATTTGCAATGACTTATTTGGGTGATCTATATGCCCCATGATGATAGAACTAGCATCTGTTTAGCTCAATGGAGTTTATCTCTCTTGCCTAGCAGAGCGCCAGGGATCATTTCCATGTAAGTCAGCTTAAAGGAACCTGTGAAAACTAAGCAATATTCTATGATATCTCTTCTCTTAGGTCCAACATGTCCTTGTTGATTTTAATGGAAGTAGACTGATGCACAAATTTGAAATAAACCGGTTCTGAAAATGGAATACAGAATACCATACACAGCATTTTGTGCTTCCTGGAATTAGTTAATTGATTTTTTATTTTTTTTTTTCAGAAAAAAAGTCAAAAGAACCTTAAATTCAAACGCCTATACATCAAAATGAGGGCCTATCACACACACACACACACACACACACACACACACACACACTCCAAATCACACAGAAATACATATTGTCAATAATTTTGTGGAATGTATTCCAGATGATCCTTTAGAATCAACTTCCCAAGAGCACACCTGGTTTTGGATGGGGAGGAAATAAGGATTTTATACAACATTTGTTACTCTTAACTGTTTTTATACATTCTAAAAAGTATTTTTTTTTTGTAACATATACTGCTACCTTGAAGCTTAGATATACTTACTGCTCATCATATATGAGATGAAGAAAACAAGCTTGATTTGAGTAGAGTAAAAAAGTCTTAAAACATTATTTTTAAAACACTTCTCATACTCTGTTTTCTTAAGACTTTGTGTGAGAAAAGTAAAATGCATCTTGCACTCAGTACTTAAATTTTTATTATATAGAAGGCATCTAAATGCAATGCATTGTTTGGACCATAAAAAGCCATTTCTTTTACAAAATTGACTCCCTGTACACCCCCACATACATACACACATACTACATGAAGATATGTATATTTATCACATAGTTAAAATAAAACTTTGGAAGGTTTGGATTTTATTTGCCGTCATTAAAGTTAAGCAAGTAAATGCCGGGCAATATTATTTTCTCTTATTTTGTATTATGTCAAAAGTTAAAAGAAACATTTTCTTCGATGTGGCAGAGTGAACAAGGTTGTGAGAGATTATTTATGGCTCAAATAAATATTCCAATGGAAATTTGAGATTTATTCCAGCCCTAACAATAACTTATTGTTGAATATTATAATTATCCTTTTTACCTGTGTTTATAATTAATAAAGTGAAAGCTACAAAAATTTTTAATGCCAGAAATAAGAATTCAAGCTCAAGTAAGAGAAGGTATCAGGGGGTGCCAGAGCATATGGAAGCACTACTGATATTCCACTGACAGAACATACCATGGCAAAACAACAACAACAACAACAACAACAACAACAAACATACATTTGACAATTATGTGATCAAAGGGAAATACATGAAATTGCCTTTACATTGTTTATTGACCCTTAAATTACATAAATGTTAAACTATGGCTCAAAGAATAATGAATTGTCATTTTACAGGATCTTGGGATTAGGAAAGAACAAGAAGGAAGTATACCTGAGACCCAGAGGTTTGTTAAATTTCAAAAGTTACATCAGTATGAATACCTTTCTTTAATCTTAATACTCAGAAATTAAAAATATATTTAAGTATAGAGAAATATCATCTTGAGACTATTTGGAGCCAGCAAATCCTTCCAAGTAGTTATGTGAAAACTCTTCTTAAAAATCAATCTAAATGGTCAAGAGAGATTTTAAAAATCCTAGAAAAATTATAAAGCATGCTTTTTCTTCAATAATTGCTTATAAAATCTTGTACTGAATGATGACCAAGATGTTGTACCCCCTCCAATGAGATTGTAGAGTCCATTCAATAAGTATTGATTCTGTTTGTTTTTTAATGTAGGACTGAGGTACACTAACTGGACATATAAAGCATGTAATTGACTCTGAAGCTCTAGTGAGGAGAGAAATCAAATGCAACAAAAATGTTATAAAGAAGTGTAGGCATATGTGTTTAAGTGGCCAAAACAAGGTGAGTTTTTAAAAAAGAGAGGAGAAATTTTATATTTTCCCTGAGATTTAGCAGTAGCAAATTGTGTCTGGGCTTGAGACAGATACAAGAGTTTAGCCAAAGTGCTAACTGTACCAATGGACTATTGAACTAGCATAGTTCTAAATTTCAGGTCAGTCATGGAACTTCTCAGGTTTCTGGAAGAAAGGGGAATCTTTAAATTGCAGTAGTGATCTAGGCTGGAAACAAGGGCAGAATCCCTAAAATTTTACCCTTATTTCCAGCTAACGCCCTAGAAGCCCACTTGATATTGGTTCAGACCATGGTCACTTCCCTGAAAAGTATTTTTGTTACGATGGGTGCAATGAGTTGAATGGCATCCCCCTGAATGATATTTTTTGTCTTTACCCCAGGAACATGGGAATGTGTCCTTATTTAAAGATAGTAGTTGCAAATGTAATTAAACTAAGGTTCTTGAGATGAGATTATCCTAGATTATCTGGTGAGCTCTACATCTAATAACAAGTATTCTTATAAGAGACAGAAGAGAAGACAGACAAAGAGGAGAAGATCCTGTGAAGACAGAGGCAGAGTTTGGGTTATGTAGTCTCAAACCAAGAAATGCTTGGACTACCAGAAACTGGAAGAAGCAAGGAAAGATTTATTCATAGATGTCTGAGGGAGCTTAGCCCTGGACTCTAGAAATGTAAGATAATAAGTTTCTGTTGTTTTAAGCCACCAGGTTTTTGATAATTTGTTATAACAGGAACCTAATGTAATGAGCTTCTAGAAAAAACTTGGCTATTTTTCTGTTTCTCAGGTGTGCTAAGCTCTTGCCTTCCTTTGGACTTGTTATTCCCTCTGCCTGAATACTCTTCCCCAATTACCTGGAGGACGCCCTCACCGCTCCTTTCGGTCTCTGCTCAAATACCTCTTCATAAGAAGCTTCTACTGATCACCTAATCTAAAATAGCGTAGCAGCTCCATCTCATACATCCTTGCTTTGTTTTTCTTCTGAGCTTCGAGTATCACCTATCACTAGAATATAAGCATCACAGGGATGGTGATCCTATCTGCCTTATTTACTGCTATAAATTCTACTTTAAGAAACTTCCTTGCACATAATAGGTGTTCAGTAAATATATGTTGAATGTTTGAATGAAATAAATGAAAGCCAAGTCTTGGTTTTTTATGGACGGGGGTGCACCTCAAACAGGAGAAAGAACTAGTGTCCAATATGCCAGTGACAATTCAAAGCACCAGCAAGATTATGTAAGTGGTGGCCTCTAATTACCTTTAGCAAGCTCATTAATTATAAAACTGAAAGAACCAAAATTCATTTCAGATGACAGAATATGGAAATGAGCATTTGTAAAGTTGGGTATTAATGGACATCCGTGAATTTACTTACTTAATACTGAGATGCTTTATTTGACTAATGCTTCATCCTTATCTCTGATATTTACATAGCAGTGGTTCTTAATTTCTAAGTATTAAATTTCTCTATCCCTTGTTCTCTGTTAAGTAGTTAATGAGGTGTAAACATATTTTAAATACAATAGAAGAACCTACTATTTAAAGAACCTCTGTTCTACTGCTGGTTTAAGTGAATTCTTTTTAATATAATGAAATAGTCAATGCTCAATTTTTCTGAATCAATTGTTTTAAATAACACATTTACCATCTTGATACAGTTATGTGAAAACTGGTGGACTATCAAAATAAGTCAATGCTTTAGATTATAACTTCAATGGTTAGGTATATTTAGATGACAATTTAAAAAGTCATGGATGTTCTAGTCCACATTACGTTTAGATACTTGGCAAATGCCAGGCTTAATTTTACCCACTTTTGATATATATAGCTAAGGCCAAGTATTCATTCATTAAGAGCATTTACTTTGTAGAGCAAGAAATGACACCTTCCATTTCAGATTCTGCCTTTGTGTTTGAAATGCAGTGAAATAACTTAACACAACATTATCTATCCTTTCTTTCTTAAACTAGGTGGTAGTTATATGTGTTTTGTTATATTTCTGTGTTCTATGCTTTTTCATACACCTGAACTATTTTATAAATATAAAAAGAAGAGGAAAGGTGGTATCTAATTATATTACCTTTTTAATTCTAAAAATGATAAAACCAAAAAGAACAGACAGTTCATCAACTGTTAGATCATCTGAACAATGATCGAAACTATATATCTGATTTCTTATAATTACTATGATTCTAGACCCTTTTTAAATTAAATAATTGAAGAGGGTAAGATAAGATTACAATCATGTCAGAGATATATGTGTGTCTGCTAGAGAAAGCACAATTCTTGTAAGGTGAACTTGAGGAATCCAATTAAATTTCTAGAATCACACAGCTCTGAATAAAAATAAAGATTTTTTTTCTGATTATTAATGAGAAAGCTTTTGAGTGATTTTGCCAAAAGGTTATTTGCTAATTAGAACCAAGTGGAATTATGTCTATGTGGTTCAGAATCTAAGTGAACTCCTATTACATTAAAATGTATGCAAGAACAGCATTTATAGCAACTTCCAAGGAACCTTTATTAGATGGCTGTAGATACATAAAATTTTGTATGCAATTGATTATATTTTAGAAGTATATTTCTTTCATAAGATTGAATCTAAAAATAATCTTTCCAAAGTAATATCTCCTTTTCCCAGCTTTATTGAGGTATAATTAATAAAGAAAATCATACTAATTCAAGCTATACAAGATGATGATTTGATATACATACATATTGGGAAATGATTGCCACAATAAGGTTAGTTAATACATCCATCACCTCACGAAGTTATGTTTTTGTGCTTGTAGCTGTTGAGACTATTTAAAACCTACTCTCTAAGCAAATTTCGAGCATATAATACAGTATTGTTAACTATAGTCACCATATCGTACATTAGATCCCCAGAACTTATTCATCTTATAACTAAAAATTTATACCCTTTAGCTGCCATCGCCCAATTGTCCCCTTCCCCTGGCCACTGGCAACCACCCTTCTACTCTGTTTCTATAAGTTTGACTTTTTTCTTTCCTTTTTTTAATGCAAATTTAATGACCACTTATAAAATATAAATCTTATTAATTTTGTTATAAACTTTTATTTGCCTATAACAAAAAGTAAAGTTATAATCGTAGAATGGTCTTTGTCTTGACAACGTTTATTTATTTTGGTGTCTAATAATTTTTCACATTTTTAATTACAGCATGTGCTAAAAACCCTGACAGAAGCAGGTACATAGTAACAAAAGGTACGCCAGTTACTATTGACACATAAATGTAGGCTATGTCAAAGAATGCTATAATTCTTGAAGACTCCTTAAAATGAATTCAAGTTGCCTTATTTAACTCATTATCATAACAATGAGATCATCTTTGGAAATGCATCTATCACTGAGCAAATTTTATAAGTAGGATAATGTTATGGACTGAATTGTGTCTCCCCAAAATTCATGGGTGGGAACCTAGCCCCCAATATGACTGTATTTGGAGATAAGACCTTTAAGGAGATAATTAAGGTTAAATCAGGACATAAGGGTAAAGCCCTAATCCAATAGGACTTGTGTACCTATAAGATGAAGAGACATCAGAAGAGTGAATGCACAGAGGACAGGCCACATGAGGACACAGCATGAAGATCTTGGAGTTAAAGCATTAAGAGCTGTAAGAAAGTAAATTTCTGTTGTTTAAGCCTCCAGTCTGTGCTGTTCTGTTATGGCAGCCTGAGCAGACTAATACATATTAGAATTTAAAATATTTATTTTTATGTTAATCTCTCAATGGAAGTAAGATTAAAAAGATTTGTTTTCTGTGATGTCTGAGGATTTTTATCTGTTGAGAAATTGAAAGGCTTTATAAATGCAGATTCTTATCTGAGCAGGCCCTGCTCCAGCATTGGAACCATTCAAGGGTATGTGTATTCAAGGTGCCTACCTCCAGGTCTCTTTTATCCCAGCAGCTTGCCCAACCACCTAGCTTTTCAGTAGTCTTCATTACGGTGGCTGACAGGTGTTGATCAAAAGATTCATCTTATGCAAATACATGAAAAAACTGCCAAATTCTCTATTTGAAATTGTTTTAATAGACACTTTCAAAAAATGTGAAAATTCTAAGTTCAATATTGTTTTTTAAAACTCATCATTGAGAATGAAAGTGAACTCCTTGGTAGAAGGAAAGAGCTTCATATGTTGCACTGATTTTTTATAATACCATTCAAAGAGACAGTGATAAGCCCCTCATGCTGATGAATTTTATAAATTTCATGACAGTTGATGACATTTCTTTCAGATATTTTGGCTGTATTTTTAATCTTAATGTGTGGTAATATAGAACACAGTAAAACTAGATATGTTGCCAAGCACTAGGAGTACTTCATCCATATAGAGTTTCCAAAATTCTGTCTGAATAAAGGTTTAACATTGTAAATAAATCCTTCACTGTTACAAGACTGCTGTAGCCTTTGCAGGTTTTAACAGAAGCTCCTAACATAGGGATCTTTTTGGACAGCATCGTTGTGAATATAATAGGTAAAAACCAGTATTTCACTGGACCGAAAGACTATCTAGTTCATATTTATGGAAGTTGAAGGTAAACTACATAGCTTTCTGTTTTTGCAGCTGTTATATAGCTTTTTATGTGTTATACAAATATGCCATCAAATATGTCATCAATTCATGAAGGAATTATGTCATTTGACTGCAGCATTGCTTTAATTCTTTTTTTCTGCTCTAAGCCATAAACAAGATTGACCATTTAGAATATATATGGCTTTACCTCTAATCTACACTTACCCAAAGTAGCTTCCAAGGTTTCAATATGACAACGATCTGAAATAGTATTAGCCTCTGCTCTGACATATTTAACATATATATTAAAATGTCAAAAAATTGGGCACTGATAAGTATTTGGGGATTTTTTACAAAAGACTTCTTTAGAATTCTTATCTTGAGTCATAGTGTGGGGGTGGTCAACCACAGAAAACATGCTGTAGTTCAGCCAATGCTGTCATCCAAACAGATCTGCTATATTCCTCACCTTGACTTCCGATGTTTACCAGCATTAAAGCACAGAAGATAGAAAAGCTCTTCTCAGAAAAATTATTCCTAATGCCCACAACAATTTTCTCTCTAACCCTTTTTGATTTAGAAAGTCTTCAGATTTCTTTTCAAGATGTAGGGTTTTACCCAAGAACTCTAATTAATATAACTTCACTTAAGAACTTTGTTCTTTTACAGGAAGAAAGAACTTATGTGAAAATCAAATATTTTAAACAAATTTAGATCATTAGATATAATGTTCTGAATGTTGTTTTATCATCTTCATATAATGATATTAACAACTTCACATTAAGATAAAAATAGATTTTATACATTTTATTGCTCATAAAAGATATTATCAATCTTTTTGCTCTTTAACACAGGTTTAAAAATATATAGTATATTCTTAAACAGTTCTTTAGGTTATAGGGCCTGGGATGATTTGTAGATTTATTAAATAGACATGAAGTGACATTGTGACATCTATAATGGGTCTATTACAAAAATAACATTAATTTAGGGAGAATAGAGTAAGTAAAGTTGATAAATTTTCTGTTTTCAATTGCCAAAAGAAATTGTAAACAGCTCAAATGGATTTAAAATTCTATGAGTACAATGGGCATGCGTTATTTTTATTTGTGTCTCCCTACAGTGTTAAGTGCAAGATCTTAATAAGTTCTTTTTGACTAAATGAAGAAATGAAAGAAAAAACTACTCTACCATTCTCAGTAGAATGCAAGAATAATTCTAAAATTACATAGTTTTGCTAAAGGATTACATTCCAATTCCAGTGGAGTTTGAAGTGCAAAGAATAATTAAAGATTTAAATTCTTCTAAAATCGTATTTTTCAACCTGAGATCAATAGTCCTGCTAGAGAGATTCATGAAAATTTTATGGAAATTTAAGTGCATTTGTTTATATGTATTTTTTTTCCTAAGATAATTTAAAACATTCCTTAGATTCTTAAGGGTTGTCAGACTCCCAGTGTATTTAAAACCACTGCTCTAATATACACTACTTATTTCCAGGTTACCAACTGGGAACTAGATTCACTTTTTTTTCAAGCTCCTGCTAATTGGTATTAACACAGTGAAGCTAATCAGATCCATACATAATATCATTCAGTGTTTTTAATCACACCAGGGTAAAAAGCAGACATTCCTGACTTCTTTTTCAATCTTGGAGAGAAAGAAATATTTGGAAATTCGGGTTAGTTCTTCCATTAATAGATTTAAGTGTGAACCAAAATAATGATTCTAATGATCCCTTTGGAGCATCTATTAAAAAAGAAAGACTAACTAGTTGTGACACTTGGTCTACCCTTTGACTATATACTTTTCCCCCCAAATTTGGTGAATGATCTTTAGCCACTGATGTCTGGAGTGCCAAAATGAAACTATATAAATTAGAAGATTGCTATGTAGGACCATCTTTATGAAATCTTAGGAATATCTTTTAGTAGTCATAATTTAGAGGGCAAGGAATGAGTTATAATTACGCTTTTTTGAACTAGATTATATCTGCTTCAGTCGTACAGTACAGAAAATATTCTGCAGGTAAAAAAAAAAAAAAGTTGAAAAAAACCATCACTGCATTTAATAGAAGCTAGTCAGGAATTCTGAAGGGCAATAATTGCATTGGATTTACTGGAAACATGATCTTTCTACTTCTGCCATCATGTGATTAATTTTCACATGGAAAGTTAAAAATACTTACATGTCAGCACCAAGCTGTGCAATGAAATGAATTTAGCTTTTGGGAAAACAATTCAAAGTAAGTGAGAAAAATATTTTTTAAAATTGTGCTGACTTTTTCGACAGGTAAAGTGTAAAAAGAAAGACAAGAGAATGAAAAGCCATGTGTATATGTAGGTTTCATTACTAGCTAGTGCTAGAGGAATAGAAAGATGAACAGGGTTATTCTTAAGTTACTGGTAAATCAGGGACATAGTATTATGAAGAACTAATATCCTATGTGCAGAGACAAAAGAGACAAGTTTGTGATAAATCTATAGACTACATTCAAAGACAGCAACTGTGGGCAGGTTCATTAGTTCTGGTGACAAATAGAATGAGGTCTTCATGAAGGAGTTAATACCTGGTCTGGATCTTGAGGAATAAGTATAGTTTCATTCATTTCTCCTATTTTTTAAAAAGAATTCAGAAGAAGGTATAACAAAATCTATCAATAGCTAGTTGTTCAAAAACAAGCAGCATTAAAAGCTAAAAAACAGACGATACTGAAGTAAAAAACATTCTAGTGTGAAGATGCACATCCCATGCAATGATGAATCATGGAGATGAAATACATTATGTTCCACATACACTATTGGCCTGAACTATAATCCAGGAAACTGCC